>CM034349.1:45581484-45813410 GCA_019925275.1 Mytilus edulis | reverse complement strand
CAAATAAATAATAAGAGGAAAGAAATGGGGGAAAAAATGGATACAGGTACTGGCTATTTATCTTTACTTAAGTGAAAAGTGGCAAAAATTATAACAGCTTTACCATTTGAGATCTTTTGTAGGGATACCCTATCCAAGTATAAAAACTTCAGACAAAGATGTAACAATTTCTTTATGGAGGTTGTTTCACAGCTATGTTTTGCTGAAGGAACCCCACCATCACAAGAAGTTATAAAGAAACTCCTGTCATACATCATTGGACAAAGTACAAGGGGTAAAAAAATGGTAACAAAAGAACTGACAGTGTTTCAGGATTCCATTGACCCAACTCCAGTGGTACGGTCATTCTTGCTTCAGCTCCTTTTGCAGACAAGGTTGGTTTATATGTGATATGCGATACTGTTAGGTGTTTCAGATTCTACTGAAAAGTTTCAATACCATACTATTGCATGTATCATTTATGATAAAATAAAATTTAATGAAAACTAAAATGATGTCGACAAGTGTACCTATATATGAAAATCTCAAATATCAATTTATATTTAATACTTTTAAAGAGAAAAAAAAAAACAATAAATGATTCACTATTATTCTCTGGATTTGATTGGTTAAAAGGAGTAGGTTCAGTAAGACCCCTTTTTGGCCCCAAAATATAGCAGTTTTACAAAATTGTTAAAATGTAAACCTTTAGTTATCTATTGGACAGTAGAATGCTTCTGCTACATAAATATGGGCTGTTTTTGACAAGACAATGCACATATATCCGGTACTAGCACCATTAAGTCATGCTAAATTACTGAAATCCTCATAATTCTAGCATTTTAGTTAAATTTTAGACGGTTTTCATGTAAAACGAAAGTGGCCACATTCGTGTTCATCCTTAATATTGAAATGTAAGTTGTATTTTATGATAATACATAACATATATAAAGGTTGAGGATGAACACGGATGCGGCCACTTTCATTTTTACCAAAAATCATCTGAAAAGTGACATGTTTCGGCATATTATGTAAATTTTTATATTTGAGCATGAATCGGATCGTTTTTAATGACTAAATCTGTTAAAATCTTTCACATAAACTAATTAATTCAAATAAAATAGACACTTGAGTGTTTAAAAAGTGGTCAAAATCTTTCGTCAGATGAACCTGAAATTTGAGGCCAAAATCGGTCCTTACCGGACCTACTCCTTTAATTATGCTACCAAAGAGTTTTGCACTCAGGTTTAAGCAGTGTGTTTATGAAAAAGAAGAGAAAAGATAACCAATGCCTCATACATGATACTAAACAATATATATTTTTGGAACATATGATGGTAAAGAAATTTCTCAGCAAAGTAAAGAAGAAAAGAAGAAAACACCATAACTTATATGCAATTGGTTTTTTTTTCAAGTCACTTAATTTGAAAATATGATGTGTGGAATTCAAGAGTATTATTAAAATTATCATACTTAGGCCAGGATTTTTTAATTTCTTGGTTTACGGATCCGCCGACCCGATTTTGCCGATTTCCAGAATAAAAATAAAATTTACTTTTCATGCTTTTTTATTCCCGCTGACCCTAAAAAATGCATTATCCCTGAAAAATAATTAAAATATTTTTTTTTTATGAAATGAAATACATTAATCACTAACAAAATTGATAACCCTTTCTGTTGTGAAAAAATAAAACTTCCAGTTTACGTTTCTAAAAATAGACATATCAATTATAACTGACCTTGAAATGTTGTTTGCGGAAATAATTTTGCGGAACGAAACTTGTGTTTAAAACCAATTACACAATAAGTTCGTTTCCCTTATTTGTCATCAGTTCGTAAGATGCATCATCTCATAGAAATAGACTTAAATGTGGACAGGGTGTTCAAGGCATCAAGTTAAAGTACTGAATATTAACAAATCATTTGGAATTTTCTTGTTTGATAGGTAATAAAAAAATTACTGTCCATATGGATAAAAAAAAAGAGAATGCGAGACAACAGCTTTACCCGATAATCTCGTTTTTCCAGTGGACGAGTCTATTAGGTTTTTGACACGTGTGTTGAAACTTATTTTCGAACGACGTTTTTACATTTTTTTCTTTATCAGTTTTCGTGCTTGAAGCTCACTATTCACCAAGTTTTCTGGAATTGATTAAGAGCTACGTGAATCTATTTTTCTTGTTTCTGAAATGACGATTAATTTCGTCTTTGTCCGTGCACCCCCCCTTTTTTTACTGTAAATTATTAGACAATGTCATGCGATGTTTATAACAAATGAGCAATAATATTTCATCGAACTAAAATTTAAGAAATGACGATAAAATAGCATGACAAACTTATTGTTGGAAAGGTGAAATATATATTGATTTTGCATATTTTTCTGTCTTTAAAGATGATTTTTTTTTTTTTTCCCCCGACCGACCGACCGACTTTTTCATTGGGAAAATCCGTAAACCAACAAATTAAAAAACCGTGGCCTTAGTTGGATGAAATGATTAACTATAATTTTAAAATTTCAGTGGGGAAAATGTGAAAGAATATCTATCAATGTATTTTGAGAGCACGAAACAGTTAGTACAGAACAGTGGTAAACAAGAAGAACTGATTGATCTGTGTTTACTCATTTTACAGTGTATGGAGGTATGATAGATTTATTAATAAAGTTACAAAATATTTACTTTGTACCTTTAATATGGTTTGAAGAGGTTTGTGGAAAAGTGCCTTCCTTTATGAAAAATGGTACTGGGTTTTTTTCATGGTAAAAGAAAAAAAAAGTTCATGCTTGAATACAATTAATGACATATTTTTGATAATTTATAAAGTTAAACTTATATAGTAAAGTTTTACATTGGTTTGTCTTGCACTAACTTGGTAGTCAGGATTTGATTTTACTTTTTTTTTCTTAAGTAATATATGGTAAATCTATAAATATAAGGTAACCACATTGACAAGGTAAAGTCTTTTGATTCAAACTGTTTTACATTAAAAATGTTAATTTCAATACCAGAAGTTTTAACAAAGCTATTTATACTAATTGAATTAAATTGTCAAGAATTGCTTAACAGATGAGTGGTCTATTCTTTAAACAATGTCATTTTATTACTCAGGATTCTGTCTACCAACAATACCATAATGATTGCAAGGAATACACCACTGCATCTAATATGTTAAGAAATGCTAGTAGAACACTTTCCAGTATTGAAACAGGAGTATTGGAGAAGATTGAGGACATAGCAAAGACTAAGTTTGCCTTGTCTGTTGTTGCAAGTTGTATTCATGAATATAATGGAATGGCAGACAGAAAAATAATTCTCACTACTGATGAAAAAAGGTTGTTTAATTCTGTGGGGAAACTTTGTGAAGAATGTCATTTACAGTGGCCAAGGTATATAATTATGCACTTGCTAATTTTAACAAAAAGTCACAATACCTGTATGTTGAGTATGTACCCATGCAATCTACAAAAAAGCAATGGAAATGTTAGTTTTTTGTAGAGACTTGTCAATTCTTATTTCAATCATTTTCATACATTATGCATGTATAGCTTGTTTTTCAGTGTGAGCCAAGGCTCTAATTGAAGGCCGTACATTGACCTATAATGGTTTACTTTTATAAATTGTTATTTGGATGGAGAGTTGTCTCATTGGCACTCATACCACATCTTCCTATATCTACTTTCAATAGAACTAAATATACTTAAAATCATAAACAAACCAGCCCACATTAAATATCAGCAGACAATGTGAATTTTATTTAAACATAATATGAAACAGCCCCAAACAGTCAACTTTTAAAAATGACCAAGTAAAAAAATGCATAAAAAGCTATTGACAAATTGCTTAAAGATGATGAGAATCAAAATAAAACAAAACTTCATATTGTGCATTTAATGTTGTGTTATTTTTGCTTTAAATTGTAGAAAGTACTTTGTGAAACTGCTATGTAGACAATATGGTATAGACATGTATCAAGCAGTTCTCGCAAGAACAGATTTAGACTGTTTGAAATGGACTAGATTGCCTGAATTGATGGGAGGAGAGGTTAGCACATTAAAATTCTTTATTGATTTTAATTTATTAAGCATTGTTTATACTGTGTAAACCTCTTGGAAATGACTTTCCCATTAACTAGATTGGTTTGCATTAAAAATACCCAATTGAAATGTAGCAGTTCAGTGAAGAATACTGTAAGGTCATGATGAAGTTGCTTTATTTTTTTCAAATCTGCATTCATACATCATTTACTCAGCATTATTATCAAGAGTTAGACAAAATATATCCATTGTCATTTTATTTCTTCATTTATAGATTATAGAATTCCTTCAAAATAATTTTTATAAAGTGATATATGAAATTGATTTCATTAGTGTATGATAAAGTTTACATGTTTTAAAGTAAATTTATTATTGCATTTTAGGTGAGTGAATGCCAGGATAGGTACATTGTCTGTGGCAACAACTACAAAGTAATAAGAGAGACTTTAGTGACAGCAGCAATTAATCAAAATGACACTGAGATTAACAAGATTTTAAATGTAAGTATAATTTCAACAAAAATGTGTTAGGGCTGTTCCATATTAAAACATACACTGTACACAAAAAAGAAACTTTGAAACTTCAAATAACTTAATTCATTACCACAGTTTGTCATTATTAGTGTTATCAATTAATTACCAGTATTTTTATTAAATGTAAATTATCAAACTGATTAAACTGACAATTTAAGTAGTGTAAATTGTAGGGACTCCAGGAGAAATTTATGAATGTGTGCCATACCTCATTTGATATTTGAATAAGATCGCTCTTGTTATAATGAACAAAACAAAAAAAACAAAAAAACCAGTTTGAAAATTGATAAAAAAATTAAAAAGTTACGCAAGTTTTAAGTTGCAGATTTTTGCTATTATTTTGGAAAATGTGAAAACTTTACACACATTTGCATCCCATTGGCCAGGTATTGGGATTAAGTATCGATGATTTACAACTTAGGTATTCAAATATGAATATATATTGCATCAACTCTGTCACAGACTTTATGAAGACTTATGTAAAAATCATACTTTCCCATGTACAACTCAGTTGAACATAAGTCGCAAAGTGGGTGTGACACCGAAGAAATTTGTAAAAAATTGAACAAAACCCACTTTTCAAACCTAATTTAAAAACAAACCACAAATCCAATATCCTTGAAATTTGTTGAGGTTCATATATGTATAAAATTAAAGAAAATTAAAAAATCTTGGAATCATTCTCTGCCTTAAAAAGTCCAAAATGGCCGATGAGGGCAATTTTTATTCCTCAAATTGATCATGATTGTGTACTGAAAAAAAATTGATTGGTTGTTATTTTAAAGATGTAATTTGATTGGCTCACCATTTCTTTTCATTGCAATCACAACTGTACTAAATTATTTCAGTACCGTTGCACTTCCACGGGAAGTGCAGCATCACGAAAGCTAGAGTTTAGCGACAACGTTCTCAATAATTAAACAGAATTTCTCAGCTAATGAACACAAAATAGAACAGTAGGGAATAATAATTTTAATGCTGTAATTTTTATTTTATTAAAGCACACAAGCAGATAGAAATTAAGGCATGCAAGTCAAGTGTCAGCTTGTAAAAACGGCTGTTCCAATGCATAATGTTGTGACTTTGGAGTCCCTATAAATTGAGATAATCAACTACTAGAGTTTGAATGTAATCCAGTATATATTATATCTTAATTTATAGTCTTTAGCCACAGGGACCAATGTTTGGCAGACAAAAGTTATGGTTGTTCTTGCATTGCACAGAGAGGTTACAATGAAATGCATTTTTGGACAAGAGAAACAGTTCCCACCTCAGGTATTTCCACAAATAATTAAAGGATATACATAAAATGAGAGTACAGGAATTACAAAATACACTGCACAGGTCAACAGACTGCATTAAACCATTACAGCTGACATGCAAAAAACACAGTGAACATTACATTATCCAGATAGCATGACTTGGTACCTGCACGAAGTGTGGTCGGGCTAAACCAGTTTGACTTTTGAACTGCCTATGTAGACTATATGTTGTAACACTAAACACACAAATATTGACTTTGCTCTTTTTTCTATTTAGTGAGGGATCTAGATATTTGAAAAAAAGAGGAAAGTGTTTTTTTAATGATGACAACATGAAAGTCAATTTGATATTAATGATTTACGATTTTGGTGTTCAGGAGAGATAACCCGTAATAGTTATTACCATTGACACTATTGAATGTAAGAAAAACAGGGTTTGTTGTCATTTTGAATGCCTCTTTTTATGAACCATTTATGGGCATTATGTTTTCTGGTTTGTGCGTCCGTCTGTTCGTTTGTTTGTCCGTTCGTTCTTCTCTTCGTCCGTTAGTCCATCTGTCCCACTTCAGGTTAAAGTTTGTTGAGGTCATGTTAAAGTTTTTGGTCGAGGTAGTTTTTGATGAAGTTGAAGCCCAATCAACTTGAAACTTAGTACACATGTTCCCTATGATATAATCTGTCTAATTGTAATGCCAAATTATAGTTTTTACCTAATTTTCACGGTCCACTAACATAGAAAATGATAGTGCGCATGGGGCATCAGTGTACTTGGGACACATTCTTGTTAAGTTTTAACATTGCATCGGATATATTACTTCTCTATATGTTAAATTTTGATTATAAATTATATTCACAGATTTTATTGTTTTTCAGGGCATTTGCTTTTTAAAGGAGTATATGAAAAAACATGCACTGTTTCAACGAAAGGTATGGAACATTCATCTTATGATCAAAATACATATAACTGTTGAATCCAAAAAAACAAAATGAACTAAACTTGAAAAATGAAATATCATATTCTCAACAAGGACAACATAGGTAGGGGTGATGTCTTGAAAGTGTGGATTTATGCTTAAATGCTGAGATAAAACATATTATTATAAAGATTTTTGTCATTTTTGTGGTCTAAACCTATTCATGAGGTTTATATGAAAATGCATTCTGATCACTGCTTTTGATCAAATCTACCAGCAGGGATCGTTTGGGGAATATTCAAAATTATCAAATTTATTGTAAATATTTAATCTGATTCCCAAATTTAAATGATTAATGTGCTTCCCATATAAATTTGGAACAGCCCCAACATATTTTTTTTTCTATTTTAGGATTTTCCTGCTGCAGTGATTAGAAATGTGATATGGAATGATCCCAGATATAATATTTGTGTGAACATGACTTTGACAGATCAAAACATTGCTTGTTTGTTAGTTCATTACCTGGCATTGTTGCTTGAGTTTCCTGTCAGAACTAATGTTATGGGACCACTGATGAATATTGCTTTTAATCCCCAAACAATGATTGTAAGTTAATTTTGATTGCATGAGTTTATGTTAATATTTTGGTTTTCAAGGGGTAAGCTTGATTCTATGGTATATAGTTATTTGTTGGAACAATTTGATTATTAAAATGTAGGCTATTAGAATATTGGATGAGACAAATTATATCATAAACTTCTCATCTTTGCCGGAACAATTCATTTTGAATTGTAATTGTAACTGTTATATATACTTATTTTAAATGTAACAGTTTTGTTAATTTATAACTTCAATATCTGTATTTTACCAAACACCATACATGCTAAGCATATTTGTAAAATTCAACAATTTATTTTTTATTTCTTCAACTTCATTGAATGTCTTCATTTTTAAAACAAATTGTACATCAAGATGACTTTTCTTAAACAACTATAATTTTAGGAAAACTTGCTAACAATAAAAGATTTTGAGTAGAATTAAATACTTATTATTTACAGAATTCTTTTTACCCTACAATGCCCCATGATGAAATAGCATATGTCAGAGAGGCATTACTTGATGGAAGAAATATTTCAGGAGAAAATCCAGTCATGTATAGTGAGTATATCATGTGGTATACTGTTTATGAAAATACTTTCTCAGTCAGTTTTGCGTTCTTATCATAAAAGGAGTAGTTTTTAAATACAGATTCTACCACAATTTATTATGTATAGTATTAAACAAACAAAAGATAGATAAATTTGCAGAATTTTGTTGTTGTATGTTTGAAACAGGGTTCTCTATGACTAGTATTTTATGATGGTGCCATCCATAATTAAATTATGTCATCAAATAATCCCTACTATGGTTGACTACCTTTTGATAGGTGCAAAAATATAAGTTTTGGTTGAAAGTGTAATCTCAATTTGATATTGTTTAGCTGTGGTATTTGCAATTTAAAGTTATTACAGCAAAATGACTTGAGTGTGTAGGTAAAGATTATATCTTTGGGTAGCTTGCTTTCTATCTGAACTGTGATTTCATTATTAGGTTAGGTATACTGCCCTCCTTTCGAAGTAGTCCAGTCTTTCAGACAGATAGATTGCGTATCTGTCGGACTAGTCTAATTGTATTATTTCAGTGTTAAACAATTTTCTTCCACATAAAAAAACTTCACCCATTCTAGTTGTATCATTTCACTGTTGTTGCCATGAAAATGTATGTGCAAGTGCAGACTACGTATGGCATATTTTAATGTATGATTTGACGTTGTTTTCTGTTAGTTTCATAAGAATGGAGATAACAATATTGTATTTTAAGCTCTGATAGCATCAATTGGTGATTTGATGGTCTCAAATAACTGTTTACTAACTCATCCAATGTGTAGCAAAAAGACTCAATCTGCAACCATCAAATCACCAATTGATGCCCTCTGAGCTTTAAAAAACAATACAATTATCTCCTAATTCAAAGTTTTACAAAAATGGGTACTAAAATTTTTGTTGTTTATGGTGCAAATCGTCAATACAGGTTCCTGACTTCTGATTAAATTTAACAGTGGGAAAAAATATTCAGATTTTTTTATTCCTTACAAAATGAACAAAATAATTTACAACAAGTATCTCAATGGTTTTATGTAATAAAAACAATATTTACACCATCAATATCAGATTTTAATTTTTTAGAAAATAAAAAATTTAATGAGGCAAGGTTCAGATGACTTTCAGATGTCTTTCAGATGTCACAATGTATTAGTCTAGTCGGAAGTTATTTTTGAATAGATCATTGTTTTACTCATTAATATATTAGATTTAAGGTTAATTTACAATTAAACATAGAAATTTAACTTTATAGATAGTACTACTACTATTTTATTTGTGTATATGTATATTTCAGAATGTCCCAATGGTCATCCATATGTTGTAGGAGATGTAAGTATAAGGAGTTTTTCTACCATGTGCATTTACAGCACTTTCAGACTATAGTATGATATATATTTAAGATGTCCATTTCATATTTTTCATTTCATTAACTTATAAGTTAGGTAAAATAGTTGTGTTAACCTCTGTGTTTTAGCTATTGCAGCAAAATTTGATAGAACTATGTATGCTCATTTGTACACATATGGTAGTGAAACTCAATAATGCATTCAAAAACTTTGAATTGATATTTTTAGAAAGAAATGTGACCAATTATATAAGAACTATTAAAACTTAAGGAAATATTGTCCTACATGTATTTTTGAAAGAACTTTGCATCAATTATATGTACACAATTCAAGGATGTGATTAGTGCTTTTGGATGAGATGCAATGAGCTGGAAGCATGAAGTAAATGAGATAGGTACATCTAAGCTAATTTCTTATAATTAATTGATGAATTTGCATTGACTTGGCCTTCAGGTCTTAGCGTTGCTGTGCATTGTGGAGCAGTGGAATAAAACAACTGATTTTTGGTTTACATCCATACAAAAAATTGACTCACCATCAGTGCTCAAACTTAATTTGGTCCTCTTGTGCACTTCAGTTTTAATTTTTTTTACTAAATGGTCTTTGAGATGAATTTAATGAAAACTTGTCAGGATTGATGATAGGGAGACTCATCAAAAGATCTAGGGAAGGGCAAACATTTTGACATTGGTGGCACATAGTTCTTGTTTAAATCCGATTGTAATAACAGTTTATTTTTCAATCTAAAACTGCTAGGCAAGTATGAACTGAACTTGAAAGAATGGTCTAAACAAGATCCACTGAAATAACTTTAAAAAGCTGTAATTTGGTTGTGATCTAAAAATATCTAGATACAAATTTAATTCTGACTGGCCAATTTTCAAAAAAACTTCTTGTATGAATTTACAAGGCTAATTATTTTGATATTTTACATGATTGATGATTGTATGAATCTCTTTAAGTGTTTGTAATCAGGTTGGTTGGTCTGATGGCAACCATGGTAGAATTGTTATTGCATAGAAACCATGTGACTCTATGGATGGAAAATTATATTTTCATCTTCTTATCTGAACCACTAGCTATAGGACAGTTTAAAAGAAATTTGGCAAGCATGATATTTAAAAGGAATTGATGATTGGGGATCCTCTACAAGAGAGGAGATATATATCAAAGGGATATTTAAACTATGACCCAAAAACAACTATTAAATTTCTCCTATTTCAAATTCATACATTGATACAGGCTCCTTAGAACCTCTATTCTGTAATCTGTTTATTAATTACATAATGGTTTTTGTTTTCATTGTTCACCATTATTTTTTCAGTGTGGAAGACCAACTTTTGAAACTAGATGTAGGGATTGTAATGCAAGAATTGGTGGTCAAGGTCATGCACCTGTTGCAGGAAACGAACGAGATGAAGGGTATGATAATTACATTTTATGAAAAAAATATAATTAAGGTATTTAGCTGAAGTAACCACACCTTTGAAATATATATATGAATATGTTCCTCTGCTTCCTAGATGACCAGAATAATTCAGTCTCTCCCTGTGATTGACTCTCCAACTTCAAAGAGCCTGAGCATATTTAATATACAATGAAAACTCATCATGAGAGATGCAATCAACTGACAGCATAATGTTATGTTTATCCCAAGCTAATTCCAAATGATTGATTGACAATGTTTTACTTGTCCCCCAGGTCTTACGGTAAGCCTCTGGAGCAGTGAAAATGTAACAACTGATTTACAGGTTACATCTTGCAAATAATTGATTCACCGTCAGTGCTCCAACCAGGCTAGTTTACTTGTAAACTAATAGCCAAAATTATATGTGCACTTTTATACATAAATTTGATCATTGACAGGTTTGCCTATTACATTGTAATGTTAACATCAATATTTACAGTGTTGACAGGACTTCAACAGGTCATATACTTGGTAGAGCAACAAACCTGGGACAGAAACTTACTTTTGTGCAGGACAGAAAAATAGATAGAATATCTGTTGCATTTATAAGGTTATTTACACATACTTCAATGTTCTTAGGAGCTAATAATAATGTCCAGGTTTGTATAGTTATAGAAATTCTACTTTCATTTTGTGTGACAGAAAGAATTGAAAATTTTAACATGTTTGCAAATAATCCATATTGGGATTTGCATTCCAGAGTGTTTTTTTGTTTTAATTTTGAATATCCTTCAAGTCCACTATGCTAAAAAAAAAAACTCCTTAGTCGAAAATTTGAAGCACCAGCTAACGGCACGGCACCATTAGGGCCACATGAAACAGGTTAGAATGGAAAAGTAGACATCAAAATTTAAAATAATCGGACCTGTTGCAGTAGTCTAAGTTTTATATTGTTTTATAATCTTTACTGATGACAGCAAATTGAATGTGATTAAAAGGTTCAGCTGATTTTTACAGAGTTATCTCCCTGTCATGTCATGTACCACCTTACAGGTCAAATCTTTTTATTCGTTCAAAAAAAGGATGAAACTTGTTGCATACTGCAAAGTATATTGAGCAAATGTTCAACATAATTTAAAAAAAATATTCTGAAGCATTGAATATAACAATCTTAAGGAGGCTCGAGGGTATAAAAATTTCAGAAAAAAATCAAACATTTGTTTTTCATTACAAATTTTATTTATTTCCTTTTGTAGTTGTTACTTTATCATATGGTACAAAAATCATTCAAAACAATCAATTCATGTTGGCCCCAGATGACTTTCAAAATGTATACATCATTGAAAAAGTTCCAAATTATCTCCCTTTGGTGAAAAAATGCCATTTTTGGGCTCTAAAATTGAAATATCTTTTTCAACTCAGTGGTGACCTTTCTTTTTTAATATGATTTCCATATAAGCTGTACTTAAACTAAATTATTGTAAAATTTTTAGCGATTTCTGTAATAAATTTCTTTTTTTTATTTCGATATTACGTTTATTTCTCCTATTACTTCAACAGAAAAAAAACACCTTTACAAAAATGTATGCTTCTTTCGAAGGCAGATTGTGAGCGCAAATGAACGGTGACCCCAATTTTTTATTTTATTTTTCTATTAACTATAAGATAAAGTTCATTTATAGAAAAATATAGAGAAATCCTATATAAATGATTTAGACCCGCGAACCCCCTTAAATATTATTTCTCAATTGTCAAAAGACTTTTTTGAAAAGATTTTAAATATAATGTTGGTCAATGATTCAATTGCACAAGTTTGCTAAAACATTCAATTGACAAAACATATTATGCCATAAATGTGGTTGAGGTTATCAAACAAAGTTTTTATGTTTAGGCAATTATCCAGACAATAAAACTGGACAAGAAACTGTCACCAAATGATGTGCTCCCTTTCATAAAAGAACATATTGCCTTAGATCTTCAGGCTTTGCAGAAAATACTTGGTAAAAGCAATGATGATGTATGTGTATTTGTACATTGTATATTGAAAAGCATTATGGACCAGCAAGTCCCTAATAATACAGGTAATTTTATATGTAAATATGTTGTTTGCGTCAATTTTGATAATTTTATGGTAATAGTATTCATTGGTTTTACAGATATAGGTGACTATATTCAAACCAGTGTGACATGAAAATTGGTCTAATGTGTGTTTTGAATAAATCAACCATATTCTTTCCTTTTTTCGGTTAAAATATATTTCAATTTTGATGTAGTCAAAAAGCCAGACATAGGTATGCTGTTCCAGCGGCGGCATCAACAATGTATTAGTTTATGATTAGGTCTAGTTTATTGGGAACCACTGGTAGTAAGTTAACGATAATTGGTATACAATTATATAAGCATTGGCATATCTCATTTCCATGGAGATTATTTCGCCCCTCCCCCTCAGTCATGGTCTATTGACTTTGAAACTTTTGCTTAGTTTTCATTTATTAGTTTGTGATTAGGTCCATTTATGAGGAACCACTAGTGGTAGGTCAATGATATTTGGTATGCAGTTGTATTAGCATTAGCACATCTCATTACCATGGAGATTATTTGTCCACGCTCTCTTAGTTATGGTTTATTGACTTTGAATATTTTGCTTAGTTTGCATGTATTAGTTTGTGTTTAGGTTTATTCAAAGGGAACTACTTATAAGTCAATAGCATTTGGTATCATTGTATTAGCATTGACACATCCAATTTCCATGGAGATTGTTTAGCCATGTACCTTCAGTCATGGTTCCTTAACTTTTAAATATTTGCAGATCGTGCATTTAAAGTGTTGGTATTTTAATTTCAACATTTGCATTATCGAAATTACCAAAACGCGAGACATATCTCTGTGATAACAGTTTATATTAAATATTATGCTCTTTTTTAGGAGAAAACATTCCACCTGACATGTGTCAACTGTCAAGTAAAGAAGGAAGATTGAAATGGGAAGAAAAGTTTGCCTCAAAATATATTGCACCCCTCTTAAAGGTACAAGTAAAAATGTACATGTTATCTAGTAGTTTATTCAGATGTCAAACTGAAGATAACCTTCTGGTGAAACATTGCTTCTCACATATTTTTCATGAGGGGAATCATTAGATACCAAGGCCATGTAAAATTAATCTTCTGATTTATGTTATGTTCAAAGGAGTGAAAAAAGTGCATAATTTTCAAAATATTTTATTGGAATTTAAAAAGCAATATAGGTTATTTTGATAGAGTTTGTTGATGTGTTAACCCTTTATTCCTAAACTTGACATACTTCATTTAGTTGTTTCTTCTCATTGATAACTTGGATGAGTTAAATTATCATAAAAAAATGAAATTGGAAACCATTTTTTCAGAAGGGGACGAAATATTTTGTATTATTTCTCTTCACTGTATAACACCTTCATTTCTAGTCAGATACTCTTCAAAATTTGTTAAGGTTTTTTACTCATTAAAACCTGTGATAAAAATGATTATTTAATAATTTTGTAATGTTGGCTATATTTGGGGAGGGATGAAGGGAAAAATATCCCATCATTAGTAATGTGGGGATATGGGGCACGTTACATAGAAGACTAAAGCTTATTTCATTGCAATTGACATAAAGAAAGCATTATTGTATTATCCAACAGGACATTCACCTCGTCTTTCTTTATGTATGTTCCTCAAATAATGTATCTAGAAAACTTTTTTGTGTACTTTTTTTGCCCGAAAAAAATCTTGGGAGTGATGAGTTGTTTTTTGTGAGTGCTTTTCAAATCTGTCAGATACTATACTTCCTGTTATGCTTTACATTTTTTTACAAATAGGGTTTGTTTGCTGAACACTACAGCATGTGCATTCCTTGTTGAAAAAATGTGTAAATAGTGCTGATACATGTATCAGTAATGTATTATGTATTGTGTTTTTTGTTCAACAGGATTTGGACAGAATATTGCAGACTTATAATAAGATTATATTGAAAGATAAAAGACTTGGTAAGGATTGTGCCTTATTGTTCAATGTAAAAAGCTATCATGTAATATCAATAGGAAATAAAGATATAATTATTGCTTGAATAATTAAGCAAATCAATTACAAATGCCAAAAAGTTATATAGTGGGATAACGTAAAAAAATGATTTCAGTTTAAAGTGATTGAAATGTATCCCAATAAAGAGACATCAAAGGGACAACCAAAAAATTGAAGGTTTCTACTGATGAATACTTTGGATGAGTTTGATAATCAGAAATCAGTCGAGAAATGCAAACAATACACTGAGAAAAAAGACAAGACTTGGCACCTGTTGTGTAACTTTTGACTTGTTTAGAGATTCTTATATTTTGAGGGTGAGGAACATTCTAATTGCTTGAATCCTTGAGGCCATTTAAAATTGTTAAACTTTTAAAATATGTTTGATTTGATGCTTATGCATTTCTGCCAGTTTCTACATTTCCATAGTAAAAGATTATATTCATAACCCAATTCCCTTCAAAAGGTTTAAGGATGAAATTGAGAATGGAAATGGGGAATGTGCCAAAGAGACAACAACCCGACCATAGAAAAAAACAACAGCAGAAGGTCACCAACGGGTCTTCAATGTAGCGAGAAATTCCCGCACCCGGATGCTCTATTTTTACTTTTGAATATCTCAATAAATCTGACATTTTGCTAGGCTTACATTTAAATTTTTTGACAAACACAAATTACTTTTGTCCATATTCTTTTAAAACTTGCATCACACATAAAATAATTTTTAGTTCTTTTATTTCAAATATATTGAAAATATTCATTTGAATCTACACGTTTCATAAATAAAATCCATACTTTTTTTTACACAATGAATTAAAAAAAAAATTGAAAGCATATTATTCCAAAACTAGCGCACAGATCCTTGTTCTTTTTCATAATTATAATGTATTCTACATAATCAATTGCACTTTCAGGGTCAGATCGATTGCTTCAATTACTGTATGAAACAGATACACAAACAGAAAGAGTGAACATCAGAAATTTACATAGTGTTCCTGCAGTATGGCGTTACAGAGCTCATGTTTCTGTGGATCATTTAACACAGATGCTAAATGCAAGTCAACACAAATGCCCACTATTACAGATCTTCTTTGAAGAGGTATTTAGATAATATGAATGTATTGAATAATGATGTTCTTTGTTACTAAAAGTGCTTAACCTTTGGAAACTGACTTATTCAATTAATTTTATGAAGGATTCTTAAGAATAAATAATATGTCAACATATTGAACTTAATTGTTCCATGGCAATAAGTTAACATGTACAGAATCAATCAATTCTATAAATTAAAGAGTTCAAAGTGACTGGTGAAATATTTTTAGCATCCATCTACACATATACATATATTGTAAATTACAGAACTTTTAATTCTAAATGGCTATCATATTTTTCACTTCAAGGAATTGTAATAACTTTTGAATGATTTTTTGCAGGAACCATTTCTCAGAGTCTTGAGATGTGTACCAAGCATTCTAAAACTTCAAAGAATATTGATACAGAAGTACAACAGAAAGTTTGACAAATCTGAGGGATCTTTACAAATTTTCTTGATACAAGATGATTTGGAACACGGTACCATACTTTAATTAGGGAACTAATAATTTGCAATGGTATTATTATCCTCAAGGTACAACAGAATCAAATTTCAAAAGGACAATATGAAAAACTAAATCAAGATTTCATATAATAAAATTGAGAATGGAAATGGGGAATGTGCCAAAGAGACAACAACCCGACCATAGAAAAAAACAACAGCAGAAGGTCACTAACAGGTCTTCAATGTAGCGAGAAATTCCCGCACCCGGAGGCGTCCTTCAACTGGCCCCTAAACAAATATATACTAGTTCATCATAGGAATGATCCAATTTGCATTTGTTTATATTCATTTGTATGATCTCCCTTTTGATTTATATAAATATTAGATTTTTCTTTTCCAAGTTATGGTTTTATTTTCATTCAAAAAGGGGGAATTTTCTTGCTTTTAGACAATAACTCAATCACTTCCACCAATTTTCTAGAAACTTTGGTGAATTTTTTATATCTATTGATGTGAGCACTCTTGATATTTTTGAATTTCAGATTTTAAGAGTACAATTAAGTTTCTGAGTAGGTTTTATTCATAAATAAACAGATGCCCCATGAGCGCATAAACGGCTGTTGTCTTGTATGTGAAGTTTTATGCAATAATCATAAATAGTTTCTGAGATATGGCGCAACATGTGAAACCCCCCCCCCCCCCATTTTAATACAAAAAACTCAATAACTCTATAAAAAAAAAATTGAATCATCACCAAAATGTTTACAGATCTTTTGATCAATATAACTAAGAAGTGTGTAGTTTTAAGCAATGATCATAAATTGTTTTTGAGATACAGCACGATGTGTGAAACGGGTTTTTTTTTTTTTTTTTACAAAAAACTCAATAACTCTTAAATTTTTTTTTAAATGATCACCAAAAAGTAAACAGATCTTTAGATTAATTTAACTAAGAAGTGTGTAAAGTTATCAGCAACAGTCATAAATTGTGTTTGAGATACGGCGCGACATGTGAAAAAAATACACTCCTGTTTTAGTTGCAAAGTCCTGTAACTTAAAAAGTTTTAATCTTATTTTCACCAAAAAGTATACAGATTGTTTGACCATCATAAGAAACAACTATGTCAAGTTTCATGACATTTGGATAAGTTGTTCTCAAGTTACGGTGCAACATGTGGACGCTGGACAGACAAACAGACAGACGGACAAACATAGGGATGGACAGACGGACGCTGGACATTTGTATACCATTAAACGTAAATCAAAGTTTTGACGGGCATATAAAAAGGGACGACTTTCCAGTTTTCAGACAATAACTCAAAAGTGCTTTGAGCTGTTTTCAAAAAACTTTGGTTACTGTTTTTTTATATATTAAAATAACCTTCCTTTAGTTTTATATAAATTTAAGATATGGCATATTGAGAAGTTATTGAACTTAAGTCTTTAAAAAAGCGATGGGTGTACCATGCGCTCATGCGCACATGACACACTTGTTTATTTCTATTCAAGTTACAACTGAAACAAATCATTTGATTTTCATGATTTCCTGTTGTAAAATTATTAAGGGATCTATTTGTTGTTAATGTCTTTAATTGGTTGTTATAATCTCAGATTGTATGCTCCAATTCACAAATCAGATGCAGCATGTTTACCTTCCTAAAATTCAAATCAACAGCATATTTGGCCAGTGAGGTGTTAGATTTTGCACCTTGTAAATCTAGATGTGATAATGCAAATTTTACTACATTGAGCTTATTACTATGAAATGAGAAAAATTGTAGTCTTAAAGCTTAGTTACAAGCTAAGTATATATTTTTTTTATTATTACAGAAAGAAGAACAGAAGAGTTTAAATGTTTATTTAGCATGTTCACCGAAGCATGGGAGTGTGTCAGACAGTCACTTGAGTCATATAGTAAGAATACATGTTTACTGCTAAAAGCAAATATTTATTTATTTTGTTTTGATCATTTCATGGAAACATATCCACAAAATTAAAGTCACAAGGAAATAATAATGAAAAAAAAGATGTGGTAAGATTGCCAATGAGACAACTCTCCACAAGAGATCAAATACCAGTAAAACAGAAATTAACAACAATAGGTCACTGTACAGCTTAACTATGCAGTATGGGCTTTGCTCATTATTGAAGACTGTACAGTGACCCTTTGTTGTTAACTTCTGTGTCATTTGATCTCCTGTTTCAGAAATCTATTCAGTTTTATTAAATCGACTGAACATGGAAATTAACTTGCATAGGTTTTAGATTCTATGTTCAAAGAAATGGTAAGATCTGTATAGTAGTCAATTTCTGTTTGATGATATTTGAAATTTTTGTTTTAACCATGGATAACTATTTGATAAGTTTCAATTTAGTTTATATCTTTTATAGACTAAACATCATTGTCAGTGCCTTTAATGAGGGAGTATTTACTTTGCACAACATTAACATGATTAATGTGTGCGACTTATTGTTTGTTCTAATCTAAATAAGAGACTATGCATTCATGTTTTAAAGGTAAATGACCCATTCTAAGAAATAGATGAATGTCATTTAGAAATCCTAGGAACAAATTATTATCAATTCTAATTGTACCCGGTACTAGTATAAAATGATTACAGACATCAACATTTACTACAGTAACAGACATTTATTAGCAAAGAAGCAATACCACATGAAACAATAAAAGGAATAATTTTACATTTTAGCATGTACTGTAAATGGAAATACAATCCATGTGAATAAAGAGCTTTGTAGAAGGTGTATAGATTCAAGATCTCCAGTTTCTGTTTTGCTTCCCACACTCAGAGATGATGGTTTGTGCTCCTACATGTTGTTGAGATTTTTGTTGGAGCAACAGAACAACTTCTTACAAAAGTTCTGCCAGGTGGAAAAAGAGCAAAGGTAAAGTTTAATGATATAATTTTAATGGACCATTTTTTCATCTGACTTTATTTGCAGAGGCAGATTTATGAGAAGGGGTATGAAGTGCTTGGGTATTCTAATATAATTATTGCATAGACGTTTTACAAGTCCCACTCAATTTGCTGTCTTGGTGATGTTTTTATTTTTAGCTTAATACCTGGCCCAATGGACTAAATGAGATTTCCTTATCCCTTGGTGTCCGTTAACTTTTACACAAATCTTCTCTAAAACTAATGGGCCAAATTTAACCAAATTCAGGATTATTTTTTATCCCCTTTCGTGTTTTGAACAAAAACTCATGATGAAAGAGAGAAACTAAACTGACATTGAACATTAATTTTTAAGCCACTCATTAATATACATTGAAAAGCAAAAATAATCATTGATGAAAGATTTAAGCCCAAAAAAAAAAGTGAGCAATTCAGACTCTTGAAAGCCTCTTGTTTTCAGAACATCTTCTTATATCTATGAAACATTTTCCACTCAACATTAAGCATGCAATAATCAAGTAATCAGTCTTTCGTGAAAATTTCAGAATGTGATGTCTACATTGTTAATAAAGAGGTATACATTTTTATTAAGAGTACCATTTTTAATCAAAAAATAAACTTAAAAATACTGTACATCCTTTTTATGGATTCTCAATTTGAAAAACAAAGATGAGACTGTATTATTTTTTTGTTTACTTTGATAAGATATGACAGTTTGCCTAAGGTAAAAGTGAAAGATATATCCTCAGCTCATCTGATAAGCTACCATCCAGAGAAAGATCTGTTACCAATGGTGTTGGCCAACTGTAATTACTCATTTGTAGTTGGTGAGGGTAGCAAGGTGGATTATGACTTTAGTAACCTAGAGAGACAGCTTATTGACAGATTTCTGTTTTCTAAGTCAATAGTTAATGACATTAAAGAGGTAAAACCGAATATAGATTTATACTGTAAACCAACTTATTTTCGCGTTTTACTCTTTTTAGTCCACTTTGCAGCTATTTAAATTTGCGTTTTCTAATTACTTGATGTACTTAAATAAGGAAAGATCCCAGTTTTACATATTTGTGACGATTAATATTCGCGTTATTTTTCTACTCGTGAAAGTAAATTGCTTGCGAAAAAGTAAGTTGGTTTACAGTATGTATATTTTTTATACTGTAATGTTTGTATTTGTATTATATTTTCTAACTTTGTTACATCAAGTATTTTTCAATTTTTTTAATTCTAATTTTGAATTTAAAGTCAAATTCCACCCTTAAGAAATATGTTTTACACATGTAAATGAATTGATAAAAAATTAAACTAATATTGTTTTATATCTTTAGATAGCAACCTTTACATACAGATCAGAGTCAACAAATGCTTCTATGTTTGATGAATTGTCACTAAGAATAAAACAAGTAAGTTAAAAAACTGCTATCATTCTGTAAACAATCTTTTTATAGTGTATTTTTATGCCCCATTTATGGGCATTATGTTTTCTGGTCTGTGCGTCCATCCGTCCGTTCGTCCGTCTGTCCCGCTTCAGGTTAAAGTTTTTGGTCAAGGTAGTTTGTGATGAAGCTGAAGTCCAATCAACTTGAAACTTAGTATACCTGTTGCTTATGATATGATCTTTCTTATTTTAAAGTCAAATTAGACTTTTGACCCAAATTTCACAGTCCACTGAACATAGAAAATGAAAGAGGGAGTTTCAGGTTAAAGTTTTGGTCAAGGTAGTTTTTGATGAAGTTGGAAGTCCAATCAACTTGAAACTTAGTACACATGTTTCCTATGGTATGATCTTTCTAATTTTAATGCCAAATTAGAATTTTTACCCAATTTCACGGTCCATTGAACATGGAAAATGCTTCTCATACACCTTTTATAATTGTACATCCCTCAAAAAAGTTTTTTTTTTTGTGGTAAATAGGAACCACACTATTCGTCCTTTCTGTTCATGTGCCTTGTAAGCACATCTTTTAAAGGGCTAGACAACTATCAATGAAACATTATCCTGTAGTAAAATTAATAAGGTTGTGCATAAGGGAATATAATACCTCTTGCAGAATCAAATTTGTGGGACAGGTGGTATATTTTTCTTGGACAAAATTACCTAGGCAGTCAGTTCATGTCAATGCAGAAAGTGATGCTTTAAGGAAAGCATAGATAAAATATATGAGAGAAGATCCCATTTACTTTGTCTATGATTAACAGCCCATTAACAGATATTTTTTTAAATGAACATTTTCTTTGATGATTATCAGGGATAATAGGTTACAAGCATAACATATCTGAGGGTTGGTATAAATCTATAACTGCTATGTTTCACGTATTCTAAAAATGTATTTGTTTATTTAAAGATAGAGTTAACCTTATGATTATACAAATCCTTGATAATACCAACTCAAAATCTATTACTCACACAATTGTTTCATATTTCAAATAAAAAAAATAATTTAATTGCTGGTTTCAAGTAATTATTGATTATGCATGAAATATTTGCCACTAAATAAGCAGCAAATAAACAATTATTTTTTTTAACTTTTATATGCATACTGAAGATTCTATTCCTATATAACTTGTGTACAACTCATTAAATGTGGTTTGTCATTTAGGTTTAAACTGGATGAGGGCTAAATATTGAGCAGAAAATACTTACCATTCTGGGGCATCATTGTTAACTCCAGGTTTTTAATGATGTTCATGTTGCCCTATCTTTTAGTTGTCTGTGTTGTGTTGCATTTTGTAACCTGATGTCAGTCATATTTTTTTTGTTGTTGCTAAAAAGTTGTACTTTAGATTATATTTCGGTGGAGGGTGGCGGATAACTAGAAATTAAGAAAAATTTCAGACTGATATCTTAAGATTTATAAGCACTTATTAGGTTGTTTTTTTCTCTTTTAGTTAACCTAATTAAATAAAATCTATTAAATTTTTACCTCATTTAATCTTATTTTATCTACAGCTAAAAAATGAGTATAATGCTGTATTAAAAAAATGTAATATTGATAGAGATATTTGATGGTCTGCATTTCTTTTTTCAGACCAGGATAAATAACTCTGTACACAGTCAAATATGTGGTGAGCTTCAAGTCAGAAGTTACACAGAATTGTGTGAAAGTCTTGATAAGCTTGACATTGCAGTCAAATTTTTAAAGTCTGTTGGAACTGATCCTAAAAGCTGTCTTAGTGACTTTATGACTAAAACATTAAAAATGGACAATCCATTTCCAAGTCAAAAGGTTGGTATTTATGAAAAAGTATTATCTATCCATCACAGTAACCAAATTTGATCAGGAAAAAGGAACTGTTATTTTTTTTTTTTATAATGTGAACTATTTTAAGGCATTATTATGATTATTAAGATTGAGGTTAAGTGGATGTGTCAAACTTTTTAAAGGATGATATCTTTTTAATCGTCTGTGTTGATATTATTGGTGTGGCTGATGTTTCAGGAACAACTTTTTCTGACAGTTGTCATATATTAAGAAAGCACAACAGTCTTGCTCAGAAAAATTAAAAGTAGTAGTATTAAGATAGCCTTAACTTTTTCTTTATCTATATATCAAGACAAATGAAGCAGCATTTTAATAGAGATATCTCAAGAGCAAGACGAGGGTTTTCAAGATCAGATATAAGACTGAAGTTTGTTAAGTAAATATGTACTTTAAATTTGTGCAGGAAATTCTTTGTGTAATAAATATCTTGATACAAAGACTTTAATCAGTTCAGAGGAATCAGAGCTATCTAAAACAGTGATTGCAATTTTGTTTTTCTACAGCATTAATCTCTTTTTAATTTTTTTTAGGCACACCAATTTATTAAGTTAGAAAATACACTGTATTGGTGGATTACGTTATCATTGGAGAGATGCAAGTTACAGCATAGCTATGATCAGGTACTCTTCAAAATGATTTGTAGTTCTATTAATTTCCTTTTTAAATCAGTAATTTTATTTGTTGATCGCTTAAATTGTTGAAGATTTTTGTCTAAAAATGGATATTTATAAAGAGGTGATTGATTTGAGAAAATTCTCATATGTAGGTCGACTGATCCAAAAACTGAACATAATTGTATGCAACATTTTTGTTGAGTCTTCGACTTTTTTCAAAAAAGCGAGACATAGCGATCCTACATTCAGTTGGCGGCAGCGGGTTCCACAAATATTCACTCTGTGGTTAAAGTTTTTGAAATTTAGAAACTTTCTTAAACTATCCTGTATTTGTACCAAACTTGGACAGAAGCTTGCTTATGATCATAAGATAGTATCCAAATGTAAATTAGTTATAAAAAAAATCATTTTTTTTCCGTATTTTACTTATAAATGGACTTAGTTTTTCTTCCAGTTAACATTACATACAGTCTACATTTAAAGTTTTTAAAACATTAATTAGATTCATACACTATCCTGGATTTTTACCAAACTTGGACAAAAGCTTCTTACAATCAAAAGAAAGTATCAAGAGGAATATTTTTATTATTTTTTTCCTCATTTTTGTTGAGCCTGCGATTTACAGCAAAAGTAGGCAAGACACTGGGGAACCCTTACAAATTTTATATTTAGTTGTCAGTTCTTTTGCTCTCTCTTATATTTATATCATATTATTCACTTTGATATATATTGCAATTGGGGACATTGGACACAGTTCTTTGATTATTTTGCATATACATGATATATGTGCATTTGTATAAATTTTGTGTTGACATAAGAAAGAGTTCAAGCCAGCCCCATAAGAGTTTTGGTTGCATGAATGCAGTCTTCACCCCAAAAATGGTTAGCAATACAGGATCAACAAGAAAATATTTTTAGTCGGGAATTACATTCTTGTCTTCAATGTTTTAAAGTGACCAAGGTGAGCAACACCTTTAGAGATTCTTTCTGTGATATATAAAATTGGGAATAGAAATGGGGAATATGCCAAAGAGGCAACAACCATATCGAAGAACAGATAACAGCCAAAGGCCACCAATGGGTCTTCAATACAGGGAGAAAGTCCTGCATCCTGAGGTGGGCCTCAGCTGGCCCCTAAATAAAAATGTGTACTAGCTAGTTCAGTGAAAATTGACGTCATACTAAACTCCAAAATAATATATACCAATACTATAATTTCAGGATGCATTTGAGGGAATATCAGATACCTTTAAAAGTCTACTGAACTACAGACAAAGAACTCTTATTAAAGAGACGATGAACAGATTATCCGTTGAACACATGAATGCTACACTAATAGTAGTATTTGAATGTATAATGATGAAACTTGATAGTCCAGAGAGTGATGCTTTTGTTGATATAAGGTATGTATTTAGTTTATTGCTTTCTCAAATTTTGCTTTGATCTTTTTATGTGATAATTTTCAATATCAAGCAACTCGAGTGAAATGGGGTTTTCTCAGTCGTGAAGAAAGAGAAAGCATTACATGAGCATAGAACCTCATTGACATTATGTAGGAAAACACATATTAACTGTCGCTTTTTAATGAGATTGTAGCTGAAAAACACCATCTTGTTTGAAAGACCATCAATGTTCTATAATTTGACCTTTGACCCTGATGACAATAAAACATTGGCTGATTTGTGTTTGATGCATAACTTTTGTACCATAGCACTTAAATTGGTGAAACTATATGAAGAAACATAATGGGATTAGGATGTGTCAAATACCAGCTCAGGTCACTATGACCTTGAGCTTTACCTTTGACCCCTATGCTGAAAGCCAAAAATATCAAATTGTCAAATGTTATAATGAATTTCACTGCAGTAACTAAAATGCAGACGGCTTTTGTTTATAGAACTTTATAACTAACAGACTATTATTTAGTTTTTTTATGATTAAACTTATATTTGGAAATCAATGTAACAAATAAAATAAAAACCCTTTTTTTTTTTTTTAGCTTTCATGACATGTTGTATGGCTATATTGATGCATCGCCATACGAAGAAGACACTTTAGTAGATGATATTTTAAGAGAAGCCATTCAAACACTACAATCAGATAGAAGTGATATGCCTAGGATAAATACAGGACATGCTGTTGCAGTTTGGAAGCTGATCAATGAGATATTGATAACAAAACAACTACAGAGGATGTAAAATATTTTGAATAGGGAAATTTTACTTGAAATTGTGTCATATTGACAAATTATATATGCAACATTTTATTTATCTTTAAGCAGTAGAGATAAATTGTGTTAGCCTCTGTACAGTTTTAAGATTTTATGGCATTAACAGTTGGATATTTCATTATTTGGATGGAGTTTCCCTGATTTTCTGCTATTTAGACGTTTTCCAATGGAAAAATAGTTTGATTTTCACTTATTTTCTACATTAAATAAAATCAGAAAAATAAAAATCAAAAAACAAAGTAATTTATGTGAATAATTGTCAGTAGCCAAAGATCCACAATCAGAATGCATACTTCAAATTTTGAAAGTACAGTTATTTTCGTCAAGCTGAACATTGGATGAAAGATTTTGACCTAAATCAAATTTTTTATACGACCGCAAAATTTGAAAAATTTTTCGTCGTATATTGCTATCACGTTGGCGTCTGCGTCGTCGTCGTCGTCCGGCGTCCGAATACTTTTAGTTTTCGCACTCTAACTTTAGTAAAAGTGAATGGAAATCTATGAAATTTTAACACAAGGTTTATGACCACAAAAGGAAGGTTGGTATTGATTATGGGAGTTTTGGTCCCAACATTTTAGGAATTAGGGGCCAAAAAGGGCCCAAATAAGCATTTTCTTGGTTTTCACACTATAACTTTAGTTTAAGTTAATAGAAATCTATGAAATTTTGACACAAGGTTTATGACCACAAAAGAAAGGTTGGGATTGATTTTGGGAGTTTTGGTTCCAACAGTTTAGGATTTTAGGGGCCAAAAAAGGGCCCAAATAAGCATTATTCTAGGTTTTCGCACAATAACTTTAGTTTAAGTAAATAGAAATCAATGAAATTTAAACACAATGTTTATGACCACAAAAGGAAGGTTGGTATTGATTTTGGGAGTTTTGGTCCTAACAGTTTAGGAATAAGGGGCCCAAAGGGTCCAAAATTGAACTTTGTGTGATTTCATCAAAAATTGAATAATTGGGGTTCTTTGATATGCCGAATCTAACTATGTATGTAGATTCTTAACTTTTGGTCCCGTTTTCAAATTGGTCTACATTAAGGTCCAAAGGGTCCAAAATTAAACTTAGTTTGATTTTAACAAAAATTGAATCCTTGGGGTTCTTTGATATGCTGAATTTAAAAATGTACTTAGATTTTTAATTATTGGCCTAGTTTTCAAGTTGGTCCAAATGGGGGTCTAAAATTAAACTTTGTTTGATTTCATCAAAAATTGAATAAATGGGTTCTTTGATATGCAAAATCTAACTGTGTATGTAGATTCTTAATTTTTGGTCCAGTTTTCAAATTGGTCTACATTAAGGTCCAAAGGGTCCAAAATTAAACTAAGTTTGATTTTAACAAAAATTAAATTCTTGGGCTTATTTGATATGCTTTATCTAAATATGTACTTTGATTTTTGATTATGGGCCCAGTTTTCAAGTTGGTCCAAATCAGGATTCCATATGAAATATTGTGCAATAGCAAGAAATTTTCAATTGCACAGTATTGCACAATAGCAAGAAATATCTAATTGCACAATATTGTGTAATAGCAATTAATTTTCAATTGGAGTTATCTTTCTTTGTATAGAATAGTAGTTGATAATATATGTTGGAAATTTGCCAGACATGACTATGATGTCATTTTCTATTTTTATTTGCCAATAACTTTATGTAAATGACTTCATTGGAAATTTGCCAATATAAAATGTTGCTGATGAAGCTTTTTTTCCTTATCTTATCTAAAATGTTTTTAGATAATGTATGTTGGACATTTGCCAGACATGACTATGATGTCATTTTCTATTTTTATTTGCCAATAACTTTATGTAAATAACTTCATTGGAAATTTGCCAATATAAAATGTTGCTGATGAAGTTTTTTTTATTGTTTTATACAATAAACAATGTATATTCACTTTTACTACCAACCAATCTTTACCATTCAGTGATAACAAGCACTTTATTTTACATTTTGATATTTTATGATGTATTTAAAAGAGTAGTTATTGTTGCAAACTCCATTAGAAATTTGAATTGATATCAGTTTTGGAAAAAGGGAAACAGGGATGTGAAAAAAAGGGGGGGGGGGTTAAATTTTTCTCATTTCAGATTTCATAAATAAAAAGAAAATTTCTTCAAACATTTTTTTGAGAGGATTAATATTCAACAGCATAGTGAATTGCTCAAAGGCAAAAAAAACCTTTTAAGTTCATTAGACCACATTCGTTCTGTGTCAGAAACCTATGCTGTGTCATGATCAACTATTTAATTTTAGATTTAAAAAGTTTGAAGAAGAAATCTTTAATTGATTTGTAAAATCTTGACATTTGTTTTGTGTAAAAAAAAACCGTGTAATGTCAAAAATTTGATCACAATCCAAATTCAGAGCTGTATCACGCTTGAATGTTTTGTCCATACTTGCCCCAACTGTTCAGGGTTCGACCTCTGCGGTCGTATAAAGCTGCGCCCTGCGGAGCACCTGGTTTTATTATATGATAGATTGAAATTCATTCCTTAGATTAGAATTAAAGGCATGATGCAGATGCCTATTATTACTATTTATATTTACAATACAAAAAACACTTCATATCATGAGATGTAGTAAATTTTTCCATGATTTTTTTAACTTCTATTATTCAATTGAATCTCAGTTACTCAGTTAAAATAGTTCCATGAGATCCATCACATTTTGCCTCCAAGTTAATGTTAAATTCTAGAAGTTTTGTAATATATCTTTTTTGTTAAAGCTCATTATGTTTGCATCTTCCCTTGTGATTGAACAGATAGGGTCTTATAGTTTGTTTGTGACTATTGAACATGATGACTTCAGATTTAGTCTGCAGCTTAACAATGATAACTTGTAATGAAAGAAGGGTCTGTTAGACCCTCACTCCCTGTTTTCAGATAATTGGGGTAGCACAAAAACGCATGCATTCTTATTTTATATATGCTTTTGTTCTGATATTTGACTTATAAACCAAAACATCGAACTTCTGGACCAATTTAAAAAAGAGAAGTCCATAAAGCCTGACAAAATCAAATGTTAAGACTTTTATCAACCGGCTTTGTTTTTGTTGTGTTATTTCACTGCTTTAGTTTACTTTTTAGTTCTGTTGTTCCATTGACTTTGATGATGTTTAATTCTGTTGTTTAACTGATTTAATTTATGTTTAGTTCTGTTACTTTATTGGTATAGCTAAGATACACAATACAAAGATTGTATCACTTAATCAGACAACTCTACGACTTACGAGTTTCAATATCTCTTTGGAATCTTTGGCCTCTCTTTTAAACTTATGTTATTACTTTCATACAGCTATACAATTCATAAACTAAGAACCAATAGAAAGAAACAGATTAATGTTTCAAAGTTTAATATTTTATTAATAGAATTGTTACATTTATATTTATTATTATGTATTAAGTTGCTAGATTGAGAAGTACACATTTGAATGAAAGGAGTAGGTCCGGTAAGGGCCGATTTTGGCCTCAAATTTCAAGTTCATCTAACGAAAGATTTTTGACACTTTTTAAACATTTAAGTGTCTATTTCAATTGATTCAAAAGGTATATATAAAATATTTTGACAGATTTACTCATTAAAAACGCTCCGATTCTAGCTTAAATATGAAAAATATATCAAATATGCCCAAAAATGTCACTTTTCAGTTGGTTTTTGTCAAAAATGAAAGTGGCCGCATCCGTGTTCATCCTCAACCTTTATATATGTTATGTCTTATCATCAAATACAACTTACATTTCAATATTAAGAATGAACACGAATGCGGTGGCCACTTTCATTTAAGTCGAAAACCGTCTAAAATTTAACTAAAATGCTAACATTGTGAAGATTTCAGTAATTTAGCATGTCGACTTAATGATGCTAGTATCCGATATATGTGCATCGTATTGTCAAAAACAGCCCATATTTATGTAGCAGAAGCATTCTGCTGTCCAATAAATAACTAAAAGTATACATTTTTACAATTTTGTAAAACCGCTATATTTTGGGGCCAAAAAAGAGGTCTTACTGAACCTACTCCTTTGCTATTTCATTGTCCATAGGGTTCCAAAATATTTCATAGATTCTTCTGCAACACAGTGTGGTGTGCAAGATTTGTCTTGTCGCATTTCATTCTCTTATGAACCTTCAATTAAGTTACTAACCTTGATTCATAAGAGATCATCAAATTGTGTTGGATATAAAATGTGTTCTATTGTTGTTAACAATTGAATAGACAAGAATTTTTCTACTTGAATCTCATATCCTCCATACTGTTGAGAGAAGTTGTACTGAACAGAATAATTTCAGATAAAGTCAGCAGCTTTACAATGATAACTTGTTGTGTGGGAAGGATATACCTTACTTCTACTTTCTGTTTTCAGATAGTTTCAAAAGCAATTCCGGGGAAGCAGAGCAAAGCATATATGTATTTCTCTTTTATATGTTTTGTTCTGTTAATTGACTGATGAAGGCTTTTTTAGTCTTATTTCACTGATATATCTGGTATATGTTTGTTTTAGTTCTGTAATTGCACTGTTAGTTTATATTTTAGATCAGTTATTCATTGATATATTTGATATATGTTCAGCTATGTTATTTCACTGATATAGTATGATTTAGTTGCTTTACTTGATATTTAGTTAGTTTGAGTGATATACTTTTAGTTTAGGTATGTATGTTATACAATAGAATATTTATGGCCTGAGGAAATATATTTTGTTATCCTAGAATGGACTTATTCTATTTATCAGGTTTTGTAGTCATTTTGGGGGTAGCCTGAATATTTATGCTAAATTTGATAAAAAGGGTTGCATGGATATAAAGTATTAAAGGTATCCAACCCTTTTTAATTTCCTTTTTCTTCATTGTTTTTGTCTTTAAGCCTGGTGAAACTTGGCTTTTAATTTGATGAAAACTGTCCAAATGTCAATATTCCTGCATCATAACCATGATATATTTGTCACACATTAATTGTTGATGCCTCATTGGTTAAGGAAGCCCTTTTTTAATTTGGGCACCAAAGATCAAGGCCACTGCAAATATTGAGTACATTTCTGAAATGTGGTATGATTGTCAATAAAGACAGAAACTCAAAGATGTTAACAATAACAGGTCAGGTATAGGTTTTTTAACAATCCTCCATACTGTATAAAATCCTATTTGACCAAATTTAAAAGAAAAACCAACAACCATATTTATACTAAGCAATGAATGAAAAATATATGGCAGACAACCCACTTGATTACTGGTTCCTAGCTTTGGACTGGCACATTCAGAATGTGGTTCAGTTAAATATGTTTGTGAGAGCTCAACTCTACCATGAGAGTGGTTATGTTTAATACACAACATACAAACACACTACATGTCATATAATTATAAAGCACCTATAAATATGTGAAGCTTTTAGTTATATGACAATGGTATGTAGTGCACCATGAGGTGAAGAAAACCATTATTGTTTGGGGTCAATAGGTCAAAAGAAGGTAACAATGAAGAAGACAATTGATCTTGGAATCCAAATAATGCTTCTTAGAATGATTATAATTGTTCCAGAAGATAGATTAAATATTTGATTGTCGATGTAGTAAAAAGTAGGATAATCACATCTCATTAATATTTTTTAATATGCTGAAAATAAATCATTTAAAATGTAATGTTTGGAGCTAGAATAGAAAGACATCCAACATTGAATCCAAACATCATGCACGGATTACATTGGATTTGTATGCCTCATTTATGAGCATTATGTTTTCTGGTCTGTGCGTCCGTTAGTCTGTTCGTTCGTCTGTCCGTCGGTCCCTCTTCAGGTTAAAGTTTTTGGTTAAGTTAGTTTTTGATGAAGTTGAAGTCCTGTCAACTTGAAACTTAGTACACATGTTCCTTAGGATATAATCTTATTAATTTATTGCTAAATTATAGTTTTGACCCCAATTTCACGGTCCAATGAACATAAAAAATGATCAAGCGATTGGGGCATCCGTGTACTAAGGACACATTCTTGTTTATTGTTATTTGAGTAACATCTTTCTTGTTGGTTTCCATTTTTTACCACCAAGTATTAAGTGATAGTCCGTTACATTCGAAAAAGGGTTGAAGAAAAATATTCCTTTCTTTTTGACAGTCAACTGTGCAATGCCATTGTAAAACAAAAATTCTGACTCATAAACATATATCTTGGGTGTTTAAATTTCACATTCATTTTTTATTTGTTGCTGCTATAATATTATAATATATTTTCGAAACATTAGGTGACATGGTTACTAATTAAAACTTGTTAACAGGAAAAAATGTGTAAAAATGTTATTGATTTACATCCGGTGAGTGTTATTATGCAATGACATGATATGTTAAATGTTCATTGTTATACAGGACATGATACAACTTTACTCATGCCAAGTACTTCTTTGATAACAAAGATAAATTCGGCAATATTTTTTGAAAAATGCCAATAAGTTGCGATTCTGGAAAATGTCGGAAGTTTTGAGTGCTTACAAAAAGACATCGCCTGCAATGAATTCGACTTGAAAGAAATTGAAAGCAAACTCACAATTGAAAATTTTAGGGAGAGTAATTGACAATCTACAAACATTAATAAGTGTATTAAAATCTTAAAAAGAAGTGACGATGCTAAAAAATCTATAAACATTTGACTGCTTCAATAAGTGGAGAGAATACAAGTGATCCCGAGTCAAACAGAAACAGCTAAAAAGTTCAGGAATAAAACCTCGATTTTTGGAGGAAGACGAATAAGAACTTAAATTTAAACAACAGAAAAATCTTGTTTTGAAATAACTAAACAAATACAGGAAGTGATGCAGTTTCAGACGATGTTAAGAAAACTGTCTTTGAATTTTTGTGATCTTTATCTATTCAAAGAACTTCCATTAATTAAGAAAGATATTAAAAGAATGCGAATTTCACAAAAACATACTCGTGACATCAGATACAGCTTTTAAAGAAAACATTAAAGCACATTCTGGGCTTTCTTGAAAATCACAAATGTCTTTGGGTTTCCAGAACGGCCAAAGACCGGTGTACATGTTTCTGTCGCCACCATGTTGAAATGCGATGTTTGTTTATATTCAGCAATCCATGCAATTTCGAAGATATACTTTATAGAATCAAATGATGTTTGAAATCATTATCATATATTTGAGAACAGCTGCAGTGATGTAGTTAGTCGGACTTTGTGTCCGAAAAAGTGAAAAATTATTATTTTATTAAATTAGTTTTTGAAAAGAGGGTGTGACAAGTAGGGGGTTTCTAAAATTAAATACTTCCAGGAATTAGATGTGTCTGAAGACTCCGTAAACGTAAAGTTAGAACGGTACGAATGTTAACATCTCTGGAAAAGGTGTAAAATTTGTAGAAATTTTCAATTTGTTTTAAGGAACAAAACCAGGAATGTTATTTCAGTATTTTAAAAGATTTACTCACTGAATTTACTTCTCACCAATATCGAAAGAGATAAAAGGAAAATAATTAAGTGTTTTAGATAATTTACCTATGAATCCTGCAATACATCACCTTACTATGGCGGAAAATTACAGATTTTCAGACCACCACAAAATTCAATCTAGTTCTTTTAGAAAAAAAACACCAGTAATTAGCCAAGATCTGCAACTCGATCAAAATCTGCAGTGTTGTCAAATATCTGCCAACCTAAAATTCATTTCGGCGAGCCCAATACAAAAGTAGTAATGATACCCTTAGTTGCAAAACACTCCTATGTAATTGTTTTCGAAACTTCACACGCAAAGGTCCACAAAACGTCGCTGGTGCTTCTTGAAAAAAAAACGGCAGATATCGCTGTTTTTAGGCGGAAATCTAAAGGAGTAGGTTCAGTAAGACTCCTTTTTGGTCCCAAAATATATCAGTTTTACAAAATTGTAAAAATTCAAACTTTTAGCTATTTATTGGAAAGTAGAATACGTCTGCTACATAAATATGGGCTGTTTTTTTTGACAAAACAATGCACATATATCGGGTACTAGCATCATTAAGTCATGCCAAATTACTGAAATCTTCACAATTTCAGCATTTGAGGTAAATTTTAAACGGATTCCGTCGTAAATGGAAGTGGCCGCATTCGTGTTCATTCTTAATATTTAAATGTAAGTTGTATTTGATGATAATACATACCATATATAAAGGTTAAGAATGAACACGGATGCGGCCACTTTCATTTTTGACAAAAACCATCTGAAAAGTTACATATTATGGCATGTTTGATAGATCTTTCTTATTAAGCTTGAATTTGAGCGTCTGAAATGGTAAATGGGTAAATCAGTTCAAATCTTTCACATAAACTTATGAATCGACTGAAGTAGACACTTAAGTGTTTAAAAAGTGTCCATAATCTTTCATCAGATGAACCTGAAAGGAGTAGGTCCGGTAAGGACTCATTTTGGCCTCAAATTTCAGTTTCATCTGATGAAAGGCTTTGACCACTTTTTAAACACTTAAGTGTCTATTTCACTTGATTCAATTAGTTTATGTGAAAGATTTTAACTGATTAAGTCATTAAAAACGATCCGATTGAAGCTCTAATATGAAAAATCTCTCAAATATGCCAAAAAACGTCACTTTTCAGATTGTTTTTGTCAAAAATGAAAGTGGCCGCATCCGTGTTCATCCACAACCTTTATATATGTTATGTATTATCATAAAATACAACTTACATTGCAATATTAAGGATGAACACGAATGCGGCCACTTTCGTTTTACACGGAAACCGTCTAAAATTTAACTAAAATGATAGAATTTTGAAGATTTCAGTAATTTAGCATGACTTAATGGTGCTACAACCCGATATATGTGCATTGTATTGTCAAAAACAGCCCATATTTATGTAGCAGAAGCATTCAACTGTCCAATAAATAACTAAAAGTTTACATTTTAACAATTTTGTAAAACTGTTATATTTTTGGGCCAAAAAGGGGCCTTACCGGACCTACTCCTTTGGGGCAAAAATCGGCCCTTACTGGACCTACTCCTTTTTGTGCTTAGGACTTAAATGACTTGTGAAAGTCGTTTACAAACACCAGACACCGGAGTACATAAATGCCTTATATTTAGTTATACAGATAATATTCCGCGCGATTATATTACAAAAATATTACAAATAACAGAAACACATCGCCGTTTTGTATCACAAGCCATCTTTCCAGTAGACCTGGACACGAATAATTTTTCTTTTGAATGTGAAAGGTAATATCCAAAACTGTTTTTATCGTTTCAGTTGTAGCTATTCCAGCAGTAAACCATACTTGAAATTTATGTTATGAAAGTAACCCGAAAACCTTTTCTTCAAGAACAAGTCAATGAACGTAGTGATGTATGGAATGGTATTCTAAAACCGGTGCGGAAGTTGTAGAAGGTTCATACAATGACAGTTGTGAAAACAATCCACATTAATAATTCAAAGGAAAATGGCATTTATTTATACAAAGGCAGTGCCTTACATGTATTTAGAAGTAAATCTAAGCAAAACCATAGCCATACCTGAACATTTACATTAAGATATAATTAAAGAGTTGAGAAATGTAAATTGTTCTGACATTTGAGTCGCATGGACATTATATTTTATATACTTCTAACCGTTCTAAAAAGAAGATAAGGTACACCGTAAACATTTGGTAAACGTTATATGTGTAGACTCGATCATGTTCCGTTACGTATAACGTGCATTCAGTTACAGCGGGCCAATATTCCGTGGTCGGCAGCGTCAACCTCTAAGTTCAGTCTTTTATAGACAATCAATAACTTTGTCAAACCTGAACAAAATTTTCGGAAATTTGGACTGAAACTTTTTTATGACCCATCCAGGGCAAAATTGTGAAAGCATTTCTTTTCATTTTTCGTATTTTACTAATAAATGGATTTTTTTTTTACTATTAATAGTCTAGATTTAACGTTGATTCGCATCAATTACTTAGAAGCTTTTTTATGATTAAGAGATGATGTATGAAGCTTTCTGTATTTTTCTTACAGATGGACTTAGTCAGACAGTCAGTGGATGCACTTTCTTGACTTGATTAATTTGTAAACGTTCGGTTGTTATTAAACTTTGACAAGCAAATCTGCAAGACCATGACATAGCATCTAAACTGCAGGGGCGGATCCAGCCATTGTCAAAAGGGGGTTCCGACAATATGTCCCCATTTAAAGCCATAGATCGTCCCAAAAAAAGGGGTACGACCCCCGAAACTCTTCCTCTTTGAGGTCCGCCACTGTAGAGAAAACGTTTGATTTTTAAAAATTCTGTATTCTATTTTTAAATAGACTCGCTTGCTTAGTCAACATTATACTTTAACACTGACAGCAGCAATCGCATGCCAGACGTGGGTTTCAGCGGAACCCCTTGCGAATTTTTCTATCTTCCTTGAATATGGTTTCTGGTTGGTGCAATCTTTGTTCGTTAGCAGTTGTTGTCAGTTTTAACAACGACCCCGACCCACATGCATTTCTGGAAAGTATTTATTTGTTGAGTGGTTTTTGTGTGTTTACTATTTCTTAAATCGTATGATTGATATGTTCATACTCAGTGTTAACATAGTGTTCAGGTAAACATCCCAGATTTTCTTTTACAAATCAATCCCCAAAAATATTTATTTAAACATTTTCTGTAATTTTGATTAAATATTTGGTCGTTTATATTTTATTTGAACGCCAATCAATATGTGACCATCATTTAGCCACATCCAAAATGACATATCTTACCACATTGATCTAAGGCTTTTGGTTTGTTAAGACAAGGACGTATATCTGATATACGTCCTTGGTTAAGAGTTGATTTAGAATCTCATGAATGTATAGTGAAACGGTTTCCTGCTCAAATTCTGAAAACAAATGACAAAATCGGATACCCCTACTTTCAAGGTAATAATAAACAAACATTTTTGTGGTCGATTTAAAGACATTCCACGAAAAAAATAAAGTTTACAAGCATATCTACACTTGAAAGATGATACCACCAGCATATATCAATGCTCATTAATGAACACATTACATAACAGTTTTCTTCATGGTCAGGTAGACAACTTTCACTTTGAACTTATATCCAATTTTAGCACATACTTAACTTCTCGTCCAATCAAATTGCTTGAATTTGCTTTCTAATTTTCATAGTACATAGTCAACCATGAATCTTTTGAAGGGAAATTATTAATAAAGAAATTTGATATATTTAGTCATAAATTGGTCGATAATTGGTTGCCTAATGTCCAGTGACAAATATTTCATGCATATAAACTATCTACTAGACTACCTATGGGTACATACCAGGGGCAGATCCAGCAATTTTTAGAAGGTGTTTCAACCAAAGATGTGGGAGGGGGATCCAACTGTTTGTACTCATTCAAAAGCTAGTTTTAGGTTTTATGTGAAATTAAAAAAATGTTTTCAAGAATGAATGTAAAGCTTTCACTGCAATTTAAGAATTGTCTGCTCTTGGTCAATTCATTTTGTCATTTTACCATGTAAATAAGTACATGTATAGTAAAACAACGCTTCGTTCATATCAATAAACATACTTACACCAGCAGCTACCTTCTTTACATTCTAAAGTCAAGGGCCTTTTGAAATCCCATTTTTACAATGATATTATAGTGAGTAGATTTACAAAACTACGTAAATGAGCTACATCTAGTCAGCCAAAACATATCAATAGACTAATTACAGGATTACTCAAGTTGTAAATATGTGCTAAATTGGATATTGTATAGAAAGGTATATACTATGAAAATAAGAAAATAATTTTCATAGTATATACCTTTCTATACAATAACCGAGACGTAAGTCTCGCTATTAAAGTGTTCCACGTTACTACTTTTTGGTCACAGTTGAGTAGCGTTAAGTGCAGTCACCTCATTTGTCCAGCTTTGGATAAATATATAAAAAAAGATAGATGGTTTGTTCGAAAGAACCGTCGTCAAACGAAAATAGTTATACGATACAAGAAAACGCTCTTTTAAACAATGTAATGTGAGTGTGTAACCTTTGAACTGTTCATGAAATATCTTACTTATACATTGTACTTGGTAACCAAAGATATCATAAGTATGAGTAGTTTAACTGATATAGTATTATTGATTTGTTCTGCCATTCAATATACCTCTTTTTCGCCTAAAATTATCTCCCTGTATAGACGAGCGACATTAGAAGTCAAAAGGCAAAGACCAGTAAGCTTTGGTTTATTTTATCTTGCAGGCTAATAACTATGTATTGTTTGTCTTGCTTTGACGGAGTCGAAAAGCGAGACATAGGTATAATATTTCCTGCGGTTGCGTCGTAAAACATGTATTAGTTTTTAATTGGGTCCAGTTTATGGTGAACAACAAGTGGTAAGTCAATCATATTTGGTATGCAGTTGTATTAGCATTGGCCCATCTCATTTCCATGAAGATTATTTGGCTCTGCTCCCTCAGTAATGGTCTATTGACTTAGAAACTTTTGCTTATTTTACATGTTTTAGTTTGTGATTGGGTCAGTTAATGGGGGAACAACTTGTGGTAGGCAAAAGTATTTGGTTTTCAGTTGTATAATCATTAGAACATCTTATTACAATGGAGAATCTCCCTCAGTCATGTTCTGTTGTCTTAAAAATATATTTGCTTAGTTTATTTGTATTAGTTTGTGATTCGATCAGTTTGAAATGAACTGCTAATGTTAAGTCAATGATATTTGGTATGCAAATTTATTTGCAAGTATCGTTTCCATGGAGATTATCTAGCCCCACACCCTCTTCATGGTTGATTGACTGAAACTTTCACATAGTTTACAAGTAAATGTATGTGTTTAGGTTTGTTTTAAGGGGGCGACTTATAAAGGTGTTTGCAGTTGCATTAGCTTTGACACATTCCATTAACATGGAGATTGTTTAGCCATGTATCTCAGTCATGGTTCATTGACTTTGAATATTTGCATAACTTATGAAACGTGTTAAATTATTGCTATTTTGCATAATCAAAATTACAAAAGGGCGAGACATATCTCTGTGATAACAGTTTATTGTTTCCTTTTGTTATATTTTGGTATTTTAACATTTTTATTAGGGGTATAATGATTGTGTTAGGCAAGGGGTGCGTTTGAAGAAAAAAACCCATAATAAATCCTTAAATCCAATTATCTAATCGGTAAAAAGACCATAGACAAATAAATAAATTTGGTGTTTTTACCTTCTTCTGATTGGTTAAAATTATTAGTTTTATTTTCAATGTTGTCAATTTTGATGGCGACTCGCCCACTCTGACGTTGTGTATTCATACGCCAACATGTGTGTACGTTGTTATTAATAATATAAATAATATAAAAAGTTCTTTTAGTCTTATTTTTGATAGAAATTTATTTATAATGAATGGCAATAATTTATTTTGATTTTATTGAACCATAAAACTAATTTTTGACTCTTCACATTTTACATAATCCGCTTCGCGGATTATTCAATGTGAAGAGTCAAAAATTAGTTTTATGGTTCAATAAATTCAAAATAGATAATAGCCATTCATTAATTTAAAAAAAAAGAGACTCACAAACTTAACACACCGCAGAGTTAAAATGACATTAGAACCCAAACATTTTTTAAAATTTTTATTAAATTTTTTTTTTAGAAAACCTCGCACAATTTTTCATTTAGAAATTAAAAAAAAAATGTTTAGTAAAAAGAAAGGTTAGGGCTTAGGTTATAATTTACCATACACATTACAGTTTTATGAATTTCTATAGATTTTTTTTTCAAGATGAACAAAAAGAGAAGTGCCATCTAATTTTATGAAACTGCTTTACCTAACGAAAAAAATAACAAAGCAATAACCAATAGACCAATACAATCTAAACAATGTGTCAAGCTCAAGGTCAAAAAACACAAAAATATTGAACTCCGAGGAAAATTCAAAAAGGAAAGTCCCAAATCAAATGTCAAAATCAAAAGTTCAAACACATCAAACGAATGGATAACAACTGTCATATTCCTGACTTGGTACAGGCATTTTCTTATGTAGAAAATGGTGGATTGAACCTGGTTTTATAGCTAGCTAAACCTCTCACTTGTATGACAGTCGCATCAAATTCAAAAAATTCAAAAAACAGTTTATCTTCTGAACATTTTTTTGTGTTTAATTTTTTACCCTAGACAAAAGGAAACTACGGCTTTGGGTTTTTAACCGTCTCTTTGCTGAACAGGGAGAAAGTGTCAACTTCCCCGATTTTAATTCACGGAAGGTCATTTAATAAAAAGTCTTTCAATCATGACTATTATTCAAATAATGTATAACCGCTTAATCTATGTACTTTGGAGATTTAACTTTCTAATTTCTAAACAGATCATCAAATTGTAGATCCCCTGAAAAATAGCCCAATTTCGTAGAGTATTTTGATATATAAAAAATGTATATAATAAGAATGCGTTAGCCATTACTTAAATTCTGCTTGACGTAAAATTAAATATGGCATTTTTTTTATACAAAACTTATTTTAAAAAGCATCCGATTCAAAATAAGTCAAAACCATAAATTTGAATATTTTTTTATCAAGACAAACTTGCTTTGTTTTGAATAGAAAATTATGATGTTAAACAACCCCGATCAAGATTCAGTGCTCTGGTTGTGCATTTTTATTTTTTATCTCAATTTCGATGTTGGAGACCTCTTACGAAGCTTAATCAGTATCATATTTGCATAAACATTCCCTTTGGTCGGTAAGAGTAAGGCTAATTCGTTCGAATAATCAGAATACCAATGGATATCGAAAAATAACAAAAATGAAAAATCTGCTTTCTGAAAGCATGTTTAGGCAATTTTCTATTTACCATATGAAATTGGTTTCGATTAAGCCCATACGGTGACTTATAGTTGGTTAATAAAGACCACAGTAGTATACCGCTGTTCAATAGTAATAATTTCGATGGCACCATGAAAGAATGAATTGCTACAAAGGTTTTAATTAGCAGAGAAAGTGACATTCTCCCTAATCGGCTTATCTGATTTTAAAATATCTACAATTTAACGGAGCATGGTTCCTTACATTTACATTCACCTCTTTGGCGCCAATTAACACTAACTAAAATTGAGAATGGAAATGGGAAACGTGTCAAAGAGACAACAACACGACCATAGAGAAGACAACAGCAGAAGTTCACCAACAGGTCTTCAATGCAGCGAGAAATTCCCGCACCCGGAGGCGTCCTTCAGCTGGCCCTTAAACAAATATATATACTAGTTCAGTGATAATGAACGGCATACTGAACTCCAAATTGTACACAAGAAACTAAAATTAAAAATAATAAAAGACTAAGACATGTTTTGCAGTTCAGTGACGTCACGTTGACACGTTCTGGGGAATCGGACACGTTTGGGGGGTAAGGACACGTTTTCAGTGTATAAAATATACTTCATTTTGTATCTGATAGATAGTTGTATCATTACTGATCCTACCTATTTCTTATTTTTATATCGTCATCTGTTGTAGTTTTTTTTGTTAAATTCATGAAATAAATCTACATTTTTAGATTTTAATATGGGCAGCAGAACTCTATTCTGAAATGCAGAAGTGTGTCTTGATGTTAATAAACAATCAACGCAGCAAAATATAGCCATACTTTTTGTTTTTGTGTTTTTCATGTGTCTCCATTTGTTAACTCTTTCTTATCAGCCATTACATGATCTGGGGTATTCTATTATTTTTTTAAGAATCAGGTATTTCTGATTAATTTCCTGTGCACGTTTGTTAATATTCTTCCTTCACAGTTTTCTACTCGCACTTACGCTAAGTAATCGTCGAAGTCTTATAGTTAAGCCCACACTGCATAATTGATAATATATGCAAATAAGTGTTTGGGAAGACAATAATTCAAATCAAAACATTTTTAACACTCAGATGAGTGTCCTCTTAAACGTGTCAACATGACGTCACTGAACTGCAATACATGTCTTAGTGTAAATTGGCGCCAAAGCGTGACATTTTTATAAACGCCCAAACATGTCCATTTTTTAATAAAACACCAAACGTGCTCAATCCCAAAAACATGTCCATTTCAAGTTCGTTTTTTTTTACTTGAACTATCATTCGTTGCCATATTATAAATACCTAGGTATGTTTTTTTCATTAACATATTAAAGGCAACATGTACAGTAATATACCGCTGTTCGAAAGTCATAAATCGATTGAGAGAAAACAAATCTGGGTTACAAACTAAAAATGAGGTAAACACATCAACTAAAAGAGGAAAACAACGAAACAACAGAAACAATTAAGTGCAAAAAAATCCAAAACGACAATGCAACACACGTACATGCTCATTTTACTACTTCATTAAAAAATAGAAGTAAATTGCTGTAGGTATTTTTTAAACTGGCAGTATAACGTGGGTAAAAGTGGGGGCGTTCGTTCGGCTATGTTGGGTGTAAATGTAAGCAGCCATACTCAGTTAAATGGTTGATATTAAAGCAGAAACCTCGTGTAGGGAGAATGTCCGTGCATTAAATCTGTTGTAGCAATTCACTCTTTCTTGAGTAAACTAGTTGTATTTTGGACAGCAACATTTTTTCAAAAAACTTGTTTTTAAAACGGCCTCTATTACATAACGGAGATTAAAATAGTTTCTTATTAAAATCATAAAAAATCAGTCCTACTCGCTCTTAAACTTTTGAATTTAGAGTTCCAACTAGTGTTAATCCCGAATAATCACAATCATAAAAGTATAAGCCCAATTCTAAATTCCCGGTATGATAATAGAACCAATCTACAGTATTTATTGTTAACATGATGTCGTTCAAATAATGCACGAAAGATTTGGCACTATACGTTATGTCTTTTGTTCGTGTGTCTTTAGTAATTTTCGAAACCTAAAATATATTTAAAAACATGATAACCAGTGTTATGAATTGAAGAGTTTTTAAAATACCAGAACTATTGTTAAAAGGGAAGTAAATTCTGCTGAAAGCCCGCCGTTCAATATTAGGATAAACATAAAAGGCATCATCGGAGTTGGGTTTTCTCTTTTTTTTAATTTCTCTATTTTCATCAGTTGCTTGTTACATTGTCTTCAAAAAGTCCAAGCTCCTTTTGAAGAATTAGTTTAATTTTAAATTATATTATAATAATAAATAAAACATCAAAACAATAAAAGTTTTTTTTTACATTAACTTATGATTTAACTTAGTTTAACAGTTAATTCAACTGTACTAAAATTATTTGTATGTTCGCTCTAAATGAATATGAAATACACACCAACTATACAATAAACAATTAATGATTAATGTCAAAAGTTAATTCATATGTTACAGATCACCTAGGCTCTACAGGTAATAAAGCTTTCGGTGGCTTGGTGTTACCTTTTCTCGTTATAACACAGTACATGCTATATAAGGCATGAATATTGAATTGTCGCAGATCAGCTAAACGGGTAAACATTTGGAAAATGACTTCCAAGAAAAACAAAATTTATTATCAAAAAACAATTTGATTGTTGCTCATTAAAACGCCAGAATATTTTTTTCCTTTTGTCGACATAGCCAGATAATAAATTAACTATCTAATTACTACCATCATTTACTATTAATTAGTATTGTAATTTTCATTGTTATTAATAAATGTTATACCAACATTACAAACCTAATCTTGAATTCTATCCTAATTCTATTCTATTTTTGTGGATTTTTTTTTAGAAATTCAAATGTGACGTCACTTGAATTTGTGCGTTTATCGATTTGGCTAACGCGGCTGTGAATTTATATATGTTGGTTTAGGTCATTTATCTCTCCGTTTTTATTTTGTAGTTATTCACCGGTTTTGTCATTTATATCTATAATTATATAGTCATTTTAGAAAAAAATACTATTTGCAAAAGTATGAATTATTCTAAAAGATAAGTATTTTCTTATCCCAGTCAGAAAACCCAAGCCGTATTTGGCACAACTTTTTGGGAACGTTTGGACCTCAATGCTCTTCAAATTTGTACTTTTTTTGGCTTTCGAACTTTTTTCATCAGAGCGTCACTGGTCAGTCTTGCGTGGACGAAACATGTGTCTGACGTATTAAATTTTAAACATGGCACCTTTTGTTAGCAATTATTCGTGTGTTTCTCTGTCCTATATGTTCTCCCATTTATTTGTATTGTAGTCCTATCATGTAATTTTGCCATTTTAATGTTATATTTAACATTGCCATAAAAGCGGGAGGTTTGGCATGCCACAAACCAGGTTCAACCCACCATATTTTTATTAAAATGTCCTGTACCAAGTCAGAAAAATGGCCATTGTTATATTATAGTACGTTTCTTGTGTGTTACATTTTAATGTTGTGTTTCTGTTGAATCGTAGTTCACTTATATTTGACGTGTTTCCCTCAGTTTTAGTTTGTAACCCGGATTAGTTTTTTCCTCAATCGATTTATGAATTTCTAACAGCGGTATACTACTGTTGCCTTTATTTATACATTTTTGTAGTTTGTTTTTCTGTAAAACTATGGAATTGCTTAATAACGAAGATAAAAACATCAAAATGTTTCCAATATATCCTCCAAGATAAGCAGATATAAAAGATTAACAATGAAAATGTATTTAATGCTAGTATCTATGACGAGTTTATTTATTCGCAACTTACTATATACCAATGTCGTTTCCTTTATAAGAATAGCAATATCCGATATAAAGTTAAATGGTACTTGACTGCGTAATATCAGTTGTCCATGCGCAACCACTGATGGTTCAACCCGGAAGAAAACTTCTGTTTTACTTAATATAAACAAGAATCGGGGGACAAGTAAGTATAACTGCGCGTTTGTAAGTAATAATAAGTATCAAAAATACAGTGGTTAATATTAGTTATAAAAAGGTACCAGGATTATAATTTAAGACACCAGACGCGCGTTTCGTCTACATAAGACTCATCAGTGACGCTTAAATAGGTAATCTATTCCTGGGATAAGAAAATCTTTAGATTTTCAAAAAAAATCAAAGTTTTGTAAACAGGAAATTTATAATCGAAGTACTGAAGTACTTAACATCGGATGACCACAAGTTCTAGTGGATGGTCAAAAGCTCATGTCACAGAAAAAGATCACATCTCTATACCTTAAACTGAGGTAAATATACAGAGATATATTTTTTCTGAGACAAGTTGGTGCGTTGATGGTGAATAAATGACAGGAAATTCAACCGCACCGTAATATAACTATTATATTGTAGTGATACAAATCAGTATACCTGGGATTATTATACTAATATAATAATAGTCCCAGAGTATACACTGGATTGCTGTTATAAATTATATTAATATAGCTGTTGCATGTATATGTAATTTTCATTCATTAGTATATCATTCTATTCTACTATTCTAATTATAGTGCAGTGTAAGTGCATATAGGACACTCTTCTGTAAAAAAATCGATATTTCTAAAAGATTGGATATGAGAAGCCATTTATATTTTCCAGCAAAAACAATTACAGAGTTACCGGTCCTTGCCGGGAGTGTCGCAAAACGTTCTTGAGATATTCTTCCGCAAGCTTTAACACAATTTTTCGGTACGTGTGCATAGATATAATCAATGATTTTTTTGATTTTTATGTGTTTAAAAAAAAAATTTAGGAGTATCCATTGAAAAAATGAATTTAAAACAAGCGATAAGTAATGTTATTTTGCATTCTTTTACGAAAATTGTCAAGAACGGAAACTTGCTGTTGTATGATTGAATTCTAGATTAGATGTGATGGAAAAGTCAAATAATAATTACACCGAACTACGAGAAAAATTCATTCTGAATGGCAATATCATTAGCTCAAACACATCAAACGAATGGATAACAACAGTCATATTCCTGACTTGGTACAGGCATTTTCTTAAGCAGATAATGGTTGATTAGACCTTGTTTTATTGCTAACTTAACCCCTCACTTGTATGACAGTTGTATAAAATTCCATTACATTGACAATTAACGATGTGAGAACAAAACAAAAAGACGTAATTGGTAAAAATGTGTAAAATTGCGGTTCACCAGTTTATGTAACAGTCACGGGTGATCAGTGGTTTGATTCCGCCAGTGTACTTTATACGGAGGATGAAAATCCCCAGTCATTTAATTTAATTTTATCCAATTTATTTATGTAAACAATAAACCGGTGTAATATAAACAAAACAACAATATCAAGATCGACGATTTCACACTTTTTACATCCAATATTCTCTAGTGAAAAACAGTTATCCGGAATAAATACACGGCGGAATGAAAGTACGCTTCGATCTTTACTGTGTTATAATCTTAATCGCGATTAAAACTATCAATTATGTGAACAAAAAATAAATAAAAAATAGACAAAACATATTAGCAAAAAAGACGGAATTTTAATTAAATATTGTGACATTTGAATTAAGTAAACTGCAAATGGATCAATAAAATTCAAATCGTCTGTATCCGTAGTTTCCTAATGAGGACATCTTTGATAAAGTTTTGCGAATAAATTTTGATTAAAAAAGATTTCGGTTCTGCAGGAACAATTAGTTTTCACTTTTTTAAGTATTATCCTTGTAACACGCTTTAAAATTTGACATTTGGCATACATGTATAAAGCGTCATGGTTTTTTTCACGAGATTGTCTATTTACATCCATAGTATGCATACTATTCATATGTTAAAGTATTGACAGATATTCTCAGAAAGTTTGGAACGGTAACATGGTTTCTATAAAACTATACAATATATATATTTAATTTCAGATGACCCTTTTTCTAAGTGTTTAAATAATGTCACAGAAGGAAAGAGAAAACTTTTACAGACAGACAACTCGTATTGTTGATCATTCGAGAGATGCAGTTGTGTCACTTATAGAACTTTACGTTCGTCGCAATCATATTAGTTTTGAGGTCTTTATAAACACAAATCAGCACGCAATCTTTCATTTATGTTTTAACAAGAAGCCATGTTGTCAATGCGTAAGCAGACAGATTCCGTTTTCATATCCAAATCGCGTCATAAATGAATCACAATTAACCTTAATGATCGATGCAAATGGCAGTAGATTTCCTAGTCATATTGTGAATTGTAAGATTAATTTTTGCTGTTGCAAAGCAAAACCGAATCTTTCTATGGACGTTCTCGACTTTACAATTGCAAGAGTTTTGCTTATAAATTTATGTAAAGAACTTTTTTGGTATGATTGTATTGCGTTGCCTAAGATAACGTTGCAGGATTTTTTAAATATGAACAGACATGTGCTCTTTCACGAAAGACACGTTGCCGTACCATGTTGTTCATGTTCTCCAAGCATGACTTTTCAAAGAACACGATCGGCTATTACAAACCAAGAATGGAATTTTCTATTTGACACTGTAAGTGTTAAATGTTTAAATCAAATTGTGGTCTCAAATATGCATTGTATATGTCGGTTCAATGCCTCGCAATCTTTATCACAACACTATATCCATCCAGAACTTGAAAATACAATTCTTAAACTTTGTTGTCCAACTATGAAGGCAGTGGAAGTGCTACACCAGATACAGAATACTGTTTATGGCCATGCTACGAAAGCTTTCCTAAATGACAGTGAGTACATTCAGTATAAAGAAGAGACAGAAACTGCAATTATAGAAATAGCGAAGCTATGCAATAAAGAGAATGAATTTTCGAAAAGACTTGATGATTTGGAGAACCGACCACTTGATGAGATGATCGTCAAACAGAAAATTTCAATACTTCTTGAAAACATTAATCGAGAGAACAATATACAAAAGGTAAATGCATATATAGTATAAGATAGAGAATAAAAGAAGAGAAAGAGCGACACCAATATATTTTAATTTACTATACATTAATTCTTCGTTATGTCAATATTCAAACATGTACTCCCGTACTACAAGCTTTCCGTAATGAAGAAAAGAGCGTAAATGAAAGTTTGCGCAAATTCTTCAGTGTGCAGAAAGTGATAATATAATAGACCTATAGTCATTCATGGCGTAAGGTCTTTGAGAACAGCAGAAAGTGTTAACGTCTTTGAGATATATTTTTTAAGACTAGATGTACATCATGTACATTGCAGTTCTCCTCTATTATGTTTAACTCGCAATTCTTTTTAGGAATAATCAGCCATACAATGGTATGTAGATAGATACGGTATAGTTCGTTTCTGAAAAAAAAATGCTGATTATGATAACTGTTACCTTTGAAATAAAGATATAAAAATACATACAAGCATAAAGTGGCATATCCTTTGTATATCGGAGTAAGGGAGGAAAGGAAGAATTATTTGTAAGGGGTCCAATTGAACCCTTTGTCTCGTCTAATACTGTTGTGAGAGTAAAGGTGTTTTTGAGTTATTGTCCGAAAACTAAAAAATCCCCCCCCCCTTTTTTAATGAAAAAAAAACCCATATAACTCAGAAATGTAAAATGTAAAATTTATAAAATTCTAAAGGGAGCTTACATCAATAGATATTAACAATTCACCATTAAGTCTCATAAGAACTACTGAAAGCATTTGTTAGTTTTTGTCCTAAAACTGTAAAAACCCTTTAACTTGGAAACGGAAAATCTATAATTTATAAAAACCTTAAGGGAGCTTATGTCAATAGATATAAACAATTCACCACAATTTCTTGCCAGTTGGTGAAAGCACTCTTTGAGTTAGTGTCTGAAAACTTGAAAATCACCCTTTTCTTAATGAATGAAACCCCACAACTCGGAAACGTAAAATTTATTAAAAAAAAAACGAAAGGGAGCTCACGTCAATAGATATAAACAATTCAATGCGAATTGGTTCAAGCATTTCTGAGTTATTGTCCCACATGTTGACGACAGGCGGACAGACATACACGGGTTTACCATAATACGTCCTGTAAACGGGGTTATAAAAATAATATCTCCGAGTGTAGCAAGCCTGACTAAATAAAATTGTAAAGGTTTTAGTGTCAAAATATGAAATAGAAAGTGTTTCTCGTTCCTTAAACTTATTTCATGATATTGTGTGTACAGTAGTGTAAATCTTAAATAAGTGCCTTCAAAGTCAAACCAGATAATATTATCTATTTTATTTATTTCTGTCAAAAAAGTAATGCATTTTTGAATATCCAAATTAATAAAATCTGAATTGGATTAGTTTTTGTGCTCAATGGAATTTATTACGATTTGTTGAATATCTAATCCTATAAAGTGATTATTTTGGGATCGTTTTTTAGTTAATGCCCGACATGTTGACGACGAACGGACAACGGTATACCATAATACGTCCCGTACACGGGCGTATATAAACCATAATTTTTAAAATCAATTAGCATGATAGGCCATATGAAGTTTGTCCTTTTTTATTTGCATATAGTGAATGACCATTTACATGCGGAATAAATATTTTAAAAGTGTTACAAAATCACCGAGCATCATATTGCTATAGTGTAGCAGTTTTTGATAATTTTGTTTTTTTTTCCCCTGCGTAATACGTCGCAAGGGACATGGAAGTACCAAGTGTCTGGGTATGCCTCTGTGTGTGTTTCCTTTCAGTCTTGTTAGCACTGTCATGTGTACAATTCTTGCAAGATTTTTATATCAATTATACTATAGGTGAATATCGGCTATATCTTGGACTAGTTCTAAAATGGTGGACGATAAATTTATTTTAAAAGAGAAATGCCGCATGAAAATATTAGATTTATAGAAAATTGCCACGGACACAATTCTTGTCAGATATTTATAAAACTTCCCTGTATATTATAGGTTAATATCAACAATATAATGGACAAATTCTGAAATGATGGACATCCACTTATTTTGAAAAAGTTATACCTCATAGAAATATTAAATTTATTGGAAATGACCTCGATAGCGCATACACAGGTACAATTCTTGCAAGATTTTTATAAAACACATATTATATAGATATATATCAGCAATATCAAGGAAAAATTCTAAAATGGTGGATGTCAACAAATTACATGTATAAAAGAGTTGTGCCCCTTGAAAATATAAAATTTATGTAATGACCTTGTTAGCACTGGCATGGGTACAATTCTTGACAGAAATTTAAAAAACTTATACTATAGGTTAATATCAGCAATATCTCAATTAACTTCAAAATGGTTGACGATCCACTTTTTTAAAACGTTATGTATATTATGTCACTTCGAAATATTAAATTTATGGAAAATGGTCTGGTTAGCATTCTCACAGGAAGTATTAAATAAGTGTAGCATGGGGGACACTGCAATTGGGACTGTTCTTGTATATAATTTGGCTTCTAAACAAAAATGTTTGGATCAAAAGTAAATAAAATGCCTTTATATTCTTCCAATCAGTCCATACATATAATGGATACTACTTAAAAAAGTTCTGGTGCAGATGAGAGTTGTCTATCAAATCTTTAAATTCACAAAGAAAGAATTGCATAACAATGAACCGTTCAAAGCAAAGCACTTTAATAAAACACTTAGACAAAGAGCTCATTTGGGCAATCCAGTGAAATACTTTGTAAAGGTCCTTCCGAAACACCCATTGTCAGAAACCACATCTCACAAATATGCCATACTGCATGGATCAGAAAGCCTGAAAAAGACGATTTGTTTTTATAATTTTAGTATATACACCTGTTAAAGCTTACAAAGATTTGGTAAAATTATTCCAGCCTAGCATATAACAATCACTTCATGCACAAATTAATATACATGTAAGATTTGTGCCCTCTGTTTGAAATGAGAACCAGTTGGTGAACATTGAAAAAACATTTAAAACTATAAAATGTTATCAGACCACCACACCTCTCCCAACCCCAATTTTTTTAATAAACCTATCAGTGTCTTTTTACCCTCACAACTAAATCAATAATATATGTATATGTTCCGGACCATATGAGTATTTGGACCATACGCGTATGGTCATGACCATATGCGTATACTCATATGGTCCGACCATACGCGTATGACCATATGAGTATAATACTCGTTTGGTTATTAACAGGCCGGACCATATGAGTATTTGGACCATATAGGTATTTTTTTTAAATTACATTATTAAAGTTTCAATAATACAAAAACTGGATGGTTACATGACAATGTATTATTTTTATAATTCAAATACTACTTAAGAATTAAATATTGATGCCATAGTTAGTTTTCATCGCTAATTACATTCTTGCATGTAGGCTTGGGGTGACATTCACTTCCAAATGGTATCATAGCTTTTTTTGCATTTGCAAGTATTGGTTGTGCACGATCCTTTTCGTTTACAACTTTTGTTTGCGAGTGAAAAGCTAGCCTTTTTGTAGCTGCGTACCGTGATACCGAGGTCTTGGGCCATTCCGATATGTATACGATGTTTTTAAGAAGCTCTAGATCTCAAATATCGTAACATGATTGCAATTCACCATATTCACAAGACAACTTCAAAAAACTAAAATAAACCTTGTTGAAGGCCGTACGGTGACCTATAGTTGTTAATGTCTGTGTCATTTTATATTTGTCACTTTCCAGTGACTTCTTGTGTAACAGTTCATTAAGATTTTTTTGGAATTCATTTTTTTAAGTCGACATTTTGCCATTCACTCTTAATAAAAAATCGGTAATGACCATCGGTAATGGCTATCGGTATAAAATGTGTTTATTATAGTTTTGACAAGTAAGTAAAATTGACTATATTAAACTTTTAATTTTGATTCAGCTAATACTTCTATTATAATATAATAATAAAATTACCTATACGATAGCGTCTGAACGGTCATACCATATGAAGAGTTTAGAAGTATTAAAAGTAAACTGTAACAGAGTGTTAATTACCCCGACCATATGCGTACGGTCGGACCATATGCATATATACCCATATGGTAATGACCATACGCGTATGGTCCAAATACTCATATGGTCCGGAACAAATACATGTATAAGACTCAGATTGATGTTATATTTTTATCAAACTCCATTCCTCAAGATGATGTCCAAATCGGATTTCATAATAGAATAAAATTCCAAATCTAGAACCAATGAAACACATTTACCCCTCTAATCATTATATTAAACGTCTATTTGTTGTTTTCAAATGTGTCTCAAAATTAAAGTATTCACTTCTCTAAATGACATCCTTTTTTACAGACTAGCCACAATGAAATCAGTTTTAAATAAACGAAGTTTCTTGCAAATTGGTAAAAGCATTTTTGAGTTCCTGTCTGAAAACTGGAAAATTCCCCCTTTTTAGTATGAATAACAACTACATAACTCCGAAAGGAAAAATAAAACATTATAACAAAGGATAGCGAGTTGACTTCAATAGATATAAACAAGATAAAAATTTCATGCAAATTGGTAAATGTGTTGTTGAGTTATTAATTTCCGACATGTTGATGACGGACGTACTCATAGACAGACGGACAGACACTGTTATACCATAATAAATCCCATAAAAGGGCGTATAAAAATCGTAGGTAAACCTACAACTTAATAAATTGTAAAATATATAATATTTTGAATCTTGCAAATATTTCTTTTCAAAAATTCACTGTATAATTTTTGCATTTAATTATTGTTCGACTGTATATAAACTCTAGATGTTTTTCAATTACATTCAGTTTTGCATTGGTTGATGTCTGATTGTTGTACACGCATGTACATGTAATATTGACATGGAATTTACTTAAATAATAAGTATTCACCAGAGTTTACATTATGTATAAAAAAGAAGATGTGGTATGATTGCCAATGAGACAATGTACATGGATGTAAGAAATTTAAGGCAACCATACAATCATAAAAAGAGAAAAAGCCTTGAAGGCTGTAAACCGTCCCAACATGAAAAGTATGCAACAATTCAATCAGGTAAAGTAATGGCCATTTTTACAACTAAACAACAGCTCAGTTTGGGACCCTTCAAAAAAAAAAAATGAGGGATATCACTTATTTTGCTGCTGTAGATCTTGTAGAAAGGGGAAGAATAAAATTTAGCCTTTTTTTAAACTTATAAACTTTTTTTTTCAAAGGATCGATCCACTAATTTTCAATATACATATATATAGAAGATGAAGATTATTTTAAAAAGTCCCTCTCATTAAGGGTGTTATGATATTGTAATTATTGTATTTATTTATGTTGGCCTGATTTGTGTTGTGTGGCCTGATAGTTGTTTACAGAATAATCTTAGAACTGTACACTGGAACAATTACAGAATGATTGGAACTTTCCAGAATGATCCTAATAAAAGATGCGTTATATAAACTTCTACATTTTACTAGAAACTTCCGTTGTAACTTTCTAGGATGTTCCTTTATAGACTGTTCTAGAATCTTCCATGACAACTATATATATACAGACACTAAAGTTAAACTCACTCTTGGACTTGGACTTAGACATCGATAGACATTAGCATTCACAGCATTTGGATTGACACTTTTATTCTACAAACAACATCATACTGGATTGTGACCTTAACAGTGAACGTAATATTCAGATTGGATTCAAAAAGATATCCGGATACAGATAAAGATAAAAGATTGGACTCATATTTTGACAGTTAAGTTGACAGTAATATTTGTGTAATACTTCTTGTAAACTTTTGTATAATAAATATTGTTAAATTTTACTATTGATTTGTGTCTTTTGTTGGCTACAATTTATAGGCGATTTCTGGCCGTAACAGAAATTGGGGGCTCGTCCGGGATCCTGAAAATATCATATTCAAAATTTGTTTAGTAATTTTTATTATAACTAGCCAACAAAATTCTACAAAATGGCATTTGATGCCGGTAAATTTTTGAAAACGCCAGACCTGGAGAGTTTTGATAATTTAAAGAAAGAGGAATTAGTGTTGCTTGCTAAACATCTGAAATTAGATTTTAAAGTATCTATGAGAAAACAAATTATAAAAAATTTGGTTAAAAACAAATTAGTTGACGCAGAAATTTTAGGTGAAGAGGCTCTTGAACTTAAGGTCGAAAATATTGACGCCTTTAAATTAAAACAGCTTGAATTAGAACATGAACTCAAATTAAAAGAATTGGAAATGAAGGAGATGGAGAAAAGATAAGAAGATGAATTTAAATTAAAACAAGCAGAACTGGAAATGAAGGAAAGATTAGAAATGAAAAAAAAGAAAAAGAAGATGAATTTAAACTAAAAGAACTGGAAATGAAGGAAAGGTTGGAGATGGAGAAAAAACAAGATGAACTTAAATTAAAACAGGCAGAACTTGAAATGAGGGAAAGGCTAGAGATGGAGAAAATAAAAACTGAAATGGTCAAAGAAGAAAGCAACACTAAAGTCCAGTCGAAATCAGAATATTTTGATGCAGCAAAAAATATACGTTTGGTTCCCAAATTTTGTGAAAAAACAGTCGATAAATATTTTCCACAGTTTGAAAAAATTGCTCATAATTTGAAATGGCCAATGCCGTATTGGACTACGATGCTACAAAGTGTTTTAGAGGGTAAGGCCGCTGAAATATACTCCGCACTTCCATCAGAAAAAAGTTCCGATTATGACACGGTGAAACAGGAAGTTTTGAAAGCTTATGAGCTAGTACCAGAAGCATATAGACAGAAATTTGGATCTTATAAAAAGTTTGATTCGCAAACCTATGTGGAATTTGCTCGGGAAAAAGAAGATCTATTTGATAAATGGCTTACTTCAAAGAAAACAGATAACAATTTTGATAACCTAAGACAATTGATGTTATTAGAAGAGTTCAAACATTGTGTTCATTTAGACTTAAAAACACATTTAGACGACAAAACTGTTGGGACAATACATGATGCAGCTGTAATTTCCGATAATTACACCCTTTCACGTAAAAGAAGTTTCAAAGGTCAAAATGTTAATACTTCAAGTGGAAATTACAAAAATCAAAGCACTGAGCGTACTGATAGTAAACCTGTTGCACAGAATAAGAGTCAGTCCAGTTATAATATGTCTAGTCCAAAAGTTGATACTTTTGAGAAGAAGTCACTGATTTGTGCTTATTGTAAGAAAAATGGTCACCTGATGGCTGATTGTTTTATACTCCAGAAGAAGAATGAACGAGATAATAAGCCGAAGTCAATTGCTTGTACGACACCTTATATTACCAGTACGTTGGAATGTCCTGCGAGTCAGGCTTTTAAGTCCAGTTTTTGTGATTACATGGAGGAATATAAACCCTTTATGTCTGATGGGTTTATTTCTATTGTTGATGATACCACTCTTCAGCCTATTAAGATTTTACGGGACACTGGAGCTTCCCAGTCTTTACTGTTAGAAGGTGTGTTGCCTTTGTCCGAGAAGACTTCTGTTGGTGCCTCCGTTTTGTTACAAGGTGTAGAGTTGGGTTGTATAGATGTTCCTCTCCACCGTATTTATCTGAAGTCAGATTTGATAACTGGACCAGTTATTGTGGGTGTTCGTCCTAATCTCCCTGTTGAGGGTGTTACATTATTGCTAGGAAATGATCTATCTAGGAACAAAGTGGTTGCTGAACCAATTGTTACCAGTGAACCGGTGATGGATGTTAAATTACCTGAAGATGATGCTGAATTGTATCCAGCTTGTGTTGTCACTCGGGCGATGGCTAGAAAACAACAAGATGAGGATTTGTAAGAAAACCAGTTTGACTACATGGACCTTTCTGACACTTTCCTAGTCGACATTGAAGGTCCTGGTAGCTCAGAAAAGGCCATAATAAGACCACCTAATGTTAACAAGAATGTAATTATGCCATGGCCAGATGTGAACAGCCATTCATTAAACAGAAAGAACCTTTTTGAAGAACAAAATAAAGACCCTGAGGTTCTTCAGCTCCGCAAGAGGGCTCAACCACAGGAGGAAGCAGACAAAGTGGCCGAATGCTATTACCATCAGGACGGCATTTTAATGAGGAAGTGGAGGCCTCCTGATGCTACCCCAGAGGAGGAATGGAGAGTGGTATACCAAGTGGTGGTGCCTAAAGTTTATAGGCAAGAACTTATTGGTCTTGCCCATGACACCCCCTTGGCTGGACACTTAGGTATAAGGAAGACTTGCCTTAAGATCTTGCAGCATTTCTACTGGCCAAGACTTAGAAATGATGTTGCAGAATACTGCAAATCATGTCATATATGCCAGGTTGTTGGTAAGCCTAACCAGAAAATACCACCAGCACCACTTCTGCCTATTCCAGCCTTTGACGAACCTTTCAGCAGAGTTCTAATTGACTGCGTTGGACCTTTACCAAAGACCAACACTGGAAATGCGTATTTATTGACAATCATGTGTACATCCACTTGCTTTCCTGAGGCTATTCCGCTAAGAAATATCAAGACACCTACTATTGTCAAAGCACTTAACAAATTTTTCACATTAGTAGGACTTCCTAAGTCTATACAGTCCGACCAGGGATCAAATTTCTTGTCAGGATTATTTCAGCAAGTCGTGTACCAGTTAGGGATTGCTCAAGTGCGTACCATCCCGAATCTCAAGGTGCCTTAGAACGTTTTCATCAAACATTGAAGAACATGATTAGAACTTTTTGTCTTCAATTTGACAGAGACTGGGATGATGGAGTTCACTTTCTACTTTTTGCAGTCCGAGAGGCTGTTCAAGAATCGCTTGGATTTAGTCCCTTTGAGTTGGTATTTGGCCATACTGTAAGGGGGCCGTTAAAATTGATTAAGGAAAAGTGGCTTACTGAACATACTGACCTGAATCTTTTAGACTATGTATCTAGATTTAAAGAAAAATTGTATACTGCTTGTCAAATTGCTCAGAAAAACTTAAAAAATGTACAGAACAAGATGAAAATATGGTATGATAAAGATGCCAGGAACAGAGTTTTTGAGCCTGGTGATAAGGTACTTGTATTTTTGCCAGTCCCTGGACATCCTTTACAGGCTAAATATTGTGGTCCTTATACAATAGAGAGTAAAATCAATGATCTGAATTATATTGTAAAGACTCCAGGTCGGCGCAAACAAAACAGAGTGTGTCATATTAATATGTTAAAACCATATTTTGAGCGTACTAATGCATGTGAGAATAAACCAGTTGCCACTTTATGCATGGTTAAATTTGAGAACAATCATGACAAACCAGATGTAATTGAACCACCTTTTAGATCTAAAACTATGGAAGAGACAGTTAGATTGAAAAATTCAGAAATTTTGTCAAATTTAAACTCAAAACTTGCACATCTGTCTTTTGATCGTAGAGAAGAAATAAAAACTTTGGTATTTTCTTTTAAAAATCTTTTTCCAGATGTGCCAAACAAAACCACTGCTGTTTGTCATGATGTTGATATAGGAGATGCTTCTCCAATTAGGCAACATCCTTACCGGCTCAATCCACTCAAACTTGAAGCTATGAGAAAAGAAATTAAATATATGCTTGACAATGATATTATTGAGCCGAGTAACAGTGAATGGAGCTCTCCTTGTCTCCTTGTGCCAAAACCAGATAAAACCTTTCGTTTCGTGACTGATTTCAGAAAAGTAAATTCAGTCTCAAAATCTGATTCCTATCCGATTCCAAGGATAGACGATTGTATTGACAACATTGGTCAAGCAAAATTTGTGAGCAAATTTGATTTGTTGAAAGGTTATGTCAAGTTCCATTGACACAAAGAGCTCGTGAAATATCAGCTTTTGTTACACCAGATGGCTTATTTCAATATATTGTAATGCCATTTGGCATGAAAAGTGCTTCAGCTACATTTCAAAGAATGATAAATAATGTTATAAAAGATTTAAACTGTTGTTATGCTTATATTGATGATCTAATTGTATGTAGTGATAGCTGGGAACACCATTTAACACATTTGTATGATACTTTTGATAGATTGTCACAATTAAATTTGACTATTAATCTTGGTAAAAGTGAATTTTGTCAGGCCACTGTTGATTATTTAGGGCATACAGTTGGTCAAGGTCAAGTGAAACCTATTATGGCTAAAGTGGAAGCCATTTCCAAATTTCCTCCTCCTACAAATAGAAAACAACTTATGAGATATTTAGGCATGATTGGATTTTACAGAAAATTTTGTTCAAATTTTGCTACTGTGGTTCAACCATTGACTCATCTTTTACGAAAAGATTCTAAATTTATCTGGAGTGAAAATTGTCAAAACGCTTTTGAAAATAGCAAATCACTTTTAATTAATAGTCCAGTTCTGATTACTCCAGACTTTGAAAAACAATTTAAACTTGCCGTTGATGCAAGCGATGTAGGAATTGGAGCTGTTTTATATCAAGAGACAGATGATAATGTTGAGAAACCTATATCATATTTTTCCAAGAAATTAGATAAACATCAGAAAAATTATTCAACTATTGAAAAAGAGTGTTTTGCAATGTTGTCAGCACTTCAACATGTTGATGTATATTTGAATCCCACTGTATATCCTATTCTTGTTTGTACTGATCATAATCCTCTCACCTTCATACATAAAATGAGAGAACAAGAATCAGAGGTTGACTAGGTGGAGTTTATTGTTACAGGAATATGATGTAATTATAAAACATATCAAAGGTAAAGATAATGTAATAGCTGATGCTTTATCTAGAGCTTATTAAAACACTTTGTATATACTATGTATTTTTGTTCATGATAAGTTTTTGCTTCACTAAAACTTCTTTTAAGGGGGAGGTGTTATGATATTGTAATTATTGTATTAATTTATGTTGGCCTGATTTGTGTTGTGTGGCCTGATAGTTGTTTACAGAATAATCTTAGAACTGTACACTGGAACAATTACAGAATGATTGGAACTTTCCAGAATGATCCTAATAAAAGATGCGTTATATAAACTTCTACATTTTACTAGAAACTTCCGTTGTAACTTTCTAGGATGTTCCATTATAGACTGTTCTAGAATCTTCCATGACAACTATATATATATACAGACACTAAAGTTAAACTCACTCTTGGACTTGGACTTAGACATCGATAGACATTAGCATTCACAGCATTTGGATTGACACTTTTATTCTACAAACAACATCATACTGGATTGTGACCTTAATAGTGAAAGTAATATTCAGATTGGATTCAAAAAGATATCCGGATACAGATAAAGATAAAAGATTGGACTCATATTTTGACAGTTAAGTTGACAGTATATTTGTGTAATACTTCTTGTACACTTTTGTATAATAAATATTGTTAAATTTTACTATTGATTTGTGTCTTTTGTTGGCTACAATTTATAGGCGATTTCTGGCCGTAACAAGGGGAACAGTATATGTGTATTTAATATGTAAATGTGGAGTGAGCAAATTTACACCGGAAATCAAATGTTGATACTGTTCTACTTGAATACTGCACTGTAGTGGTAGAAAATCAAATTAAATCACGTCAGTAAACAATGTCAATGGTCGAATCAGAACTTTATATAGGAAGGAGTGAAAGCGCTGCCTGAGATATCAAGGGCCTTCGCCAATCATTGGGTCAATTATGCTTCAGTGATTCCTTATTTAATCACCCGAATGTCCACAAAAGGACTAGCCTGGCCCCCAGGCAGTGGCTAATTGAGAAATTTTCATAAGAGCTGACCCACTGACTAAGAGGGGGCTGGCTCCAGTAATGCTTTTGTGATTCCCTTTATAATCAACCAAATTTTCCCAACAAAAGGGATAATGAGACTTTGTCAGGGTCCCTTGGTTCGTTTATGAATGCAGACACAATCTAATTGTCGCAATGTTGATGCATTCAAATGGAAGCTTCCCCCCCCCCCCGTAAATAAAGTCATATTGTCTATGTTGCCATACACATTTCTTCACACATAGGTCATTTTGACACAGAAAAAAAATATCAACATTATAAAATGTTTCCGTATCAAGAAAGTTTTTCAAGAAAAATAAGTTTTAAAAATAAAACCTAATAATATATAACATGCATTAATAATAAATCTGTTGCATTTATTGCCAATGTTGTTTGAAATATGATGGGATATGTTGTGACTAGACTATACTATAGAGCTTTGATTATGTGTACAAACCTGACGTCAATGTATGTACAGTCTTGTCCGTACTGTAGTAGAGCCCCAGTAGAGCCCACAAATTATATCACATTATATCCTACCACAAACAAATGGAAGTTTTTAACGACCTTGACTGGCCATACAGCCCTTACACGGGCCTATACCTTACACCCAAACACAATTTATAACTTATAACAACAATTCAACAAATTCAATTTATTACTGACATTAGTAAATAACGATGTCAAGGGAAGACTTTCCCGCGCAAATGTCACGTGTAAAACAGGAAGACACGTATAGCTCTTGCACGGTCGGTATCCTACCACCTTATACCCAAACACAATTTATAAATCATAACCACAATTCATTAGTAAATAACGATGTCAATGGAAGAATTTCCCGCGCAAATGTCATACTGAATATCAGCTAGGTCTATGTTGTCATTCACATTCGGATCAATTTAAACAGTTATTTAAAATATAAATGTTAATTATATAGAAATTGGTTTTAAATTTAGTAACATTATCAGAAAAAATATTTATTCCTCGTAACATAACGCTACATAATATACTGGAACAAAAACCCTGAACATAATGATATATGGAAGCGTCTAAACAGATTTCCTAATATTGATAAAGGGGACATATAAAGAGATAAAGACCGGCATAAAGTGAAAACAAACAAAAAAACTTATATAAAAGCATTGTATGTAAAGTTTGCTTGCATAAGAACCTTGAAGTTTAATTCAATGATGGTTACTGTATCCTGTCAACCCCTGAAAAAATAGTATGGTGTTCTTGACTACTTCCGCGCGGGATGATCGGGAAAATTAATATTTAGTATATAGTATTTTAAAAATAAGCTTTTGTCCAAGCTTCGTAAACAAATTGCATATGATCATGAAGGTTGGACAAATTTAACGAAGTCTTACACACTCTAACCTTAGATTAATAAATATAAATCCCTTATGATTCATATATGATACACATAAAAATTCAATACCAGTTCTATTGTATAAGATTGTTTTGTTTATTCCCACCTTTGCGTGTGCCAAACGCTATGGCCTAAGGTCGTTTGCTTTTGTACACCAATGTAGAACACACTTATCTTATGTTCAGGATGAGTTTCTTTTAAAACATGTTTTTATTTTCATTCCCTTTCGTCAATAGACTTTTTGTTATAGGATGAGTAAAAGCAATGCTCGTAAGTCGTGCTGTTTGCATATAAAATGTAGAAGACAATTCAACTTTGTACTTGTTTGGCTTTAAAACTATTTTGATCTGAGCGTCACTGATGAGTCTTGTGTAGACGAAACGCGCGTCTGGCATACTAAATTATTATCCTGGTACCTTTGATAACTAAGTATAGATTGATACTGCATTGATTTTAAGGCTAATCTCGAAAGACATGTATTATAAACTCCAAAAAAAAATCATCGGCTATATCTGTCTGTATTTGTATTTTGCACATGCATGATTGTGTAAAATCTAAGCAGATAATCCTATAAAGGTAGTTGTTCATCCAATCAAATTAAACCTGAACATGTTCAAGTTCATGTTCTTTTAGTAAATAAATACAGGTATTCACGAATATTCTTTTAAATACTGTACTCATTTAAGTCATATGAAACATGTGCGATGGGGAAACCAAAATAAATTATATTTTATTGTATATGTTATACACGTTCTTAACTGAACGTCTTTGTTGATGGTAAAGGTGGTAATCGGTAAACTCCGGCTTCAAATAAAGGCAACAGTAGTATACTACTGTTCGAAATTTATAAATTGATTGCGAAAAAAAACCCAAATCCGGGTTACAAACTAAAACTGAGGAAAACGCATCAAATATAACAGGAGAACTACGACACAACAGAAACACATCATTAAAATGTACCACACACACAGAAACGAACTATAATATAACAATGGCCATTTTCCTGAATTGGTACAGGACATTTTTCTTTAAAGAAATTTGAGTTTCGTTGATCTAAACTAAAATCTAATAAATGAACTGGATGATTAAGTATCTTTAGCATAACACACGAATACGACAGATAACTAGAGGCTCTTAAGAGCTTGTGTCGCTCACCTTGGTCTATGTGCATATTCAACAAAAGATGCAGATGGATTAATGACAAAATTGTGTTTTGGTGATGGTGATGTGTTTGTAGATCTTACTTTACTGAACATTCTTGCTACTAACTATTATTTTCATCTTTTATGAACTTGGCCCATTAGTTACTGAGGAAAATATTTTGTTAAAAATTTACAAAAATTTACAAAATTAATGAAAATTGTTAAAATTGTTAAAAATTGACTGTAGAGGGCTGTAACTCCTTAAGGGGTCAACTGACCATTTTTTCATGTTAATTTATTTGTAGATCTTACTTTGTTGAACATAATTGCTGTTCACAGTTTATCTCTATCTACAATAATATTCAAGATAATAAACAAAAACGGCAAAATTTCTTTAAAAATTACCAATTCAGGGGCAGCAACCCAACAACCGGCTGTCTGATTCGTCTGAAAATTTTAGGTCAGATAGATCTTAACTTCATGAAAAATTTAACCTCTTGTCAGATTTGCTCTAAATGCTTCGGTTTCAGGGTTATAATTTGATTAAGTTTGATCAAATTTGGCCCAGTAGTTTCAGAGAAGATTTTTGTAAAAGATTACAAAAATTTACGAAAAATTGGTAAAAAATGACCATAAAGGGCAATAAGTCCTTAAGAGGTCAACTGACCATTTTGGTCATGTTGACTTATTTGTAAATCTTACTTTGCTGATCATTATTGCTGTTTACAGTTTATCTCTATCTATAATTAATTCAAGATATTAACCAAAAACTGCAAAATTTCCTTAAAATTGCCAATTTAGGGACAGCAACCCAACAACCGATTGTCCAAATTGTCTGAAAATTTCAGGGCAGCTAGATCTTGACTTGATAAACAAATTAACCCCATGTCAGATTTGCTCTAAATGCTTCGGTTTCAGAGTTATAAGCAAAAATCTACTTTTTCCCCCTTTGTTCTATTTTTAGCCATGGCGGCCATCTTGGTTGGTTGGCCGGGTCACGCCACATTTTTTAAACTAGACAACCCAATGATGATTGTGGCTAAGTTTGATTAAATTTGGTCCAGTAGTTTCAGAGGAGAAAATTTTTGTAAAAGTTAACGACGACGGACGACGGACGCAAAGTGATGAGAAAAGCTCACTTGGCCTTTTAGGCCAGGTGAGCTAAAAATAAGATTTACAACTACAAACGTAAAAACATTTAACAAAACCCCATGATAACAACAAATCTAACATCAAAATTAAATACATGAATTTGAGATAGAAAAATGCCGTGACACGTCTTATAGCAATGCGAATTCACACTCATTGAAACAGTCACAATCGGGACTAATTCACGTTCGATAATTAAAAGATCAGACGACGTAATGACAAACCACAATCTAACACGTGGTAAAAATGTCCTTCGTTTGTTTGAACAAGACTCATCGTATGAATCAAATGACCATAAATTAGCTACCATATTTTAACAACAATAAAATACATCCTGGTCACGGCACCAATGTTTTGGACGTATCGATAATAAAGGCAAGTAAACACAAAAGCGTCTTCAATGTTTCGTATGCTTTTCTAGAGTCTAAGATATATAAAGAGGCGTCGGCAAGTGACGACGTTGCGGGCCTATTGTTCCGTAAATGGCGGTAAAACGTTAAGCAAATAAAAGAGTATAAAATACTAAACTGAAACTATAACTATTTCACAACAATGACCAAGTGAATAATTTTTTGACGATTAGACGAAATGGATGCGTAATGAATGATAAAAGTTCTGCAAAGAAGACTAACTGTATGATAATAATATGCATGCTTTGGTTGAATATTTGGATTAAATTATGTTTTGCCAGTCACTCGTTTCATACGTCTGCATAAACATCAAAATGTATTTACTTAGAATGTTATGCTTTCAGAGTTTGGAAGATATAACAACAAAGTTACAAGAAACAATTGACAACAGTTTGGGGAAAGTATCAGATACAATCAAATCAAGTGTAGAAAATACAATCGGAGATTATTTCCAAAAGATCAACCCAACTAAGCTATCAGAAGGTGTGATAAACAGTTTTTATAACAAACTGGTAGTTTGTGGATTTTTTATTTTAGAAAAATTGTTGTTAAGTGATTGATTAGATGATAAAACTTTAGTTTTGCTATCTACTATTTTTGTATTCTAATGAAGGCAACATATGCTACGATCTGAAAGCCATCATGTTTAGTCAATATTTTTATGGTAGTCATAAAATATCAAACGATTAATAAAAGAGGGACGAAAGATACCAAAGGGACAGTCAAACTCATAAATCTAAAACAAACTGACAACGCCATGGCTAAAAATGAAAAAGACAAACAAACAACAGCACACATGACACAACATAGAAAAAAAAGAATAAACAACACAAACCCCACCAAAAAACTAGGGGTGATATCAGGTGCTCTGGAAGGGTAAGGAGATCCTGCTTCACATGTGGCACCCGTCGTGTTGCTTATGTGTTGCTTATGTGATAACAAATCCGGTAAATAGTCTAATTCGATAGGTCACATTCATGAAAGGGAAGGGGATTGTAGTTACGACGTAAGGAACATATCCGATATCATTTGTGAAACGGTTATTCCATAACGGTCAACTAACTCGTGATGGCGTCCGTAAAATTTACGAAGGGACGATTTCAACTAATTAAGGTTACAAACCCTTAATTTTGCAGGCTTTAACCAATCTTTCTTTTATCTTTCTATTTCTACTAAGTACTATTAATACAATAAATGAAACATATTTGGCAGATTGCAGCAAGTATAAATTAGATGGATATCTAGACATCAATGTTATAATCCTCCAAACGCACATTAAACAACACAAAATACGAAGACTTATAAGCAATTTTTAAAAAATAACACGTCGAACACTGAATCAGTCTGAGATTAGGAAGGTTGTGTATATCTTTTTACAAAGACTTTCAAAGATTTGCAATCAAGATCCGATTTGATTTTTGATTTTTGGTGTTTTAACGCCACTTTTAAGCACCGCTTTTAGGCTATTTCGTGGCGGTCAGTTTTTATTGGTGGAGGAAGTCGGAGTACCCAGTGAAAACCACCGACCTTCGATAGGAAAACTGACAATCCTAGTCAATTAAGATTGGAGACGAGTGCACCCGCACGAGCGAGGTTCGAACTCACACCCCTCAGTGTAGACTGGCTAGTGATTATAGTAGTAACTACTTAGACCACTCGGTCACCGAGGCCCCCAAATCAAGATCCGAAATATCAAGCAAGCGAGTTGGAAAATAACAAATTGATACTCAAACTCCTTAGTCGTAGACAAACTGATATCGCTATGGCAAGAGTTGAAAAGGACGAAAAGACAAGCAACAGTCTACAAAAAAATTGTGTCACAATTGGCAAACATGAGGGTCTGGATGGAGGGGTCTGTTATTCTGTAAACATTTAATTTTCACCCCTTTTTTCTCTTATCTTCAAAAAATTAACCCCTTTTTTCTCTAATCTTCAAAAAATTATCCCCTTTTTTCTCTAATCTTCATTTTTTAAGGGCATTATTCTTTAATTATTTAACCCCATCCAAACCCTTAAACATATTTCACTCTATAATGCAAATTAATTTAATTTTAGTACCAAACCTCAGACGTGTCCCTAATATTTTACTGCTAATACTTATATGATATGTGTGTTTTAATGATTTGTTTCCGGGTTTTCTTTTACAGAACATCAAATACAGAAGTCCAATTTACAAAGTATGTATAAAATAAGAATGAATAGATGCATAAAGTTTCTTATGTTACATTGTAAGAATTTGTTCTTCTGAAATTGCTCTCCCTTATTTACTTCTGGTGGTCTCCACTGAAATGACTCAGTTTATGCTTGATACTAATTAAGATTTTCAGTTTAAGGGTCCAAAAGCTACGATTGCCACAAATTCAAAGTATTTGTTGTTTCAAACCATTATTAACAGGAAATATAGAAATTAATCTATTACTTCATTTTTGTCAAAATAAGCTCAAAATATCTCTGATGTATAAATGGCTTGTAAGACATGTACAATCATATGAAAATTTGGTCCATGGAAGACAATAACCATTTAATGTCAATTCTTCTGTTCTTGGCCGGTAGCTCATATACATATTCGCTAAATAAAGTACAAAACTAAAAGAAGGACGCCCTTTATATAAGCAGTTTAGGTCACTTATAATACTTAACTATGATATACTGTCATAATCGATTTGCAGGTTATGTAATTGCACAAGTAGAAGCACACGTCTCAGAAAACACTTTCGTCGAAACTAAGATTATCAACATTGGCCTTTCTTGCTTAAATGGAAAAGGAGTAGCTGTCGTAGTTGGACCTCCTGGCACTGGAAAAACTAGAAATAGCCTGGAGTTGCTGAGAAAATATACGGAACAACACACAGATTTCGGTATGATCCAGCTACATGAGCCATCGTTATTTGGTAAACTGATACGGTCAGATGACAGACTTGTAGTACTTTTTGATGATGTTTTTGGAAAAACGAATTGCTGTTTCAATGAAGATGTACACATGAAAGATCTTGACATGATTTATTCCTATGTTAAGAGGGGCTTTATTAAGGTGATTCTAACCATGAGAAATACAATCAAAAAGATGTGTGTACATACAATAAGAAAACATAGGTTATTTGAAACATTTAATCTACTAGATTTGTCACTGCAAAGCCATCAAATGAATCAACGTCAGAAAATGGAATGTATCCGGAAGTACTGTGCAAAATTTAACGTAAAAGAAACCGAAATAACAACAGTAAAGGGAGATAAGTCTATGGAAATAGCTACTTTGAGTACAACTCAGATTTGTGAAATTGCCCGCGTTGATAATAACCCTTTGTTGGGTTTTCCAGAATCTTGCTATTTGTTTACATCAAACTTCATGTTCATAAAGCAAGGTTCAATTTTTTTCCGCCATCCAACTCGTAATCTTTGTGACGAAATCAATAACCTAAGGGTTTCGGGACAGAAGGACATGATTAGCAGGCAAAAATACGTTACACTTGTTTACGTTTTGTTAAATGGAGGATACTTAGATCCCTACGATATAGATCATTTAATGATTGATCTTATTCTTACATCTATTTATCGATTTTCGTCGGAGATATGTAATTGTGCTGTTTTAGTTGACAGTGCTAAAACAATGACCGGAATTTATCTAAAAATTGATTCGTCAGGGAAATATTCTTTTCAGCATAGGATAATATTTGAAAGTGTTCTACTGTCATATGCAGACGTTAAAATAGAAAGCATCATACCGTTGATGAAATTCGATTTTATATTAGAAATGCTAAGACCCCAAGAATTTGAAGCAAATGAAGGAGAGGTAGTTTTACTGTTACCCGAAAAGTGTTACCCTCTGTTGGCAAGTCGATTGATAAGCATTTTGAAGAAAGATTTTCTTTTAATTCCAGATCGCTTTGTACAAATGTTATGTGGGTCACGAATCATTGTCCTAACCGGAACTAAACTTATAAGTAGCATATGTTTTGAATATGAACGATCAGACTGTGATAGGTTTATTAGAAATGAGAGGCTAACATCCGGTCATTTTAATTTAAGATCATTACACCGTCATTTCTATCTACCTGCAGGCTTGCTGAACACAATTACAATTTGTAATGGTAATGAAAGTGCAGTAAAATATTTGCTTGAATACATTAAGTCGCGGAGGAATCTTGATAGACTTTCTAGAAACGCTGTTGTGTGTTACCTTTTTACTGCTATATCAAGTGCGTGTCAATTTCACCGTGAAAATGTGTTATTGGTCTTAGGTAAAATTGAATTTAGTCGCTTTAAATTATATAACATTTCACTTAATGAATATTTCTTGGCACGTGAATTTGATATGAATTCCTGGAAAATGTTATTAGATAATTTTGGAAGTCTGAGAGATTGTGAGTGGTTTGACGTACACTTAGCAATTAAGAGTGCTCTTGAATCGGCTTTCTTATATATGGATAAAAGTTTCATAGACTATATTAGCTTTACTGTTGGTAAAAAAACTGTTGATCTTAATTATTTTTTAAATTTTGCTTGCCAAAATGGAAAAGAAATAGTAGTTAGATGGATTTTTGAACAATTTGAAACAAACCATATAGATATTATTGCGCCATTGCTTTCGGTTTGCAGAAAAGGGAATAAAGAGCTGGTTGTATATTTATTAAGAAAGTGTTGTATAGAAGATTTGAATCTAAATGCAACAATGCAAGCTGCTTGTGAAAGTGGGACTTTGGATGTTGTCACGATGCTCTGGGAGAAATTTAATTTTGATATTTTTGATGTGGAATCGTGTTTCAAAAGCTCTTGTCGAAAAGGAAATCTTAATATTGTGAAGTGGCTTTATGAATCATTCGACAAAGCCTTGTGTCATGATATTTCAGTTTTGAATTTAGCCTGCATAAGCAGTAATATAGAACTTGTTGAATATCTAATCATCAACTTCTTGAAAACTTCAGATAACGAAATGACTAAAATTGAAGAATGTTTATCTTATTGTAATAGCAGTATGTTAAGATTTTTTGTTGGAAAGTACGGTTGTGATTTATTTGACTTGGATCATATCTTATCCGTCGGTTTATCTGAAAATAACGCCGAATTTGTTATATGGTCGCTCACAAACTTTGACTCTAAAAGTGTAGATTTAAGTAATGCAGTTAAATTGGCTTGTCAGAACGGAAATTTTAGGTTAGTAAACTACTTTCTAGAAACATTTGATAAAGAATCATTTGATATGAAAAGGTTACTATTTGCAGCATGCACAAGTGGTGAAACTAGACTTGTAGAATGGTTTCTGAATTCAAATTGTTATGAATCATTAGAATTGCAGGAAGCCTCGAACGTTTCTTGTGCATGCGGGAAGATCGATGTAGTTATTATGCTACATAAACGATACAATGAGAAGGCGTGTAATGTTAAAGCAGCTGTAAATAGCGCCTGTTTCAGTGGAAGTATAGAAACAGTTTATTGGTTATTAAATACCTTTCAAGAAACAGATGCAGATTTGGATGTAGCATTAGCAATGGCATGTGGAAACGGAAAAAACGACCTAGTAATGTGGCTTCTCGAGAAGTACGATATGAAGTTTGATATGAAATTGGCAATACTTGAAACATTCAAGGCAAGCCTCAAAAAGGAGAGATCAAACGGTAAATTGTCAGAAAACAGTAGCTTTGAACTTTTAAATTGGATGCTTAAGGAATGTGGTAATCATATACTGGACATTAAAATATCAGTACTTCTAGCTTGTAAACAAGGAAAGATAGGCCACGTTAAATGGTTATTTGACAAATTCAGTGAGACGTGTAGAGATATAAATCCGAGTGAAGCGTTAGAAGCTGCTTGTCACGGCTTTGATACATTTGCCATTTACTTGTTTCTGGTTAAAAGATTTCGCAATAGAAAATTTGATTTACAAACGGTAATGCAATATGCATGCGAGTTTGGAAATGATCAGATTGTAGAAGATCTACTAAAACGGTTTGACAAAAACAAATTGAATGTTAGAGAAGGTATATTTGCTGCTTGTCTGAAAGGCCATCTAAATGTTCTACGAGTATTATGGTTGTATGCTAAACCTAAATATTTTAGAGAAAAGCGTTTAGTGAATTTAGTGAGCAATAGTGAAAACTCCGAAATGGTTAATTGGTTGATAGCTGCGGTAGATCGGTAAAAAAATGATAAACCCGCTATGTGATTTTCTGAAAAGATATATCAATCGAAATTCGTAATCTGGATCTCATCAAATATTCGGAATTGGTCATTGAAGCGGCTTTTGTGGTAGAGCCACTGTAAAAAGCAATGCATTCTTAATAAAATCTTAATTCATGCACCTTGTACAATTTAGATAAATTTTTCTTAAGAAGAACAGTTTAATACATTCATTCTTGCATGTAACTTAAAAATTCTGAATGCATTTTTCATTCATAAATTTCTTGAAAGTTCATGGATAAAATATATAGAATTTTGTGCACAATGCACTATGCTTTGTTTATCTCAAAAGTAGTGGTAAAGAATAGAAACTTGATAATTATCAAGCCATCCACATAAAGAGTTTGACAGCATGACTGTCCCAGGTGTATCTCAACCCTTGAAATGTTATATCCTCTTCAAAAATGAGACTTAAATGAAAACTCCAAGGAAAATTTAAAACGGACAGTCTCTAATCAAATGGCAAAATCAAAAGCTCAAACACATCAAACGAATGGTCTAAACTGTCATATCCCTGATTGGTACAGGCATTTTCTTATGTAGAAAATGGTAGATTGAACCTGTTTTTGTAGCTAGCTTATAAACCTCCGCATCTAATTCCATTATAATGGCAATGATGGATGAACAAGACAAATAGACATACCGGTAATAGGTAAATATGTCTATAATAGGGATAGTTATAAGTTACACAGACTTGAATAAAATTGACAAAAAGTTTTGCCAAATACAGCAAGATATACATCTGTCGAACGGGTTTACAAGACATATAATAGAGCAGATAGCATGGATCGGTAAAAGTAAGGTGTTTATAGCTCATGTGTTAATGCTTGTTTGGTAGGTATTTAATCTAACCTTGACCTCACTTTCATGGTTCATTGGTCAAATTTTAAGTTTTCTGGTCAAGTCTGTATGCATTTGGCAAAACTTTTAGGAATTTTCGGTCCTCAATCCTCTTCAACTTCGTACTTTATTTGGTCTTTTTAACATTTTTTTATTCAAGCGTCACTGATGAGTCTTTTGTAGACGAAACGCACGTCTGGCATATATATAAAATTTTGATACTGGTATCTATGATGAGTTTATTATTGAGATACTTTAATTAACAGGCCAACTATAATTGTTGTATGGAATGATTGCAAGTTTTACATGTCTAGCTGGCAGGCATCATATAACCTTGGCCTCATTTTCATTGTTCATTGAATGTAAAGATTTTGTGGTTATGCCCGATTCTATAAATCATTAGTTATACTTTTGTACAACTTTTTTTGGGGTATGGAATTACTGTAAGGTGATTATGTTGGTCTGACAGAGGCCTTCTGCCCTTGATTTGATTTATATGGATCATTGATATTGATAAGTTCATAAATCAAATATTTTTATTGGTGTAAATTCCAATAAAAGAATACCAGTTGGCATTTACAAAATAAAGATACAAAAAGAAACAAAATAAAAATACAAAACGAAACGAAACAAAATAAATAGAGATAAATATACAGAGACATATATTTTCCTAATGATAAGAGACTCATTTTATATCTACATTATGAGAGGGTGATTGATATTCAACCTATATTAAGGATGTTCGCTGCTCAGTTTCTAAATAAATAACTTTTCATAAAACTAGTATGTACTGATAGGGAATAAATTGAGGAATTAAAAAAGCAAAAAAAATATAGGGGTCCCTGTGCTTGTTTTCGAGATATAAGCCATTGGAATTTTGGCGGGAAAATGTTCTCTCTTGATTTTTCATAGCTTTATCATTGACCAGTTAAAGTTCTCAAATACTATTAAAAAATAAATAAAATTTTATAAGACTTTTACAAATGACTTAAAATTATACATGTAAAAGATTTATAAAAAGAAAAATGGGGGTTCATGGGGAAATTTTTTTAAGGCATTCAAATGGATAAAACTAGAGGATTCCGAAAATCTGACAAAAATTCCAAAACATGACAAGCAGACATCCTTAACTAGATATTACAATAATACTACAAAATTAACAATTCTGAACATTATGTTTGCTTTAAATCACTACAGTAATGTTAGTACCATTACATTAATTACTACAACATGGAACTAAATCACTTAGAAGAATTATCTTTACCTATGTAAATGACTTGATATCTGAGTATATATTTCATTGATAAACGCCAGTTTAGATGTTCATGAATAGGAATATGGAATGTTGGGCTCAATGTACTTTTTTTTTTAAATCTCATAAGTAGAAATATTGATAACTATTAAACTAGTAACTTTAGGGGTTTAGATATTGTGCGTGCAATTGTTTACCCCTATAAGGCATTAATATGATGACTTGAATCTTCAGTGAAAGTGATTTTTACTGTATCCCTTGGTTATGACATGCATCATATCAAGTTTCATTCTAATAAATGTACTAATATATAAACTGTAAATAATAAGTTGTTCTACAAATTTCTTTAAAAGATCAAAGATCATAAGATTATCTAACTACATTAAAAAGGTTTGATTGAGTGTCGGTTGCTTAATGTCCAGTGACATTTGAAAGGAAATAAAAATACAAATAGGTATATACTGTAAATTCAGATATTATCAAATGATTTTTATTATAGCAAATCTTAAAAAGGACAAAAATGAGAGTATAAATTATTGTGATTTCAGGAAAATCTGCATACAGATATGTATTTGAATTCAAAATGTGTTTTTTTATTATATCTATTACATATAAATTCACACAATGGCATTAATGAAAATCTATAATTTCTGAATAATCAATATTTTTAAAAATATAAAAATCCTCAAAAATGTAAGATTAAAGATTAAACAAATCAACCTTTACCTACACACTCAATGAGCCTGTAACATGTATGTGTGTTTATAATTGTAGCATATCTTCTTCATTGGGTGAATTCAGTGCTTACATATTTTAAGACTTTGACTGAAAATAGAGGGTTTATCCAAAATATTTATTTGTTGCAAAACACAAAAAACAAGTAAAAGTATAAATGTACTAACATAATTTCAAGAACTGATTTACTATAATACTTTGCCAAATCAAACAAAATTACAATTGAAGTTAAGACTGTGTAGAACAAGTTTATATAGTAATACATGTATGAGCAGATGGCTAATATTTAAATTTTACAATTTAGATTGTAATTTGAAAATATATTCTGCTAGACAACAGCAGTACTTTATTCACATCAATATTAATTTCATTATAGTCAGTATTGATTCATAATATGTATAAAAACACTCCTGAGCTTACTTGAGCCTCCTGATGGTCTTTTGATTAATAATATCAGGGGCGGATTTAGAGGTTTTTCAGGGGGCCCAGCCCCCCCCCCCCCCCCCCCCCCCCCCACCTTTTTGGTGGAAAAATTTTGTTGATTATATAGGGAATCACTGAAGCATGACGAGAGTGGGCCCCCACTTAAGCAGTCAGTGGGCCCCCTCTTATCTGCCACTGAATATATGATTACCAGACCAAATATTTCATGATAATTTGATAATATTAGACTGTTTTTTTAACTTTTTGATTGTCATGTTTATGAATAAATATTGATTATTATGTGATTATATTGGCCAAAAAAAGTGATTACATTATTACTTTGACACCCCCATAAGGGGCCTCGTATTTCATAATCTCTTCTATAATTGAAGTCAAAAATGATATACAGGTCATCTCTATTTATTAAACATGATCCTGTCTTGTCAGGTCACTCTTATAGCCCTGCTATAATATCACCAATGGATTTTTTACATCAATTCAAATGTCACCACCCTTATAAGGTTAGTTTTCATAATTCCTGAGGGTGACCTTTATATACAAGTTTGACTGTACATTTAAGAAGCTGAGAAACACTTATACAGCATGCATTAGACAGAAATATCTTAATCATTCAACTACTGTCCCTGACATGCCTGCATTCATTACAAAGAAATTATCGTAAAGTTGTTTTACTAAAACTGCATATGTAATAAGAAAGACGTCTAAACTGTATGAATTTGTATTGATGACTGAAGTACAAGATAACGTCATAAGTACACAATGCTGGATATACTATAATGCCGCGTTACGTTAACGTTCTCTCTTCTGTGCGTGATTTCCAACAGAAATGTCGTAATCATTCAATCACTGTCTTTATCAAGATGCCTGCATTCAAAAGGTAGAAATCTCTTGATTATTCAACCACTGTCCCTGACATGCTATCAACTAATGACATAAAAGCTTCTTCAACATTGGTTCCATCTTTAGCACTGGTTTCCATATAAGGAATATTGCCATTCTTTTTACACCATTTCATAGCTTCCTCTTTTGTTACCTAAATATAAAAACAATTCATTATGAATAAAGCTGTTATTAATAATTGGTTGGATATTTATCATTCAGGACCAGGGTGTTTAATGTAACGCAACTGATCAATTTCTGTTTCTCTTAAAAAATTTGTGCTATTTTCACATTGCTTGTTCAGTGTAAGAATATATTTCTCCTCACTAGTGAAATATCTGTTCTCAGCTAATGATTGGTAGAAATTTAATTATGACGTCAAATGTTCTTAGTGTCTTTGAAAAGGAAGGATAAAATCATTAGAGAAACAGATTCCACCACTATATAAACTCCTGTATTACGAAATATTCATTTGACGCCTGACGGTAAAGGACATTCCTACCCCAAACCTTATGTTAAAACTTCAAATGTTTAACTGAAACATACCAATCTATTTTCTTTATCTATCTTATTCCCGATGACTATGTATGGGAAATTGTCTTCGTCTTCTGGAACAGCATTGGCCAAAAACTCCTCCAGGACTGATTCAAGATGTTTAAATGTCTCTGGCTGTGTAACATCATACACTAACAAAGCACAGTCTGTTCCACGGTAAAAACTTAGTCCTAAACTTTGGAAATCTTTTTTACTCACTGTATCCCAAACCTGTTATACAAGTATACAATTCTAAGTAATGTTTTTGTCATATAGGTTTTGATTGGATATTTTTAAAATAGATTTTCTATTAAACAATTATGTTTGTAAGTCATATTAACAAGAATCTTTCTTTAATCAACTTCAAAAAGTTAAAGATTTGCATTGAAGAAAAGTAAAAACCATTAAGGAGGTACATAACACTACAGGGAGATAACTCTAAAAAAATCACCAGAATATATTAACCATTGTTTATTGCTAAGGAAATATTAAGCTTCTCAGTGATGAAAAATAAGTGTTTGTCTTATGTCTAACTCCTAAATATCCAATGAAATTTTTCCAATAAAGTGTTAAAGTATAGAACCACTAATTCAGGCCCGGCTGGAAAGAACATACAAGACAGTAGTACATATTTGAAACAAAATAGTTCCTAAGCACAGCTGTATCTTTGTCAATAGTGGGAATATTTGGGTAGTTTTTGTATCAAATGAAAGCCTGGGGACTTGGGGTCACTGCAGAACCCTTGTTAAAAGTTTTACTTGAATAATAAAGAAGTATATAAAATTTTAATAGGCGGGCACATTTGGCCTGTTGTTCAGATCAGAAGTTCCTGTTTTTGTACTATCAAACTTCGGGAACCAGTACGCTCTAATATGCAATTAAAGGTATGTTGATTCTTTCAGCACAAGCAGGATAAGGTAAGTTTTGACATGAAATGAGTGCCACTCTATTTGAACTTAAGACAAAGTAGCCATAAATGCTTAAAATTGCAGAATTTAACATAGAAAGCAATAGGGCTATGAATTAGTGGTTTTATACCTTAAGGATTGACAAAGTGTGAAATAACTCAAGAAAAAATCAATGGCTTGATTAAACAAAACAACAATGAATTAAATTAACTTATTCAACAACTATAGCTAACATCAACTCACTGGATTCATGTTTATACTACCTGGAAACATTGGTTTGTGAATTCTGTAACCTCTCTCTAATGTTGGAGAGGAGTGTAACAAGTAAATAGATATAGGAAGATGTGGTGTGAGTGCCAATGAGACAACTCTCCATCCAAATAACAATTTTAAAAAAGTAAACCATTATAGGTCAATGTACGGCCTTCAACATGGAGCCGTGGCTCACACCGAACAACAAGCTATAAAGGGCCCCAAAATTACTAGTGTAAAACCATTCAAACAGGAAAACCAACAGTCTAATCTATATAAAATTTTTAAAAAACGAGAAACGCGTATAAATTACGACAACTACTGTACATCAGATTCCTGACTTAGGACAGGTGTAAACATTTGCAGCAGGATTAAATGTTTTAATGGATCCAAACCGTCTCCCTTTTTCTGAAACAATAGCATAACATCACAACATAGAAAAACACACAATAAAATATCAATTGGCAGGCTTAACTCAATCAAAAAACATACATTAATACACTATAAACGAATTAAATGCACAGTTAATATAATATAGGGACAAACATTCAAACAAGTCCAAGCAAAGCCATGGCAAGTCACCAACTGCGAAATATTTGACACTTCAAAAATATTCACTTTAGAAAAAAAACTGTTTTAAAAAAAAAAAAGGTAAATCTTGAAGTTTATACATATGTAGTAAGAAATGTATATATACTTTTACTTTTATTGTTTCTAACCTACAGTTAATAATATATAAGGTAATTTGATTTTTGAATTTTATTTACAGTTCATGTATGTTAATTAATCTGTGTAAATTTTTTAAGTAAATCATAAAGGGTTACTTAATGTGTAGTGTTTTTAGAAAATTTATCAAACTTTTATTTAAGACTTAAGTGCTCTTTCTGAACTGGTCTGTATTGTTAATTATAAAAAAGAAGATGTTCTAATTATTTTCCAATGAGACGTACAACCCTTCAAAAGAAACCAATCTGCCATGTCAGTTAGTTATTTCTTTTCCTCAAATATGACCAACTGTATAAGTCTTATAACTGGGTTATTTGAACTTTCACGAGCAACACTATTGGTGCCACATATAGAGCAGGATCTGTTTATACCCTAGTTTTCGGTGGGGTTGGTGTTGCTCAGTCTTCAGTTTTTTATGATGTGTTTTATGTACAATTGTTTGTCTTTTCATTTTTTGCCAAGACATTGTTATTTTGTATTAGATTAATGAGTTTTAAGCTATTTATAGTAACACCTTTAACTTCTTCTCTTTTAGAGCAGGAACAGAGAAATAACTTATCAAGCTTTTAATTACTTACAAACTGATTATCAATTTGGATAATACACATTTTCCAAACTATTTTAGTAGAAGCACTTGTGACAACTGAAGGGTAAAGATTGCATTCATTTTACAGGGGAAACTATAATTTAAATATTGCATAATGTATTAAGTTGGTTCAACTGAAATTATTGACAAAAGGAAGATAACTCCATGAATGCAAAGTCAGAAATCTGATTTTCAGTAATTGTCGTTTGTTTATGTGGTTCATAAGTGTTTCTTGTTTCTTGTTTTTTATATAGATAAGACCTTTGGTTTTCCTGTTTGAATGGTTTTACACTAATAAGTTTTTGGAGTCAAAGTTTGCTGTTTGGTGTGAGACAAGGCTCCGTGTTGAAGACCATACCTTGGTCGACCTATAATGGTTTACTTTTATAAATTGTGACTTGGATGGAGAGTTGTCTCATTGGCACTCATACCACATCTTCTTATATCTATTTACATGAAAAAATAATTATATACCTGTAATGTAAAATGCTCAGTATCTTTCGGGACTTCTTTCACAATAAAATCTGCTCCAATTGTAACTTTGTATTTTTCATTGAATGTACCATCTGAGTACTGATTCATTAAAGAGGTTTTACCAACACTATAAAATATATTCAAAAATTACTTTTTAATATAGGAATTTTATATAAAACCCTTTTAAATGCAAGAAAAATATAGAAATTCTCACAAAGCTTTAAGCTAGTCTGAGTCCTTACAAATGGGATGGCATATAGTTCTATAAATAAAATGGAAACACTTTTTTGGCAACGGGTTGATCTAGACAGGGGCTCCTAGAAAGAAAATCAAAGTCTAAAATTACCACAAATCCCAAGCAGATAAGTTATTATCATAAATGATTATATTTTACATATTTGATCTCTAAAAATATAAATACATGTTCTTTTAAATTTGAGACTCATATCAATCTAAAGATTAGAAATTTTATGAAATAAAATTTATGTGTGACATGGGTTATGCATTAACCTCACACAGCTCTCTTTCCATTTTTATTTTCTAACTTCTATATTGTTTTACTGACCTTTCTTAATGAGACAAATTAGGCCTAACACAGCCATTAATTGTCTGTCTTTGTTTCACTATTCAATTGTTACAAACTATAAATATGATACGTAATTAATAAGAAGTAATTTTGTACCTTGTACCTACCCAATGCCTCCAAGAATCAGTACTTTTACTAAATTTCTCCTTTTCTAAAATAAAAAACAAAATTAACCTAAAAGTATGAACTTGTCGTACCCAAATAGTGCTCAAATAGACAAAGGCTCATCATAAATCTAAGACACATGTTTTATTTTAAGGTGGTACCCAACACTTTCACTAAAATTAATTTGGCTCGTTTAATTTTCATAAAATTTTGTCAAAGTATTTACTTTGACACTTTAACAAAAATATAAAAAAATTTAAAAATTTGAACCAACCGTTTTGTCAGAAAAATTGCACTGGTTATATAGCAATTTGACAACCCCCAATTTTGATCATTGAGAAGCTTAATATTCCTTTTACAACACAACGTAATTAAAACGTTAAGCTGACTTTACAGAGTTATCTCCCTGTAGTGTTAGGTACCACCTTAAAAGAAAATATCCAGCAAATACAAACACTGTAGTTGCTTTATCAGTTACAGAAACTCTAGTGTTATCTTATTTGAGGGTAGTAATGGGGATACCTTCAAGACAATTAGTGATAAAATTTCTTACCAAATGATGTTAAAGGTAATTTTTGGTGCATGATGATTAAATGTACATTCTTTTAAAAGATAAAGAATCATCTGCATGATTTTGATGAATCACGTTAATTTTTTTCCAAAAATAATGATAACAATATTTATTTGAAACCTGAGTCTGACCATTTTGACTAATCACAGTAAAATTTTAACCAACTTAACTGTTTGACGCCTGATGGTAGAGTTATTTCCTACTCTTTTACTTGTTCAGTGTTTCATTAAATTTGAATCAGATCTGGCATATAATTTTCAAAAATCACACTGCACTAATTTTCAAACTTAAGCATCCTGGTATAATAACTAAACCATTTTTTTTACTATTTAGCCGAATATAGAATGGAGTAAAAGGACAGAAGGATAAACAAATAAACAGTAATATAACATCCCAAGTATATACCGGTAAGAAGGTAGACAGAAAATATAAATTACAAAACAATTATAAGAAGGTTAGACCAGACCAAGAAATTCTGTAAAATACATGTTCCCTACTTTTTTCTTCTCTCCTACAACAGCTGCTCCGCCTTCTTCATCTTCTTCATTGACAGAAGGCTAGAAAAGAAATTATAAAAAATATTGTTAAACAGATTTGGTTAAGTTTTATTATGAGCTTCAATGTTTAAAAATTACTGTAAACCAAATTTGTTTCAACAGTATGTTTTTTGCTTTGAGTTCTTTTTTGACAACCTCTTAGCAATTAATTATCATTATTTTCTATCTGAGATAATGATTTCCTATAAGAAGGTCTAGATTGGGGTTCTTCATTTCTTAATTCTTTAAATTTATGTCATTTTTCTCTATTTATTTAACGTAGGGGTCTAGACCTGTAGTCTCATTCAATATCACTAGTCTGTCAACTATGAGGTTTTGAGGGTGTGAGTTCAAATGTGGCCTGCAGGTGCACACAAATCCATACAGTCAGTGGTTCTCTCTGGAAACTCCAACTTTCACCACCAAGAAATAGCACGACGGTGTTGACAGTGGTGTTAAACACCAATCAATCCATCTATTTTTCTTTTTTTTGCTGATTATATGCTTATTTTTTAATATATAAAGACAAAGTGATTTGGCAAAGTACTTTGGTACTGATTAAATTATACAGATATCAGTAAATTAAAATTTGCCTTTGGTGTTGTAAAATTTTTTAAATCATTTTAAATTAAGGAAAAATTTCCCTCATGTAAAACTCTGATTCCTTGCCCAGATTTGACTTTACTGTAGGTATTTTTTTATGGATTTATCATCTCTTAAATGTTTGTATTAGGGTTTGAATTTGTTGTTGACAACGAGCATCACTGCCTTATTAAAGTGAAATTTATTGTTAAAACGGACATCTGGTGAAGCAAAGTTAGCATCTAATGTTGTTACCATAGTCAAGCAAATTGGTAATCATAAACATATTTATTCACATCGAACTTCAAATGACAGTCAATTTGATACATATTGCACATGCCTACCGTTTCGTCGATATCAAAATCATATAATTCTTCCTCTTCCATGTCTTTCTGTTCAAGAACCTTAAAAATAAAGTAAAACATATACAGATTGTTATCATTTAAAAGCATATAACTGTTCAGTGGCGGATCCAGAAATTTTCCTAAAAGGGGACCTGCTCCAGTCATGCTTCAGTGATTCCCTATATAATCAACCAAATATTTCCCTCAAGAGGAGGTCGGGGCCACCTAGGCCACCCCCAAAATCCGCCTCTGCTGTTATTAATAAATTGCAACTATAATCATACTCACATACTGAGACATATATAGGTATATAAACATGTTGTGTAAAACTTGGAAGTTGTAAACTGATAGCATTGATGAGATTACAATGCTTTTAAAACTACATGTAAATAAATACTTTGTACAAGTCAAAAAAAGATTTGCATTTTCTGCCTAGCCATATAACAATGAATACGCAATATTTTTAACCTGATAATACATTGTAACTTGATATCTGAGACTCCCTTAATTATTTGGAGTCAGAGTATGAGCTGATAATACTAGTATTCTGAATCCAAGGTAAAATTAAAATATATGCACCAAAAATCTTTTATATTTGTTTAATAACTTTCAAATCTAAGGTTTTGTTTAAATTTAAAGTTTGCTATCTAATAATTTAGCTTTTGCCATAGAATCATTGATGTAATGAGATTTCATAAGTAAACTGTCATGTCTTCTTAATAAAATTGAGAATGGGAATGGGGAATGTGTCAAATAGACAAATAAACTGACCAAAGAGCAGAAAACACCAAAGGCCACCAATGGGTCTTCAATACAGCGAGAAAATCCAGCACCCAGAGGCTTATATTTAAACATACCTGCCAAGTTTTGAAAGTGCCCATGGGGGTTTTAGTGCGCGACAACAATTTCAAGGGTACATTTCTTTGCGACGACTATTTTGCGTGTGCTGTTTTGTGGTCTAGAAAAAGTGTCATATTTGTAAGATGAGCTTACATGCCTTTTTCTTAAGTTTATTTGCATGATTCTAGTTATTATATATCAGTAGAAAAGATGAACATGTAGCTGCAAGACCAGGAATTATTTCATGTGTAAGGATATTAAATAATTGTTGACTTTTCCAATTTAAAATAATGCACAAAGAAAGACCTTTATCAGGTTGGGAACAACACCTAGGGATATCCCCTCAATGTAAGGACATTAAAAACCACTGTTTAAGTAAAAATGAGCACATATTCATATTATTTGAGGCAGTGGCGGATCCAGGGGGGGGTTCCGGGGGTGCGCACCCCCCTTTATTTTTGCCGATCCATGCATTTGTATCGGGACATGTTTTGCACCCCCCCTTTGCCCTGGGTGCCCTGGGTTAGCACCCCCCCTTTCGAAAATTCCTGCATCCGCCCCTGTGAGGAAACTTTTCCCAAAGAATTATACATCTTATGATCTATCTGGTATAATATGGTCAACACATGTCCAAGAATTTTGGTATGTTCTTGGCCTAATATGTCATGTATATCTTCTTTATTTTTCAAAATAATTGGACCCTACATTTAGCAACATAACGGGTGCCACATGTTGAGCAGGATCTGATTACCCTTCTAGAGAACCTAAGATCACCACCAGTTTTTAATATGCATGGTTCAACTTCATGTTGCTCAGTCGTTAGTTTTCCATGTTGTCATCTGTACACTGCTGTTAGTCTGGGTATTTTTTTCTTTCTTTTTCATCCTTGGTGTTGTCATTTTATTTTTTCGACTTGCGAGTTTGAATGTCCCTTTGGTATCACTCACCTATCTTTAAGTCACTTTGACGTTCACACTTATTATCATAGACATTATTCTTGCAACATAATTACCTTCAGTGTGAAATTTGATTTATTCTAGTTTCTCTATGGATTAAAAATGTTGTATGACAATTCACCTGGTAAAAAATATGTCAATTTACCAAATTACTGGTGTACTTCAGGGTGTAAAAATATCTACAGAGATTCGCCTCAGTGTGTAGTGGTACTCTTCAAGGTGTTCTACTTCTACGGTTATGAACCTTGATTATAGATCACAGGCACTCGTTTCTATCCATTGGAAGACCCACTATCAACGTTTGATATTGGGTCTTCCAATGGATAGAAACAGGTGCCTGCATGTGTTATACATTTATAGTCTATAGACTTATAACAAATTTAAACTAAAATTGGCATCGATATTCATAAAAGAAATAATTGGAAATTGATTAGGCATTTGCCTTGACAACATTAAAGGTGTGTTTGGGAAGTCTGCCAACCTCGGGCATGGATTAGGATTAATGTCATACTACCTTTGGTACAGTTCTGTGGTATTGGCTTTTGGTTGTTGTTAACCACGCTACTGGTAAACTGGGACCCGCTTGTATTTAGCGCTTCACTCTTTATTATGTTAGATAACCGAGAACCAGCTGACTTGAATAACTCAGCCTAAAACAAACTCGGCCTATTGCAAAGTCGGACTATAACAAGCTCGGCCTTCTATTGTTTAAATACGTATATGTACCGAATAGAAAGTCCGTGATATGATTGAATATACTAATTAACTGTAAGGCAGTGGCTATACACCTTATCGCTATTCCCGGCTGACCCGTCCGCTTGAACTTTTGATGTCAACAACAATCACTTTTCCATTGTGGCGTCAGACATTTTGTTTTATGACGTCAAAATTTTACGGGAACCTGTGTGATTTCCAGCAATGGCGGACAAATAGCGATAAGGTGTATTTTGCCGGCTCCGGTGAAAATAGCGATCTTTATAGAGTTTTGCTATTTTCACAATATAAATAAGATTTTCCTTTTATTAATAATCATGTTAATTTTTAATAAAAGAATATCTCGGAAAAAAAATCGTCATTCTAATGAAAACTTTAAATAAAAATATCCTATTAGTTTTGAAATAAAAAATATTTTACAAGTGTTACGTACACAACCAGACTGAGTGCATTGCTCAAGAACACAATTGATGTTAGTCCAAATAATTATGACGTCTGGCAAGGCTTTTTGTTTGTTGTTTTTTTTTTTTTTTGGGGGGGGGGGGGGGGGAGGGCGCCTTCCTACAACGTCGTAGCTGAGACTACACATATTTGTTATAGTATTCTCAGGTCGTAGGGAGGCGTCCCAGAAAGAAAATAAATAGCCTTGCCAGACGTCATAATTATTTGGACTAAACTTTGATGTATACTGTAAAAACGAAGTTGGGGACGCCTATCTCGAGTTTATTTTGCATCCTTATAACGGAAATGTATGTATCAACTTCTATACAAATGTTCACCCATGCCATTCTTTTAAAAATTCAATAAGTAATATTTCAAATGATAAATGAGATAAATGCATTTATTTTTTTAATTTTCAGTTGAAATTCATCAAGCCAGAGTTGGAAGCAGGACAAGTCGCCCCACTGGCAAGTCGCCCCACACCTAATCGCCCCACTTTTTCACCAACTCGCCCCACTTTAAAAAAAACCACCCCAACCTGGATCACCAACTCGCCCCACTTTTAAAAAAATCGCCTCACATGTGAAATTGGTTAAATCATGTTTAATATTACTCCTGCCAACTCGCCCCACTTAATGGAAAACGGTAATATTTAGATTAATATAAAATTAAAAATAAAAACTCGCCCCACTTAAATGAAAACTAATCTACACAGAATACAAACAAACCGAAAAAAGCCAACACACATTTCAGTTTAATTATTTTATTCGTAAGCGGGGCTAGTTGGTAGCCTTTAACTCTATTCATACATGTACTATTCATAAGTGGGGCTAGTTGACATTCACGTTACCGAAATATTAATACTCACTTCTTACTGCTATATTAAAAAATAGGAATAATATAAGAAGTTTCTATAAGGTTTTCAATGGGATAACATCCGTTTCCATAAGTGGGGCGAGTTGGCCGGAGTAATATTCACGGAATTTAAGTTATATACAACGGGATAACATCTGTAGGGCGAGTTGGCTTTACTAAATTCATCCTGGTTAATAATATGTTAATCTAGATTTTATCGTTTTCCATTCAGTGGGGCGAGTTTTCAGGAGTAATATTAACGGGATTTAACACATTTCACAAGTGGGGCGATTTTTTAAAAAGTGGGGCGATTTGGTAATCCAGGTTGGGGCGTTTTTTTTTTAAAGTGGGGCGAGTTGGTGAAAAAGTGGGGCGATTAGGTGTGGGGCGACTTGCCAGTGGGGCGACTTGTCATAGATTCCCAGAGTTGTATGCAAAATGTTACTATAATCTGTAACAGCCCATTTACTGTAACCTTTAAGCTAAAATCATAGGCAATAAGCTAACGCATAGGGCCTAGGCAGTTACTGTCTATTGCCTAAATAGTGTTATTATCCTATATGATTTAAAATTAACTCCTGAAAATTATGTCCAGTCATATTAACGGTTATGCCTAAAATGAAAATGAGAGTAAACAAAACGAAATTTATCATAAGTTAGAATACTTTTTTTACATAATAAAATTATAAGAACTGAAGTATCCAAAACCTATAGCTGCCGTAGCTCTTCATAATCTCCATATGAGTCAAACTTAGCGTTTAATTCAAGTGTGTTTGATAAAAAAAAAATTGTATTTAGATAATTTCAATATTTTTTTAATTTCAAATAGCCTCTGATTAAAAATCCGTTTAAGAGATCGGCAAAATAGCAAAACTCTATAAAGATAGCTATTTTGCCGGAGCCGGCAAAGTAGCCACTGCCTTACTTTAATGAGGCACTAGCTACGAGATATATAAAAAAATCAAGTAGGCCTATATGATTGTTTTTCAATCATTAATTCAAGTGAATCAGTAATTCTACCTCATTGAATCCATAATTCATCATGTGTGAATTCAATTTATCCTCTTAGCTCAGTAGAGATGGATAAATCAAATGCGAGAACTGGAGTCAAATCGGTAAACATGCATTTGACAGCTAGTGATATCTTAATGTAAAATCTCTGGGTTCTTTTTTCACCGGCGGTATTGATGACATGATTTCTTTCGTAAGTTGTGTTTTAATGTTACAAAATGAACAAGATAATGATTATTGTCGGTTTCTTATTCCAGTCATATCGAGGAGCGTTTAGTTCATGGTCATGGATAAGTTATTGTACATCCCAGAATGGTTGCCTCGGTTCTTTTCAAATGAGCAAGTAGTAAAACAAATGTAAAAAGTAAATAACCTGTTTGAATCTGTATTGTAAGTCAAACGGCCTAAATGGAAATTGTTGTTTTTAAGAAATTAATGCAGAAAATAACAAATACACAAATGTAAACATAACAAAAATACCGAAATTGGTATGGTTTGGTTGAGCGATTGACATGGTTCAGTTTTAATTAGTGTCTAGTAAATCGTCATAGTTTTGATCAAATCAGTCATGGTTAAGATCCCAATTAATAGAAATGTGTGTTCACCTTAATATTGATAGTTTGTTTACCAATTGACTAAAAAGGGAAATATGTTGGCGCAATCGGCAAACCGTACATTTATATATTTTTACTTTTGGTGTGTTTTCTAACAAATAATTTATATAGCCAATGCTCTTTTTAACTGACAAATCGATCGATAACAAAAATTACAAAATCAGTAAGCGTTGCTTCTGTTTCACCTTGTCAGACTATTTTCCATATGTCAATGATGGACTCTACCGGGAATATCGTGAGAGGCATCACTTATTAGAGCTTTCTTACAAATTGACGAAAGGTACGAACGAACGTAAAGGGAGCACGTATTTCATTTCTACAACAACAGTTAAAAGAGTCTTTGCTTTATCCAGTAAAACAGCATTCTTTTCTAAATCAAGTTTATTTAAAAAAAAAATAATAATATCGCAAATAATACACGATTTTAATATAATCAAACAGACAAATATAGTTTCAAATACACTTACGTCCGATACGTTACTTACGTAAACCACGAGTACACACATTTCCGCGGGAATTTTTTAAGCACGAGATTCACGATTAACATTTCAATGACATTATTGAAGTACGTTAGTCTGAATTTAACGACAAGATTCACATTTATTTTTACTTGTTACAGTTCACTTTCAGCAAATTGTCAACATGGTCAAAGATTTGCTAAAAAAAATGATGCTACAATGTTTTTAAAAAGTAATGTTGAATAAATCTAGAAAAAAAGACTTTGTATATCAAGAAAATAAATCTACAATTTTGCACCATATATATTGTGGATTTTGTAATGACGATTTAATAGTACACATGTTTTGAAAACAGCCGCGTAGTTGTCACTTATCGTCCAGTGGCTAATATTTCATGAATGTTCAGGACTATAGGCAAAACGCAGATATACGCTAAAATAACTGTTCCATTTCTCCGGTGTATCATATATACATATTTATAGGGGCAATGGATATTATCAGGGGAAAGGCGATTATTCAAAAGTTATAAAACGAGCACCAGCATATGGCATAGTATGAAGATCATCTTTTTTTATTTTATTATTTTGAGCGTTTTTGAATCTAGGAAGTATTTGTGTTTCTGTTAGGAAAGAAGACAATTTATTTGCTTTGACATTTTCTTAGGTTAAACATTGCAACATTGTAATATTGTTTTTTAGTCTTCTAGGGCATTTTTTTTCCGTCTGTCTACTCTATATTTAGAATATTTTGTAGTGTTATCTCCTCTGACCTGGTGGTATCAATAATCATATTTTAACCTATCGTACGTCTAGAAATCCAAATTATATCTAAAAAAAAAATCCAATTTATTAAGTGTCGTTGCATGCACGCTAATTGTCCGAAGTTCCACGACTATTTTTATAAATATGTCAAAATAAAGGATCCCTAAAACGAGTCTTACGTATGATTCGTCAAGCATACGTACCTTTCGTCAATTTGTAAGAAAGCTCTATTAAGGGCATACGATACGGTTATGATCCTGTATTTACAGTTTGATGAAAATTTCCATATAGGCTATTTTTTGCCTGATTAAATCAAATATGTTATAAAAAATATACCTCCATGTGCTACTTTTTGAGTTAAATGAGGTCGAAATTTTGTATATTTGCTCAAAATTCGGATTTGTGGCCCGTATTTTTGCTTTCGAAAGAAAGCCATAACTTTTTTGTTTTAAAAGATAAACACAATTTTTTTTTTTGTTAAATAATTTGTTATTTCCGTATTTTAAAAGTATCCTAAAAATTTATACATTTTTTATTCAGAAATAACTCATATTTATCAAATGGTCATGAATTGAGAAAAAAACGTCATTTTTTGCTGTATATTTATCAAAATTAAAAAAATTGCACTATTTACAGTTTTATAAAACTTGGTCCACATAATCTCCCTGGAAAATGAAACAAAATGTTGTTTTAAAAAATAGGGGTCCATGCACTCGTTTTCAAATTAAATCAGTTTGAATGATAAAAATCAGTCGAAAAAAGCATCTTTTCCCGATAAGTCACAGTTTGACGTCGCGAAAATAACATTTTACGTTAGCAACGTCATTACCTCCCCTGTAACTGTATCGTATGCCCTTAAGGTGGTATGGGTGTCTTCCTCCATCTTGGATTGTAAAAAACAGAGAATCAAGGGTCCAGATTTTCCATCAAGTTAGCAAAATTTGATGCAGGAATGCAGATGTTTAATGTACATTTTCATTTAAAAGTACCAATTTATAAGAATATAACTTCTAAATATTGATATTTTTGCAAATGTTAATTATTTTTGGTTGTTTTTATTTTTTGTTTTAAATTGGCATTTTAAGGGGAGGTAACTCTAAAAAAGTGCATTTTCTGAAGGATTCTGTATGGAATTTTCCTATTTTGTATTTTAGCCGAAAAAAACGTACGGTGACCCTATCTTTTCTTTTGATATTCTCAAAGCAGTGTCTGAAAGCTATCTTTTCCTGAAGTATTTAACAATTCTATCATTTTGTTTAGTTTCTAATCACAAAATGGTGTTTTTTCCTGTATAATCCATACAAAATGTGTCATTTTGTCCCGTCCTGTAGCTTGAGAAAATGCACGGTGACCTATCATTTTTATTATATTTTTCAACATGTATCAATAGATACAACGTTTTGGCAAAGTATGAACAAATTCTATCATTTTTATTTTAGACTCCCATACCACCTTAAAAGACGTCTAGTTAAAGTTACAAAACGTAGCAGCTAGTATACAATAATCTTTGCTCTACTTTTTTTTTTTGGGGGGGAGGACTATTTTTTAATAGCAAACTTTACATCTGCATGATCTTGTGTTTTTATTTGAACCAGATTACGCCTAGTATGATACTGTTATATAACAGGAGATGCGGGAGTTATACGCCCATATTACAGTATAACCGTGACAACTACATAACTAACCGCCAAACGATATCGGGAGCGCACCATATGTACTCTTCAACCCTCAACGGAACAAAATGTTAACACGAATAACAGTTCATAACCTTATTTTATAAAAACAAAAAAAACAAAAAAAAAAAAACCAACATTTTGCTTACTAACATTAATGGGTTTTGTAATTGTCGAAGGCTGCAAGACGACCTAACATGTATGTTATTTGGTCTCGAGATTGGAGTTGTCTCATTGGAAATCATACCGCATTTCTTATCATATACGGTATTACTACATGTATGTCCATATATAGCTAGTAAAATATATCTGGCACTATTTTTCATGGGGAAAATTGTCCCAATAGTTATTTTTTTTATTATATTATATAAAATTATTAAAAATAAGAAACCTGGACGTTATAATCTAGGAATATTGATGACACGGATCGACATGCATGATTTCCTCGAACAATTAGTCTGGAGACATGTATTTTATTTAAGAATTGAATGCTTCTTTTTGTAAATTTATTGGGGTGTAAAAGCGTTGACCGAAGTACATTTTGCATTTCTAAAAAATGTACGAACGGTCAACGCTTTTACAACCCTATAAAGTTACAAAAAGAAGCATTCAATACTTATAATTACATTTTTTAGCTATGATCACGAAAACACGAATTTTATATATTTTATTATTTAATTCACCTGTGCACTTGATTGTTGGAGCACGTGTTATCATGAGTGAATAGTTGTATTGAGCAATGCAACTGCTAATGGAATAACACGTGATGTGCAGTTAGCCAATCAGAATAAAATATTATGATGAAACATACATCTAATGTAATTATTAAAATATTAATGCACAACATAAACATCGAATTTCCATTTAAATATTGTTTACATGTGAATATATTGTTTCATTAGAATTTTCCTTTTAAAATAAAGGACACGGACGTTTTTACCTAGGAATATCACTGACAAGTAACATATGCATAGACTGGAATTTCTAGGAAAATTAGCCTGAGCGCTAGACATAAATTTCTAACATCTGACTAAAAATACCAGTTAATTCTGTAACCATGGACTTTTTATACTAATCACTTTGATATGCCAATAGTCTAAGTACCACATGTAAAGGGAGTCCAGTAAAATAAATTATTTTGTGACTGTTAAACGCATCTATCCCATCAAATTAGAGATAAAGGACACATGCAATAGATACAGTTAAGGCTGCCTCATATCTTGGGTTACATCAAGAAATTGACAATGAGGGTCGGTTGAAAACAAAACTTTACGACAAAAGAGATGATTTCAGTTTCCCAATTGTGAACTCTTCATTTCTATGTGAGCAACATTCCAGCAGCGCCTGCATACGGAGTATATATCTCCCAATTCATATCATATTCCTGGGCTTGTATTTCCAATTATAATTTCTTTGATAGAAGGTTGCTGCTCACAAGGAAGCTATTAAACCAATAGTTCAAAATGGTGAAGTTGAATTCATACCTTCGTAAATTTTACGAACGCCATCACGAGTTGGTTGACCGTTATGGAATATCCCTTTCACAGAAGATATCAGATATGTTCCTTATGTCGAAACTGCAATCCCGTTCCTTTTTCACGAATGTGACCTACCGAATTAGAAGTTAACTATCGCATAATCGGGTTTGAAATAAAATGAGCTGCACGATGGAACCACATGTGGAGCAGAATCTACTTAATTACCCTTCCAGAGCACCTGAGATCACCCCCAGATTTTGGTGGCTTCAACATAACATGCATTACAAATTAAATGAAAAAACATTCAAAGGAATATTAAGAAAGTAAGAAACAAATGTATACAGTTATATTCAGGTGTTGTATCCTCATAATTACGTAAAATCAAATTCGAAATGAACAAGAAAAAGAAATCCGTATCTGAGCCTGACACGATTTGATTAAAATATTTTTTAACGTATTCTGATTCGACTCATACCTGTTACTGGGTCCTGGTTTTAGAAAGAAAGGAGATCATTATTGCACAATTATACCAGTTTTCCTTTACTATCACATGACGTCAAAATGGCAGAAGGAGATTTAGGGAAATCAGAATCTGATCAAAATGATAAACAGGACAATGTAAATGATCCCATAGCAGAATTAGAAGAAATGAGCTTAAATCCAAATGCAGACATTGAATGTTTAGTGGAAGATGCAACAAATGGTATATTTTATAACCTAAAACTGAGATAAGTAGTAATTTCATTTACTGATTTAGAAACACAAGGCGCACCACAACCGTATTTAAAGGGACATATCATAATAATATAATATAATAAATTAATTTTATTATTGTATCACATACTGATTGTACATTATATAATGACATAATAAAAAAAACCTATTAAAACAGATATATATATATATATACACACATGTACATGTATACATTTTTTATGTCTCTGATTTAAAATAAATAATCAATACCCTGCCATTGAGTTGTCTTATGATCATATATTTACAAAACATTTCACATTTATATATAACCAGAGACATATATATGTCTCTGATATAACTTTCCTAAAATTTGTTTTTTGTACAATTTCAAACAGATTGATCATTTCAATAAATACAAATTCAATTTTTGTGTTTTTGTTACCTATTATGTCGTGTTTGACTTTTTCTACACTGATTTATCTTTTTAAAAATTCATCATGTCCTGTTGTCATCAAAAACTAAATTGAGAAAAGTGCTATATACATTTTTACAGTAAAAGAACTAAGGGTGATTGATTGTTGGTTGCTTAACATCCAGTGGCAAATATTTCATGCATGTTCAGGACAACAGGGCCAAAAATATTGGTCACTTCGATTTCCTACTATATATTTCATTCACAACATTGTTTGGTTTTTTTTCAACAAATATATTAAATATTTTGTTGGGAGATTTCTGGTTGGATTTTAAGCAACTTGTTATAAATGTATTGTACCACTAAATCAAAAGAATAGTAACAGGCTTGTTTGTTTATTTGGTTCTTTTCTTTTGTAATGGAAACTTCCAATTTCTGGTGATTTAATTAACAGTATTATTCTATGTCAGTCATACATCTTTTAAATATATATATCAACCAAATAAAATTGTAACAAAACTATTGTACATGTTCATATAAATGGGAAACAAAAAGTTGTGATTATAAAATTATTAGCAAATCAACAAAATTACTTTAGACCACTAGACTTTAGAAAATGTTGTTTTCTGAAGTAAAAAATATTTCTTTCAGCGATGCATATTTCTCTCTTCAGTTTAGTACGTGTTTCTTCTCAGACTTGCTAGTACAGACACTACTTTTACTTGTGTGTCCTCCATTATGGACACCAAGGGAAATAAAATTGTAACTCAAACTGAATTATGTGATTTTGAAAGCTTTCTCTTATAATTTCTTTTGAAAATCAATTTTTAACTTCTTTATGACTATTTCTAAACTGTATTTTCAGAATATGAAAATCTAAACAAGACTATGGATGAACTAGATACATGGATGACCAACATTGAAAGTAGAAATGATTCGCTGTACTCTCAACTACAAGAATTGCTACAATCTAGCCGAGAAACACGATTAGAATTACAACAATTAAATGGATCTCAGGAAAAGAACGTAGAACCCAATGCTGAGGACAAGGCTAAATCTTGATAAATCGTGAAACATAGAATTTAAATTTTATACAGCACCTCTGCTAGAATTAGTTGTTGTCACTAGTTATTGATATTCAGAATGTCTTATTCAGGAGAAAGGGAAAAAATTAAGATGGGATATTCCTAAGAATATTATCGAACTTGCAATCTAGTTTAATATTGAAATTATTTGAAAAAAATGTATTTAAATATTCTATCATTTAGAATTATTTTCCATCAAGCTAAATATTAAACAACTGAAAAATCAGTTAAGATGTTAAAATAAAATCATTCCAATTTACTACTATAATTGTGCAAAATGCATGTCTTTCTTATGTGTACTATCATTTTTCACTGTTATAAATTTTGTTAGCACAAGATCAGTGTATTTTTTAAGTCATGCACATTTACTTTAGTTTTCTCATTTAAATGTTGAAGTTTCTTTAAAAATTAAAACAATATATGTGTCTTTTATCATTTCACAGAGCCAAACACCAATATTTAATTATCAGTTGTTAGTCCCTGGGGATATCAATGCAACCAGTAGCCAGTACTTTTGTACTGGCATTATAATACAGATATTGTTTAATTCAAATTGCTGTCATTCAATTTTTGATATCATTTTGAATTTAGAACTGACAGACAGAACAGCATCTCCCTCATGCATAGAACTGGTGTCTTGTCAGAATTTGGCTTTTCCTTTTGGTCCCCTGAAGTTTTATAAGCTTATCAAATTTGAGTAAAGTTATTTATTTTCAAATATGTTGGACTAGAGCATCACTGAAGAGACATTAATTGTTGAATTGCTCATCTGGTGCAGTAAACTTTATACTGTTAATTTCATTGTTCATTGAAGAACAATGAAAAAGTTGAGAGAAGACAACTTAACAGTTATTTCAATAAAAAAAACAATATACTAGTAGTATAAAGTGGGATCAAACAATCCCTTCAATAGCACAAAATCTTAGTTCGAAGTTTATAACTACTAATACACAGTAATAGTTCCTACTTATCAAGTCTTTTTTAAAGCCTAATAATCATGAAATTGAACAATTAACACTCAATTATACTTCATTTCACTTCCAAAACCATGTCCACTGCCAGATCCCATTAACATTAGTACAATCTTGGAACTTTTTATGTTGGTAGATTTAAGTGATTCCGACTTTGAGTTTTAAGATGAAGGTCATAAGACTCTTTAATTATGACTGGTAGAAGTACATCCATTGGATAATGCCAGGCAATGGCCTAAACGCGAGAAAGAAGATGTAGATGCTTTTTCCAAATGAATAAAGGCTATGAGGTCGTTGATACAAATCAAAACTTTTAAAGAAACTAAATGTCTCTATCAATAACCATGCTACATCAATCTTTATAGACCCAAATGTTGGAAAACACTTGTCCTACCCCCATGACAAATATGTTGTTGTCCCTGCAGATAAAGCCCCAAACAAATCGTTTTTGTGTGTAAATCTCATTAATACATAAACTGCTTGCTAAATGAATTAGATATTTGCAATTCACTTGGAAACTTAACATATACCCTCACGACACATTACAATAAGGAAATCCTGGATAATCATAGGGCTGTTCTATGTTCCTTTGGAATTTCAACCAAAGATGTAGAACTCGAGGGGGGGGATAAATCATACTGGCTGTTGTTTACTCTATGGTCGGGTGGTTGTCGCTTTGACATATTCACCATTTCCTTTCTCAATTTTATTTGTAAAAAATCACTCTGATTCAACAAAAAATTCTATGAAACTGACATAATCAAGATGCTTGATTTCTTGATTAACAACATATTTGTTACGTTTGGATGATGTGTTTTTCAACAGATTGTCGGCATTCCAATGGGAACCAATTGTGCCCCTCTTGTTGCCGACTTGTTTGTTTATTATTATGAGGCTTACTTCATACAGGAAATTCTTAGGAAGAAAGATAAGAAGTTAGCAATATCATTTAACTTTACTTTCCGCTATATAGATGTTGTTCTCTCACTAAATAATTCAAAATTTGGTGACTATATTGAATGCATTCCACGAGGGTATCACCAGCCCAGTAGTCATCACTTCGGTGTTGACATGAATATGAATTATATGGTCAATTTTATAAATTTCCTGTTACAAAACTTAGTTTATATCGAAATACTAAGGAATTTCTTATCCCAGGAATAGATTACCTTAGTCGTATGTGGCACAACCTTTTGGAATTTTGGATCCTCAATGCTCTTCAACTTTATACTTGTCTGGATTTATCACTATTTTGATCGGAGCGTCACTAATGAGTCTTATGTAGAGAAAAGTGCGTCTGGCGTATTAAATTATAATCCTGGTACCTTTGATAACTATTTACACCATTGGGTTGACGCCTCTTTTGGTGGACATTTTTCCGAGGGTATCACCAGCCCAGTAGTCAGCACTTCGGTGTTGACATGAATATCAATTATATGGTCACTTTTATAAATTTCCTGTTACAAAACTATGAAATTTTATACAACCGCAAAATTTTTGCCGTCTTATATTGATATCACGTCGTCCTTGTCATCAATATTTATAATCACAAAAGGAAGCTTGGGATTGATTTTTGGGTTATGGTCCCAAAGGTTTAGGAATTAGGGCTGAAGTTGTGTACAAGTATTTCAATTGCTCTGAAATTGTACCACAATGTTAATATTATAAGTAGTAGGTTGGGATTTATTTTAAGGGTTATGGGGCAAACAGTCAAGGAATGAAGGGCCAAAAACAAGCATTTTTGTAGTTTCAAGACAATAGCTAGTGTAATAACATTAACGGTACCAATTTTCTTGCACCAGATGCGCATTTCGACAATACATGTCTCTTCAGTGATGCTCGTGGCCAAAATATTTGAAATCCAATGCTTATATAAAAGATGAAGAGCTGTAATCCAAAAAGGTCCAAAAAGTATAGCCAAATCCGTGAAAGGAATCAGAGCTTCTATAATGACTAATATTTAAGGGACGACAAGAAAGTGTATGAATCTTTCTGAAATTATACCACAAGATTCCATACTACTAAATAATGGTTAGGATTGACTTTGGGGGTTATGGCTCAAACTATTGATGAATTAGGGTAAAAAAGGGGGAAAACATGTTTTTTTTATGCTTAAAGGACAGTTAAGACAATTTGAAAGCAGTGTAAGGGAGGTAATCCAAAAGTAATATTTAAACTACTTCACACTACTTTTAAATATGTGTATTTGAAATTTGCCAATATATATAATTTCATTATTAATAAACTCCATAGCAAATTTGCCAATAACTTCAGTATAATAAACTTCATTGGAAATTTGCCAATAACTTAAGTATAATTGGAAATTTGACAATAATTTTAACTTAAATAAAAATTTGCCAGTCACTTAGGGAAGGCATAAAAAAATCAATGAAGGATAAAAAAAACTTAATTCAAATATTTTTTTTTCTTGGGGGGTCAAATTTGCTGCAAGGTCAGTGAAAAAATATATGAATTAAGTTTTTTTTATCCTACATTAAACTTTTCATGTCGTCCCTTAAGTATTAGTCATTATAAATCTTTAAAATTTTAACAGAAAGTTTGAAACCACAAAAAGGAAGGTTTGGATTGATTTTGGGGGTTAGTCCCTTTGGTTTAGGAATAAGGGGTATAAAAAGGGCCAAAATAAGCATTTTTCTAGTGTCCAGACTATAACTTGTGGAACAGTGTATAGAATTGTCTGAAATTTTCCACACCACAAAAGGATGGTTAGGATTGGAGTTGTGGAGTTATGACTCAATCTGTTTATGAATTAGGGGCAAAAAAGGGGTAAAACAAGGATTTCCTGGTGAATGGACAATTACTTTAGCTTTGTTTCTTGATGTTGGTACTCTTTACTATTTTTTGCTAGTTCTAGAATGAAATTTTTTAAACTGTTTCTAGAAAATTAATATTGTCCTGAGATCATTAGCTGTAAATTCAGGGGCGGATCGAGGATTTCAGATTGGGGGGGGGGGGGGGGGGGGGGGGGCGCAAATTATATATTCGCTGAGCGGAGTGAGGCGAAAAAATTTTGAGGTAAAATTATTAAAATATTCTTCTAAAGGGGTGCAATGTAGGTATTTCGAACTATTCTGAGGTAAATTTAGCGAGAAATTAAAGTTTCTAGCAGAAACCGCCTAAATCCATCCTGTCAACAATATACAATCACTAGTGACTGACTACCGGATGGACGAACAGATGTAAAACAATATATATGTATATATATATGTTCCTTTTCCGCGTAGAACTTCAAGTTATGATGGCAAGGTCTCCTACAAATTAGAAAAATTTACAACAATCTTCTAACACCCCTTACTTACGCACTAAGAGATTCATATTGCATACTATGAGTTTATAAAGCTACAGTTATAAAGCTGCAGCCCTAAAAACAGAATCTGAAGACCATGCGAACATTTTATTTTGATTCTGTGTTCCTATGCAAACCAATCTACAATCAAGACACCAGCACTTTTTGTAAGATGATCTATAAAGCAATATCAGGTAATAAATATCTCAACTAATCCTTGAAAGACATGGTGCTGGTAGTTGTGACAAACAGAAATACAGAAACATCACAAAAAGAAATTGCCCTTGTTTGCACATCGCCGGTCTATGTGTCAAAGCCGATTGTACATGCTTTCAATAATGTGAAATGAAATCGGTTCACATTAGAATTATTTTACCACTCCATAACACCATGAACACCAGCCCCGACAAACTTGGTTAAGACGATGGAAATGTGTTCAAAGAGTTGACAGATAGACGGGCGGACCGACGGAAGCAAGGTGAGACGAGACAGATCAAAACAGCTCACCTGACCAATACTTGTTTTAGATTTGGCAAACGAAAATTTCTACTTTTCTCCGTCAACTTGAATTGTCCTCTCATAATATATCTATATTTTACTTTTTTGATTTTCGGAGGTCGTGCCAGAATTTATATATACTGTGTTCGGCACAAACCACATAAAATCAGAATGAGATGCATTTAATACGTAGTTATGTTTTTTTTTCTGAGGATCCCATGCATGTAATAATGCGGTACATAATTCGGAAAAATTTTCAGGTTACAAGTAAGAAATATATAAAGACACAGAGATACAAATTATAAACTAACCTTTCGCTCGAAACAATATTTCTACATTAAGAAAGAATCTCACCTTGACTGTTTTCTTGGCCCGTGCCATGATGAAATTGTGAAAGTGAGTAAGTCCGTTAGAGATGCTTTGGAAATTCGATTATCAAAGAAATTGATTATAAAAACCGCAAATACAATGTAACAATTGTTTGTACTTTAACTGCTAAAAGCCTATTTCATTTGTCATCAAACGCAGCTCCGTGTTTGACACCTTCCTTTTAGGTATATATAGCTTTACTGGACGCAATTACTACTGGACACAATTACGAACGATTTTTAATGTTTGCCCCTATATATTATATTTATGCATGATAATTAATAAATGTTTCTAATAATTAAAAACCCATTACATTACTTGTGCTTTCACGAAAAAAAGTTCATGCGCACTTGGTTAATGTTGCAGACGACGAAAATTTAAGTTTCGTAAATGTCAAAATAATGACTCCCTCTCTTGGAAATTACACGAATAAAACTCACAAGCTAGTGCAAATTGCCTTCTTTTGTCATTATATAGATAGAAAAATATCTCCCGAATCTGTTCATATGTGTGATACCCTTTATCTTGCCCAAATAATCCAAAAATGAACGTTTTCTCAGACTCGAGTGACCCTGAGCATTGTCAGAAGAAAATAGTATTTTTATTGAAAAGTCCTGAGAACTCTGAAAGTAAAGGTTTAATATAAATTAAAATCATAGGTTCACTAACTAAAAAGACAATTCGGTGCTTATTAGACGAAAGAACTTGCATAAAAACAAAACATCTGAATTATTTCCTTTTCAAAGACATTTTTTTGTCACTAATTTCGTCTTTAACTACTGCTGAAGAATTTGAAGTAAAATACTATATTTCACTTCTTATTTTCTTAGGAAATGTGTTTAAGATAAGATTAATGCATGTTTCATAAATTTAGATCGTTGTCATTGATTTTTTTAATGATATATAAATGGAGTGCCGTTCGTAATTGCGTCCATATGGGCTTGCTAGACCCATAAAACGAGGTCATGAAAATCTTACCAAAGTATCCCAACGTAAATAGAAAATTATGTGTGTTATGATTCAAAATGAAAAGCATTCATACATCTTTAATTCTATGGTAAAAACAATTCAAGAAAAGTAATCTACAAAGAAAAAAAATCGTTCGTAATTGTGTCCAATGAGGCTATATTACAGAACTTAAATAAATCGTAGGTCTGTTAAATGATAATAACGTTGACTCTGTTAAACTGACTGTTTTATATACTTTCAATGTTAAAAAAGATGGAATAGTCTCTTCCGATACTTAAATAAGTTAGAAGACAACCCATGCTTTGCAAATTTTAGGGGGGGGGGGGGGGCGCACGCCCGCCACGCCCCGCCTAAATCCGCCCCTGAAATTTATTTTTAAAAGCTTGAATGTAGTGTCCATACTTGCCCCAACTAGGCATCGGATTTAATGTCCCTATTCTGACCAGACGTAATTGCGTTTAAATACATCCTGCACAGCCAAACGGACGACCAACATTGGCAAGCCGGGTGAAGACATAGTGGAAAGGTAGTTGAAAACTAACAGCAAATAATTAAAAACTTCATGTGTCTAAGTTGATGTTCATTCAGGTTTCTATTGATAGAAGTGGAATGATCTGAACCAAAATTCTAGTTTATAGTTTCTATATAAGGTAAAATAGTAAAAACATTCAATTCTATTCAATATTCCATTCACTAAGGACGAGAGACTAGTATACACATGACATTCGATAATTAAAGAGTTTTAACAACCAGTGGCGGATCCAGAAATATTCATAAGTGGGGCCCGCTCCAGTCACGCTTCAATGATTCCCTATATAAGCAACCAATTTTTTTTCCAAAAAGGGGGGGGGGGGGCTGCCCCCTGCCCCCCTCGTATATCCACCTCTGACAACTTCACTGGCTTTCATCTACAGATAACGTTGTTTATTATTTTTTTTAACAAAAAAATATTTGTGAAAAAATTATGTGTAGGCACGTGCCTAAAGTGCCTAACGGCAGCTACGCCCCTGACTGCGACTTTCAAACATTTGTGTCGCTCTAGCTCTCTATTACATTATCAAAGAAGTTGACCAGCGGTACATTATATAAATATAGTGTTACTTAAAAATTGTACGGCCATATGACAAATAATAAGTTAAAATATAGAAGTAGATGAATAATAACATGTTTACTGAAAATTATCTGGTATACGTGTGTTTTTGATAAAGCTGTACCATGTAGTTGGTGCTTAACCTTGACAATAGTATCTCCTTACATCGACATTCTGAAGTATAATACATATTTATCTAGTATAATTATACTTATTGCATTTATATTCCTAATTATAAATATGCGGATGCACTTGTCTCAGAAAAAAAATCCTATATACCTTTCACAATAAAACACGTATATAGGATTTTTTTCTGAGACAAGTGCCTGTGTGGATTTTGTATATCTTGGTGGCATATCTGCAATTGGATTTAATACTAATGAATATGATTTTATTTGGTTGCATTCGTGATTATAATCAAGGACACATATGTTTGAAGAAATTATATCTCAGGCTGCAATGATATAAACTATAAAAAGAGGTACACATTACACATGTTGCACATCATATATGGCATGGCTTCGTTTTTCATATTTTGCTAACGAAGCATTTATATACTCGAATGTATCTAATGCATGTAAATAAACAAATTGCTAAAAAAACTCATCATCGACTGAAACATACTAAATAAAACGTGTAATCAGTTAAAACGACCAAAGCATGATCGCTCTTCTAAAGCTTATATGGGATATTATAACATATCGTCTTTTTCAAAGTGTTTTTTACCAGGGTATTATTCTTTTTATATTTTGGGTGATGACCACATTATCTTGATGGATTACCACATAATTGTGTCTTTTGTCACCGCTAAGGGGATTACACTTTGAACAACTTAAACCGGTAGATAAGAGTATAATTATTACACTAACTTGAAGGATGTACACCCCGATTTTCCTTCCCCTGTTCTCAGTCTGATAAATGACATATGATAACACTGAGGTGACGAAGAAGAGTTGAAAGTTGGAAATTGGGACGCCTAGATATATATAAGTTGTTTACTGTACCATATACTCACCTATGTGTGTACTGTTGTTTTGTGCAGGGCTTTTGACAGGACATTTTCATAAATAGGACAATTTCATTGTAAGTTTGTCTGGTTTATTTTCAGATTTAGCTAGAGAAATATTAATTATGATTTAGACAATATAATTATATATATGTGCATGTTGATCGTGTTGTTCAAACACTATTTTGTAACAGTAATTGTAGTTTCGCTAAACTAGGTAACTAACCTGTCTATTAATAGAGGGTATGGATATTCGATGCCCTTTATATATATCGTCAAGCGTCAAACGCCCGTTTATAGCTAGCTACCGTTACCATCAAATGGAATTAAATGTTAATCGTTAACTTTATTTTTACAAATACTTTCCTGTCATTCATCATGTGGGGTTCCCCGTTCCCATCCCTCATTTTTTTTTAAATAATACTATTTCAATTATTTTCAAATATAAATGGGTCATACACATGTAGTAGTATCAGCTCTATGAGCCGATTGTGCAAAAGCTGTATATGGTATAGCCAGTCAAGGTCGTTAAAAACTTCCCTCATCAGCTCTAGATGTTGTATAACATTGTGACCGTATATTTCATTCTCGCTTAAAAAGAAGTGTACGAAGTGCTTTATTCAGCGAATTATTACTAAAGGTTTATATATAACGAAACTGTTTCATCATGGTGATGCATTTTGACCCAGTAAATGAGCCGCTTAATTATTCTTCTCGTTTGCTAATTGTTTAACTTTTCACGTTGTAAACAGTATTCATAAGTTAAAAAAAAGTTGCGAACATAGGTAGCGGGTTAGAAACTGAGGTCTGAGGAATAAAAAAAATTAATCCGGTCAATAGTTTTTATATTTTATTATGCTGTAAAAACAACTCCTATATCATTGTATATTTTTAGTACACAAATGGCTCCATATTTTTGTTGTCCTGGAGGTGTGTCTCTTTCGTCCAATCACAACGCATCTTCTCAGAATTGGGGCACATGTAATGCGGATTAAGAATCAAACTCGGTGTTTAAAAATCTACGACCACTTGTTTTGAAACTTAATGAATTCTTAGCAGTGACTCTTTAATTTAATTAAACAATTTAGTCACGTCTCACCTCATCCATACAAATATACAAAACAATCATGAAGGAAACGGTTTTTATACGAAGATATGTCAGGTTTATCTTTACTCTTGTTCTAATGAGAGGAATTAGTTTTGGTAAAACATGAACATTGTCATTATATTATCTAGAATTTTCGAAATGCTGTACCACTTTCGGAGCATTTTTTTTTTAGTTGTTTGGATTTGCAATGAAATTTTAATTTCGTCTATTTTTCTGTTATCAAATTGAGACCTCATCACCGTTTTTTTCCTGGCAATATGAATTTCTGTAAATTGCCATTATCTGCATGAACGTTTTGCTGATAGATTTTAATACTTATCTGTAAGTAAATTTGTATTAAAATAAAACTTGAATTGTCAAAATATCCATCATAGCAAGATAACAAATAAAAAGGTATTATCTGAAAAATTCATGTTCACCGATTTTACTTTAATTCTAGTATTTTATATAACAATACTAATACATATATCTAAATTATAAAAGTACAAAAAATCAATTTACAATTATGCACATGATATGCTCGATAATATGTATCAAAATTTCGTGTGTCTTTTCGTCTAAATACCATTTAATTAACCATAGAAGTGACCTCCGAAGACTGTCGACTGTCATATAACCCGATATAAACAAAATATATATATAAATAGATAACGAACTCGTGCAATATGATTTTTCTAGGTCTGTTTGATCTTATATTAAAGTTTAAAAAATATGTTTATCGTTTTAATCTGTATAAGAATGAGATAGTCTTTATGGATCGAATCGGTCAATCAAATACATCATCATTTCAATGTTGACATTTATTTTTATTGTTATAGCTGAACACGCTTTATTCATGCTAAGGGATTAAATTGCAGTTCACAAAAAAATGAATTCAAGGTTGAATTATTCATTTACAAGTGAATAATTTATCAGCAATGTTTCTCAGCTTAGTTTGATAAAATTAAAATTGAATAAAACTGGCTGCTAAAAGCGATTTAGATTTCACTTTCATCAATGATTGAACAAATAATACATGTTTCATTTTTTATTTTATATCATTTTATATCTCGTTGCTAATACCACTTTAAAGTTAATACATATATGTGTAATGGTGGTCACTTGGTTTACTTGGTTATTCTATTTATTTGGGGAAATTGGTTAACTTTAGAATTACTTATAGTTCCGTAACTCTTTCTTCCGAGACCGGCCATGAAATTATCCTTGTCGGGACTTCCTGTTCTGGCACGTGCCCGGCCGGGCTCGTTGTCCATAGGAACTTTAAGTATGACGTCACTCACCGGGTTCGGGGCAGTCTAAACTAAGGATTTGAAATGAGCAGACGCTCATACCGTTTGGCTTTCAAATATGGAACTTTATAAGGACAAGTAGACTAGCCACCACCGTATTTTAGTATATTTATTCATGTAATTGTATGTTCAACCATATATGTCTTTAAAATAAACATCTTGTTTATATTTACGTAGTTTTACGTACTTTGTCCAATATCCCAGAACTTGGGTAGACAACGGGAAAACGAAGCCAGTGGAAACTTCCACTCCCGTTACATTGGGGGCTCGTCCGAGGGATATTAGAGGACAATAACTAAAACAAACATTTTGTTTGTCATTATTTCGGCAATATGGTTGGAATAAAAGGGATTTTTGTATCCCAAGGAGTCAAAATCGAACAGTTTATTGTTCGTCTTCTTGTCATTTCCGCTGTTTGTGCCGGTCCGACAATGACCAGTACTGCATGCAATATCGTTTTATACAACAATACAATAAAAGGTGACTTACCTCCAGAAATTGAAATGAGAAATCCAGGAGAAAAATTCAAAATTGGAGCACAATGTGAACATTTTGTTCACGTTCAAGAGGAAATATGCTGCTCTTACATACAAGGAAAACAAACACACCATTTTGGTGTGCACCGCAGCAATATGAAATATTTAACTGCATTTTATCCAGGTTTTATAAAGCTTATTATTGCTTTTCAATTTTCAGGAAGTTGGCGATTTATCACGCCATGTTTACAAAATGACGTCATATTTTCGACGTCAAAGCACCTGACATAGAAAGAATGTTTGTATGGAGGTACCAATGGGGAATACTCATTGTCGTTCTAACCATGGAAAGGTGGTTTAATTTGTTGGTTCTGTTTAATTTATACGTTTTTATATTTGTTGTCATATTTGGATTTGGAAAGTCAATAATTTGTTTTGATTATACTTCAAATTATTTTTGGATTAAAAAGTACATTTTGTACTTGCATTTCTGTCATGCAGTATTGTCTGCATATCTATGTCTTGTCAGTGTGGATGTTATAACAATTATTTACCTTTCTTGCATGGAAAGGAGGGAATAAACAATTCTCAAAACTTCAAAGTTGTACCGTAAGTCATAGGCTATATGGTGCAGTCATGGATTATACTGGAAATTTGTCTGGTTTATTTTAATATTGTCATGATTGTAAAAAGGATTAAAAGTACAGTTTTTGTACTCGGTTATATTTATAATATAATATCATCTTGATTTTTATTTTAATCGTTGATCTTTGGAAATAAACTGAATTATTTCAGTTTGGTGGGATTGTTACCATGGTTACGTCAGTTGAGGAAAATAATACTGAATCTTTTCAGTTGCTAAGCAATATGGCTTCAGTAAATGTAGAAATTGTGTATTTATCGAGGATTTGGATTAAAATGATATTTTTGTCATACAGCTGGAATAGGGTTGTCTTGTACGAGTTGTGACTAGAATAAAGATAATAGAAGAAAGTACACTCATTATCTTAGCTGTTGTTGGAAGCTGCTTTCGGAGGTGTATACAGAGGCAATTTTGGAAATACCTTAGGTGCTAGATGCGCGAGAATAGGTATATATTTTGCGTATACATTTTTATTGTAAACCTTAATTGGTTCACCATGGGTATGTTGTCCACATGGCTAAGGATATTGTTTGGGGATTACTGGAATACAAGGAATGATTTATAATTGCAGTCCAATTGTTTTATTTGACTTTCTAATTTTTGAATATATTTAATAAACAAACAATCAGTTTGTATGGATTTCAGTATAGAAATGTGTGTTTTATATGGTTAAAGTAATACCATGGGCTATATGCTTTCGGTGACCAATAAAATTACATATTGGGGCACCCGATCAAGTGGTGCAGTACTCGTGTATGATAGACTTTTAAAGACTCTTGGTGAGTCAGGATTTTATAAGAAGAATGTGCTTCTTAATTTATTCCAGTGTCTGACAGAATATAGGTGGTAAAACTGAAACTGTTTCAGTGCGTGGATAGCTGGCCACAATGAGGGAACATATTGGAATTTATATTGGCCTGTTTGCCGATAATTTGATAACTTTGAACGTAACTAAACCACACGATGGAATTAAATGTTTGGGAAACACTTACTTGGACTATTTACAGATTTGGAAACTCTACTAGATGAATTTTACCATATTTACCTACCTGAAACCTTGGACAAGATGTATGCCTGGATGCTCCGCTCGAACTTTATAATTAGATTTCTTTCTCCGTGATGTTGTCTCGTGATGTATTTGTGACTTTTGAACATTTAGTGAAAGACATTGGATATCTTGAATTATTTTAAAAATATTTATTTACATTAACAGTAAATTGATTGATTTGTTGCTAAATATATGTGTCTGTATTCTAAATATTGGTAAGTATATATCTCACCGATCTTTGGACTAATGTGTGGGCACATTATGTCTTAAGAGAGGGGGAGTGTAATGGTGGTCACTTGGTTTACTTGGTTATTCTATTTATTTGGGGAAATTGGTTAACTTTAGAATTACTTATAGTTCCGTAACTCTTTCTTCCGAGACCGGCCATGAAATTATCCTTGTCGGGACTTCCTGTTCTGGCACGTGCCCGGCCGGGCTCGTTGTCCATAGGAACTTTAAGTATGACGTCACTCACCGGGTTCGGGGCAGTCTAAACTAAGGATTTGAAATGAGCAGACGCTCATACCGTTTGGCTTTCAAATATGGAACTTTATAAGGACAAGTAGACTAGCCACCACCGTATTTTAGTATATTTATTCATGTAATTGTATGTTCAACCATATATGTCTTTAAAATAAACATCTTGTTTATATTTACGTAGTTTTACGTACTTTGTCCAATATCCCAGAACTTGGGTAGACAACGGGAAAACGAAGCCAGTGGAAACTTCCACTCCCGTTACATATGATATTAACTTCGGAGAATAACAAGAATTTGGAACACATTGAAAATACAGATGGAAAAATCATTTGAGATAATGGTATTCTTTTAAGATGTAAACAACAGAGCCCATTACGAGCAAAGTTATTTATTGTAATGTGTGATTTTTTAAATAACTGAGAGACTTATATAATTTTGACAATCCTACATAAATATGGAGTTTTTATGATCTAAATTAAGCAACAACTAGACCATCTATAGACATAATCATATATGTGTTAAAAGCATTAATAAACCATATTGTATAAAATATCAACAGACAAAGACATGTAAACAAATTGAGCTCTATCTGCATTTTTCTAAAAGTTCTAAATAATTCAAATAATGTCAATACCGTTTGATTTACTGACTTAAATTATTAAAGCCAATATTGAACTTATATAACACTTCGAATTCGATTACAACTTATGATCACTTATCGAAATTTTTATTGTAATGTGGTGCAGAAAAGACTCGAGAGAAAAGACGTAGCTTGAGTCTGATCTTTGACTGTTATACAAGTTTTACGCAAAGATCATACTCCAATCATAAGTAGCATATGTCCATAAAAGGTAATTTACTGGTACCGTATAATATAAGTAAGAGATAAGGAAAAATAATCCGGTTTAAACCGGAAACCAGACAAAAATTAGGTCATGACTTTTGAACTCCAAGGCCTGCCACGATCTTAAGTAAACTTCAGAGATAAATATGTTCGCTTCTCGACAGTTAGTCCGATTATTCTCAACATCGCAGGTAAGATAGATAACGGAAAAACAAGGTCAATATCTAGATTAAATTCATTCGAGATAATTAATAGAACAAAAACAAAAATAAAATGTGCGACTTTGAATCAACCTCAAATCAGCTGTGCAAAATTTTCCATGCGACTATGGAAAAACTGTGCGGTACTACCGCTAAACAACCTTTAAGCCAAAGATACAGTATGTGTATGAAAAACAGTAATTCAGATGCTGTTGAATGAGCTTTTACTATTTGGAGAATAAAATGCATGCCCTGGCCTTGGTTAGTGCAAAAAAGGGGGGAGTGTCAGTTACTGTTTTTCATTTCTCTGTTCATGCTAATAATTGATTATCATTGCTAAAACATGAAGGAAGGAAGAGATAAAAAAAAAGTCAGAAGAAAACTGATTTTAAGGTGACAGGAAATAGGAAAGATGGGGTTGACAGCACTTTGTTTACGTTTATATTTCAGTATTCTCCCCAGGCCGCGACACTATTTTGTTCCCGTGACACCATAATTATTTTGAGGATGTTATTTTTCTCGTTTCTTTATGGCAAAGCCATGTCCTAAATTTTGAACTTTAATTACTTTTTATGACACCTTTAATTTAATCCCTTCAAGTCGGACAATAGACAATTAAGAGGGGTCTCACTAATTAGCGACAACAAGCGTCAACAAGCGACAACAAGCGACAACAAGAATTATTTTAGCGACAACAAGCGACAAGAAGACTATTTAGCGACAAGAAAACCTTTTTTTTTTATTAGATATAAAGAAATTTGTATTTAATGTTTTTTTTTAAATATACGAGCAGATATGTCTAATTAAAATGTTTTATTATATAGATAGACAAAGAAATGAAACATTTGTGAGGAAGAAAGAGATTGTGAAGTTTATATTAGTATATTGGTAGATGAAGAAATTTAACATTTGTGAAGAAGAAAGAGATCGAGCTTCTTTTTTTAATTTTTAAATATGAAGAATATGTATAAGATAATGTATGTATCTGTTTTCATCAAAGTCAAAGTATGAATAAACGAATGGAGATATATATGGAGCGGGCATAATGGAATATAATATTTTGATTCATTTGCTTAATACTATGCTCTAAGTGTACTCTTGTTATGTCAATTCGATGCTTTATTTATAGAACTCTCAGCCACGCTTTGCCATCTTTATTATTTAATGATGCACAAATAATTCATTTTGCGAGCTTAATATATATTGCACGAAAAGAGTTTTAAAAAACAAATAATAAGATAAATAATATGTTCTAAAACACAAGGAAAAGTAATCTCATAATACAATAATTAAACGTAATACTGGCTGTTATTCATAATAGATGATAAAATATTATGTAACCTTTTTTTCTATCAATTTTAACTTTCTTGTCGCTAAAATTATTTTCTTTTGCATATTCTTTTAAGATTTATTGCAATAATTAATTTTAATTAAAAAAAAATGTTTTCTTGTCGCTAAATAGTTTCTTGTCGCTTGTTGTCGCTAAAATAATTCTTGTTGTCGCTTCTTGTCGTTTGTTGACGCTTGTTGTCGCTAAAATTCTTGTTGTCGCTAATTAGTGAGACCGATTAAGAGTGATCAAATAGGTTTTAATTGCCCTTTTTGGGATAACTGTTTGGATAGGAATACCCAAGCTGTCACTTGTGACATGACTAATACCACTTGGTCTGCAAAATATTACAGTAGTATTACAATGATTACTTTCTTTCTCTTCCTATCACTTTTTGTAAATCGAGAGTGAAAAGTTTTATTATGAGCTAAATAAGTTTTGGTCTTTCTTGAGAAAGTGATCATAATTGGCTCACTCATCACACAATCAATACAGCATACATGACCTTTTTGTTTTTCTAAATGTAAAGTCATATTGCATGCTTATATGGATTTTTTGTATAGCATTTTGCTTTGATTACAGCTACCAAAAATGGAAAGCAGCTGTTTAAAAACATTCTGAAAAATCTTTTAATTTTTTTCAGAATACCGTAATTTAAAGGTGTCCATTTGTTATCATGGTCATTGAGGTTTAAAAGAAATTTTATGAAAAGTACCAAATAAAAGAACAAAATTTAATTTTCACGGGTATTAGGTATGGTTCAAATCAAAGTGTAAAACAAACAACCATATATATCAGCTGTATATATCATTATATTTTTTCTCTAACTGTAAAACAGTTGAATATGTTCTTAATTGTAGTCATGGTACGACAAAATGAGGATTGCAATAATTGGACAAAGTATGTTTGGAGCGGATGTTTACAGACTCCTCCAGAAAGATGGCCACCATATTGTAGGAGTGTTTACTGTACCTGATGTCAATGGGAAACCTGATCCTTTGGGTAAGGAAGAGATAATTATTAACAAGCATTGGGTATTTCTTGTGGATATTTATAGATTGTCATTGGTCGTCTGAACAAGATTGATTTTCTCCCTTGAGCCTGTACTGCGAAAGGGAGAAAACAATTAGATTGAGGTGACCAATGATAATCTGTTTATTGCTGTTTCTTGCTATTTTACATATGACGACATTGTTAATTACTTTGACAACATGTCTGCCCTTAGTTTCTAGTGATCAATTTTCATATCACTCTACTGTGCTGTGAAATTGTCCAATAAACAGAAAGTTGAAAGGGATTGTCAGATCCTTGTATGCAGAGTGGAAAGAGGATCTGTATTTTAAAGTTCTGTATCTGAAAAAAATCAATTGCAATAATTAATTACATTTTAATATTCTGTCTTTCAGCATTAGCAGCATCAACTGATGGCATACCTGTCTTTAAATACAAACGATGGCAGTTAAAGAAACAGGCAATATCAGAGGTCTTGGAGGAATACAAGTCGGTAAAGGCAGACCTCAATGTTTTACCATTCTGTTCACAGTTTATACCTATGGATGTGATCAACTTCCCAAAGAGCAAATCTATTATCTACCATCCCTCTATATTACCTAGACACAGAGGAGCCTCAGCCATAAACTGGTATGGAATCTATCAATTAAATATATATACTATGTATAAAAATGAAGATGCGGCATGATTGCCAATGAGACAACTATCCACAAGAGACCAAATGACACAGAAATTAATAACTATAGGTCACCTTATGGCCTTTAACAATGAGCAAAGGCCAATAAACATATTCCAATTTGATTTAAGTCTTATTTTGACCTGCTCATTTATGATAATCTGCTGCTGAGTACCGGTACTTATGATGAGAGAAAGAACCACTCTGTGCCAACTCTCTCCATGGACATGTAGTGTATTTGTTTTGCATTTTACACTTAGATGGAAAGTTTAAAATGAGACATTTTCTCTGATTTCAGGATAAAATTAGATGAAATAGTGAAATTCTAACTTGTAATCTTTCTTCAATGAAGACCTAAATCAGTAACGAAAGAAATACAAAAATAAAACCCCAAAATCATGTTTGACCCAAGTAATCATGATAATAAACCACATGCAGTGAATAATGTAATAAAAAATGGCGATCAGACAAAAAAATTCTAGAACTTGAACAGGGCTTCCAAAAAATATTTAAGCCAGCCGGACATTTTAAATCAGGTTTATTCCCGATTGTCCCACTTTTTAAAATTTTAGAGTTCATATTATATTATATTATACCTCAATTGTACCTACTATGAGCAAAATAAAATATGTAAATATTATTATTTGTTCTTATTTTGTTCATATTTTATAAGTTACATTGATTAGTAACCTTTGATTAACTGCAACACGCTATAAAAAACAAATTAATCATTATAAAAACAGTTCCCAATTGTCCCACATTTAAACTTCCCAATTGTCCCACAAACATATTCCCGATTGTCCCACAAACATATTCCCGATTGTCCCACAAAATTTCATTACCTTTTTATCTGTAATTTCAAAAAGTGGGACAATCGGGAAGACACCTTAAATCTGATTCCGATTTTAATCCCTTAAGACTTAGTCACAAAAGGCAATTATGGTAATCAGATGGCCATTCCAATGATTGACATTACATTAAAAAAAAACGATTTTAAACTTTACTTTGATATGAATTTGGTGTTCGAATGTAAACTGTTAAATTGGCAGTGCATCATTCAAAGTGTTCATATCAGCGTGCTCATATATCTGCCCAAGACTCTTTATTTGTGCAAAATGACATTGTCAAAAACTTAACTTTGGTTTTAAAATCACATTTTTCTCAAACCGGATGTTGACTTGACAATGGTAAAACATGGACCATAAACAGATACGTAAAATCCGTGTACGTTTACAAAGCTTGACTGAGCGAAGAAGCTCTTTCCATGTTATTTCTTCAACAAAATACTTAAAATGAACATTAGATACAGGTATCAATGTTAATTTTAGCATTTTTGAAGAAATGTAGAATGCATACATGTAATTAAATTTCCCACCTGTGCACATAGGCACACATGTTCTAGTTCAGACAACGTAGTTCTGACGATTTTTTTTATTTAAAACCTTTTTAATTTTTTCATCAAATCATGGATAAACTACTTTCTTATAATTTTAATCTTTTGGACTAAATCAACTAGATACAAACCGCTGAAATGAAAGAAAATAATTGTGAATAGACCGATCAATTTATACAATGTCCGGTACTGAAAATAGTTCACCTGTTACCTGAACAGGTAGATTTCAGCTGTCCAACAACTAATTAGCCTTGATTAAAATTAGGAAGTATTGAAGTAGGGATTGTTTTGATAGTAATTAAAATCATCATGTTACTTTTATGACCGGAAATGTGTGGATGTTAAAGGCAAAAGGTTATGTCAAAAAGATCGTGAATTATGTTAAAATGACCGAAAAAGCCTTGAAAACTAAAAAGTATATGACCGTTTCATGCTTTGCCCAGCCGGAGTTTTACCGGACATTAAACAAATGTCCGGAATATATGACCGTTTTGGAAGCCCTGAACTTGATACATATCAGTATGGCATCTTTGCACTAGAATATCAGCTGAGAACTAGTATAGAAATTTTAAGTAAAAAATCATGACAATAAAAAAACATTTGTTATGGGACAGATTATGCAAAATAAAAAGAAAACAATTGTAAGAATCAGTCATTTTTATTGAGCTACAAAACAGGTACATTTAACATAGTCTTTTGCTATTTGCATAGATTGTATGCACCTACAAGCAGTAATGGTTCTCCAAACATTTTTTTGTTGATAGGACATTGATTCAAGGAGATCCATCAGCAGGTTTCTCTGTATTTTGGGCTGATGATGGGTTAGATACAGGACCAATCTTACTCCAGAAGAAATGCTATGTTGCACCAAACGACACAGTGGATTCAATTTACAATAGGTTCTTATATCCAGAAGGAGTCAAAGCTATGGTTAGATATGAATTTTCTTATATTTTTTTCGACAATTCAGAATTTTCTGTATCTTTCAATCTTTATTTCACAAATATGTAAAAAAAAATTGGGATGACTGTTTATATGATTAAAAAATAAGCAGGTAGAAACATTACAAGTCTGAAATTATGTTAAAAAAAACCCAGGTACCTGGTAAACCTGATGGGATAAATGAAAAATTATTATAATTTTTTTTTTTTCATATTCATCATGTTCTTCAAAATTAGGTCATTATATTTGTTACTTGTAAATAATGATATGAATTAATTTTTGAAAGACCCTTACACATGTTTTTCACTTAGATTTAGATATATTCAATGCAGAGTTTTATCATGTTTATTGCCTGTTACAAAAATGTAAAATAGATTCTTGATTTTTTGAATTAATTTTTCCTGCAATGTTTCTTAGGGAGAAGCTGTGAAAATGATTACTGAAAACAGAGCACCAAGTATTGTACAGTCAGAGGAGGGAGCTACCTATGATGCCATGCTGAACAAAAAAGCACTAACAGAGGTAAATATGGTCATAAAAATGCCTCATTATCACCTTTATACTTACTTTTATAGATAGTTTGGGAAGGAAAATACATTTCTGCTGTAAGTGGTTGTTGGGCCTCTGTGGCTGAGTGATCAAGTAGTCCAACTTCTGTATGACTAGCTTGTCAACATTGATGTGAGTTTGAACCCCTCACATTGCAGGTGTAATGGACCAATCTTAATAAACTAGGATTGTTGATTTTCCAAAAGAAAGGTTTGTGGTTCCCTCCTGGCACTCTGGCTTCGTTCACCAATAAAAACTGGCAGACACGAAACAACCATAAGTGCTGAAAGTGGCATTAATGAAACATAAATCAATCAACCCAAGTGGTTGTCTCCCTTGGAAGTGTCCGTAGATCTTCCATTTAAGTTTCCTTTCATTCTGCAAAAATTAATTCTATGAGGCGATTTGTTGTTATTATACCTATTAAGAAGATATTTTATTAAAAACTACATACATGTAGTTGATGCCTTATCAATCTGTTCTTGTAATTATGGACAAAGAGAGATCATTGAATTAAAATATATCCTATAATTGCTTGATAATGTTTAAATGCGCAATACACAATTAAAATTTTAAATTTGCAGAGAGAAAAAAATCACTGCTCAGAATTGAGATTAGCACATCAAATTTATGTTGTTGTTTCAAGTATTGTAACTAAATTATGATGATTATATACCTCAGATTCAGTCTAGATGCATCTTTGGACTGATAACGCTCTGTTAATGTAAAGCTCAGCCTTATTTTCATGATTCAAGAGAATATCTAAAATATGAGATGTTGTATGATTGTCAATGACAAGTTTCAAGAATATAAGTGAACCAATTAAATTGATATGTTGTATAAATTGAGAATCACTGGCATTTCTCATTCAATCTGGAAGTATTCATCAGTCAGGGAGATTAATAATTTAACACAAACTATGTTATTTTTTTAGATCAAATTTGACCAGACAGCACAAGATGTGCATAATTTCATAAGAGGATGTGACAAGGTTCCAGGAGCATGGGCTACAGTTAATGGACAGGTAAAGTATGCATATAGCAGTTTTGTTTAATAGTTATCAAAGGTACCAGGATTATAATTAAGTACGCCATACCTGTCTACATAAGACTCATCAGTGACGCTCATATCAAAATATTTATAAAGCCAAATAAGTACAAAGTTGAAGAGCATTGAGGACCATTTAAATTATCTTTGTTTATGTCGAGTGGATATCAGTGAAACAAGTAAAAATTGTGAGATGTTTGAGTTCAACTATGGTCAAAAGTGAAAAATGTATTTGAGTTAAATTATGTTAATGAAATAAACAAACTAAGTTATCGTAGTATATACTCTCTGACTAGGCTTTATTTATAAATGAAAAAAAAGTTCGAGCCAAACCAATTTAGTTGATTGGCATGTATATGGTGTCATAGTAATGGATATTCCTGAAAATGGTTAAATACTATGTCAAAACTAATTTTGTAAACAATTTAGGTTATTCACCCCAAAAGGTAGCTAAAATTAGTTGGTAACAGTATTCACTTCAAATTTGTAATTGACTTCTCCTCAACCATTAAATGGAATTCAGATATGAGGATCAAGGATATGAAATTGTGGGCTTTTTTCATAGTTTTTCTGGTCTTTAAAACTGTAAGCAGTCTATTTTCTTGATAAAGTTATATTAGAAATGGTCAGCTTTTTTGTATGTTGTTTTTTATACATAATATTGCTTAGAAAATGAAACATCATAAGTGAATTATTATCATTATGAACAATCAAGAAAAAAAGAAAGATAGATAGCTAATACAAGAACAAATATATTATTTGGAAAGTTAAATGTATTAAAAAAAAGAATTTAAAGACGATCATAATTATATAAAGTTTTGTTTTATTTCAGAATGTGACTTTGTTTGGTTCGCGAGTGTGGGATAGAATTGAGCCCAGAGGTACCAGTGTAGAAGTCAAAGGATCCAGTAAGCCTGGTATTGTACATAAATATGGACTGGTGTTGTTTGGTAATGATGGCAAAATGGTAGGTTTTGAATTTGTAACATTTTTCAGGGAATTTTTTGTCACTCGTCTTTACTGCTTTATGATGTAGATTATGGAATGATAGTAAAGATAAATATATTTTGCTGTGCCTACTCTTAAGTCAAGGATCTGGTTGTTGAAGTCTTTGCATTTTTTTTTTTATCTATAGAGCGTTTGGTGTTATCAATCTCTGCTGGTCTATTCCAAAGCAGGGTGCATATTCATAACACAATAATAGGTTCTAAACATAAGAATATAATATTTGCCACTGGACTAAAGACATTATTTCATTATCAATGTCATCTGACATTATATATTTATTACTCATTAGACTACATCTAGCATGATTTTGTAAGATATCGATAGCCTAGTCTTTTCATGATAATATGCAGGTGTACCAAAGATCAGCTGTCTGCAATTCATCAGAAACTAGTTAATATTCATTTGTAACATGTAACAATTTAATGTTTTTCCATTTTAGCACTTTGTGAGGGAGGGTCTATTGTTTTCATTTATGCAAGTTGGTTACCGCAATTAATGCAAAACTTCATTGAATTTTAATTACATTAGTTATTGATGATTTGACATTTTTAAAGGTTAATGTCAGCCAAATACAGTATGATAATGGAAAAATGATCCAGGCTTCTAAGTTTGGTAAAGAAGACACATCTCAGTCTAAGATAGAAATCACATCAGAGGAAGAAGGAATGATTAAAGCTATGAAGGTATGAGTTACTCTTAGGTTTTTATAGTCATTTGGTCTTGAAGGAGGCACTTTGTTTTCTTTTGTAAATCTGTTAATTTGGTTGGTGGTAATTAGAAATTATCAGATTATGTATGATTAGTGTAAACAAGGGAGGCTATTGCATGTAGGGATCTCTTAGTAACATCTTTATTCCTGTGAAGAATCAGTGGTAAGAAGACAGAAGCAAAAGGATAATTGAGCATTACTTTATTGTTTTAAATTAATATTTATAACGTAGCAGCTCACTGTCAGCTATGTAAAAAATACTAAAATAGGCTTTTGCTGTGGCATAGAGTTGGGGTTGGAGTCTAGAGCACTTTAATATAATATCTCAGGTTTTTGGGTTGAAGGTTTTGGATAAATCTAATCAAAATATGCCTCATGTTCTGTCAGTTGACATAAACAGATTTTGTTGCACAGTTACTGTGGTTAACTTAAGTTTTAACACATTATTTCTGTTTTTAGGATATATGGAAAGGAATTTTGAATACTGATGTAGAAGAAAGCACTGATTTCTTTAAATCAGGAGCAGGATCAATGGATGTTGTAAGGTTGGTATATTGTCTGACATGTCAGAGAAATATATATTTTTGTATATTTAACATTGTTTAATTAAGGTGGTACCCAACACTTTAACTAAAATTGATTTGGCTCGTTTAATTTTCTTAAAATTTTGACAAAGTCTTTACTTTGACCCTTTTACAAAAATAAAAAAATTTCAAAAAATTTGAACCAACCGTTTTATCAGAAAAAATACACTGGTTATATAGCAGTTTGACAAACACTTACTTTGATCATTGAGAAGCTTAATATTCCCTTCACAACACAACATAATTAAAACACTTAGCTGATTTCACAGAGTTATCTCCCTGTAGTGTTAGGTGCACCATAATGGTTACAAGAGCGCAATTATTCGTAATGCATTTTCCATAGGGTACCACTAGTGTTCCGTATTTTTTTTCTCAAAGAGTACACAAACTAGCGAAAAACGGGTGACAGTTCCTGTTACTAGAAATGCCAGTGTTGCATTACAACAAAAAAAAAATATAGGGTCATGCGGCTCAAATTGACTTAAAATGCAGTTGAAAAAGATCGTCTACTTTTTTCGCTTAATGAAAAAGGCATATTTTTAATGGCTCCGACGTGCAGAAATTAAAGATATTTTCTATACTTTGTAAAATATGAATATGATTTTCGGCAATTTTTAAACCTAATTGGATAAGCTTTCGATTAAATGTAATTCCAATCCTGTATCAACCAATCAGAAGCCGTATAGGATTCTATTCTGAGTACCATCTTGGGGTAAAAAACTTGCCGGTTAAATGTAAACAAATAATTGCGCTCTTGTAACCTATACGGTAGTGAAAAAAATTTCCGAAAATTAAGCGCCCGCGCCAAAAGTCGCGCTGGCGTCTATCTAGATGATATCACATCTTCAAAACATTATCTGGTCACTCTCTGAATTTGGAGAATCACTTTTTGCCGGCCGATCAGGCCAAAAATTGGAACTGATTTTTTCGCCAAATACGGTACTGGTCAAAGACACATGAAGATAATGTTAATTTATTGGCCTAATTTTTCGAAGGTCATCCAGCACTGATCATATTGTCGACAAAACCGTTCTGATATGGAAAAGCTACATCGAATTTTGAAGAATGGCTATTTATGAAACCATTTCTTGAAAAAACACATTTTTGAAACAGACTATAGTATTTCTAAATGTTGAAAATATGATAATATTACTACTTTGGCAAGAGAAACTATTCTTGTACTACGATATTCAATGCCAAGATTAATTTTTCTACTTCGCAATTTAACTAAATCGTTGGTATTTGCTTAGGAACCCTTTTGGCCAATTTTCACGAAATTAGCTTTTTGCTAGAACAGCCACTGAGACACCGTCGTTATGGTTAAAAACCAAAATTTACCTTCAAATTCGAGCTAAATACATGCTTTCCCCGATAAAATCAGTAGATATCACAAAAACGTTGTTTTCTCTTCATACTTTGTCGACATTCAAGCCCACCCTAGATTTAGATATAGAAATAAATAAAAATAGGAAACAGACTATAGCATGAATTCACAACGATGAAAAGTCCATTTGACCCCGTTTCTCGCTGTTTCACATTTTTTCCGAGCAAAATGACTATTTTTGATATTTTTCAAAGCCTAATTAAAAAAAAATGTCATTTCTCTATAGGTTACAAGAGCGCAATTATTCGTAATGCATTTTCCATAGGGTACCACTAGTGTTCCGTATTTTTTTTCTCAAAGAGTACACAAACTAGCGAAAAACGGGTGACAGTTCCTGTTACTAGAAATGCCAGTGTTGCATTACAACAAAAAAAAAATATAGGGTCATGCGGCTCAAATTGACTTAAAATGCAGTTGAAAAAGATCGTCTACTTTTTTCGCTTAATGAAAAAGGCATATTTTTAATGGCTCCGACGTGCAGAAATTAAAGATATTTTCTATACTTTGTAAAATATGAATATGATTTTCGGCAATTTTTAAACCTAATTGGATAAGCTTTCGATTAAATGTAATTCCAATCCTGTATCAACCAATCAGAAGCCGTATAGGATTCTATTCTGAGTACCATCTTGGGGTAAAAAACTTGCCGGTTAAATGTAAACAAATAATTGCGCTCTTGTAACCTATAATGTCACTCAATTACAAATTCATTTTAAGATGAAATTTGGAATTGTTACTTAATATTATTTAGCTGGCATAACATTCATAAGACATTTCCAGTTTTGTAAATTTAGTTATTGTTTGAAGCGCTGTTATGAGACAATTTATACCAAACGATATGACAAAAAAAGTTTACAGAGTTTTAAATTTTACGATTTGAAAATATCTTTGCAAAGCCTAATATAGTTCAACTTCAATTAAAACATTAAATAAAAAAATCGGAAATTTTTAATATTAATTTGACTACGATTCTTCCTTAAAAAGAAATCATTTGTATTTATGTATAGAAATATTAACTCTTAGAAATTAGAAGAATGTACATGTATATTCAGAATTTTTGCATGCATTTATTATTAATGATGTGAGAAGAATATTTAATGATATTTCAGGCAAAGCTGCATACAAATAAATGTAACAAAAAAAAGTTTTATTTAATTTCCGTAGAATTTTGTGTAAATGATTGCTATACCATCATTTATCTCCAATAACAAGTATGAAGTTTAAGTAAAAAAAGTAAATACTTTGATGAGTTTTAGTCTTTCCATATATATATATTATTTTCAAATGAAATGTAATTTGTTTTTGTGTTGAGGGTTGTAGCAGAATTAAAATTTTCTTAATTTGAGTAAATTGCATGAAATACTGTTTAAATCATATTTTGATTAATTTACAAAGATTGATAGAAGAAATAAAACAGAAGTGTAATGGTGTTGCATTAGAAAATGAGGATGTGTACATGAATACTACATTTGAAGATCTGTCTAACTGCCTTGTCAAAAGAAATAGAGGAATAGATGATAAAGAACCATTAGTCTTTGATGCTGTAAGTTGTTCAGTGTGAAATTCACTTTGGAATTCAAAGCAAAACAAGAACACTTCTGTTTATTAATTTAAGTATTATTTAACAGATCCTATTTGGTATTTCTAAGAAAATGTTTTATCTTAAATTATTTGCCTGTAGGGGATATCTTAAATGTTACAGTTTTAAGCTTAAGCATAAAAGCTACTGACAAAACTTGCTGTTGCTTTTAAAATATTATCTTTAGCCAATAGTATAGATGCTGTTGTATAATACCCTGTATATGTTTAGTTTGATAGAACTGATTTAAATGTAGATCCTTTGTGCTCTGTTAACAAAGAGCTAAAAAAAGCCCAGTTCTTTTTTATGTTTTGATATGCATCAAATCAACCTTTGAAATTTCTGCATCTAAATTTTAAAAGGTGTATACCATAAGAAAAAAAAGGAAATAAAACAACAGTGTAAGATCAGTGTAAACAAGCATGGACATAGATCTTTATTTCTATTATATTGCTCATAAAATAAATTTCAAATTTTATTGTAGGTAAAGATGCATGTGAATGACATGGATATATCATTCCCACGACAACTGTTTATAGACAATGAATTTGTAGATGCCAGTTCTGGGGCCACATTTAATACAATCAATCCTAGTGATGAATCTGTAAGTTTATTGAGAACTTTTCTTGGTTTGATAGTCACTATTTTATTAATAGTTTGGTTGCAAATATTTATCAACAGCTGGGTGTGGTATTGTTCATTAAATTTTTGTTATCAATAATTAAAAGAGTTCATTATATAAGCTGTTTGCATCAATAATTTATGGGAAAAAAGTATACCAGTAGTAAGATTATGTTATTTACTCATATAATATATCCTTTATTCAAACAGGTGATATGTAGTATAGCTAAAGGAACTCCTGATGATGTAAACAGGGCTGTCGAGGCAGCAAAGGTAAATAGTGTTATCTTCTATCCTAAAAATATGTTTTAAGATTCAACATTATTGTAAGCCTACTTAAGTTTTTTCTTAATTGTTATATGCAATTTATTTTAAAAAACAATCTGTTAAAATTGCAATAGAATGCTTAATTTTGATCAAACAATTAGAATTATCATTGTTTTTAGTTTGTAATGATATTTTGCTTCAATAAACGTCAGCTTTTCGGATGCTTATATTTTGCTATTCTTTATTGTAATAGTAAACAATGATGTCGTCTTGGAAACATTCAATGAATTGTGACTGTCCTTGGAAGTTATGAGTTATAAAATTAATGTTTGACTACTTTTAGGTTGCATTTGAGGAAGGAGAATGGGGAAAGATGAATGCAAGAGATCGTGGAACACTCATGTTCAAGTAGGTAGATTGGGGTTATGAGGATGATATAAGGTGACTGGGGGAAAGAGGGGGAAATGCTTTTTATATATTTCTGTTTTTGTAAATTTAGGTTTAAATAGAGAAGATACAAAGGGAACAATCAAAAACTTTCACTTTAAAAGATAGATAGACAAACTCAAAGCCAAATAAACAAACAACATTCCAGACATCACTACGCATAATTTGGCTACACAAACCCCTCTAAAAATGTTGGTTTAACTCTGGGGCAATATGCTGATTTATGATACTAATTCTATGCTTCAAAATGTGCATATACTGGCATTTTCTATTTTAAGATTAGCTGATTTGATGGAGCAACATCAAGAAGAACTGGCTACCATTGAGAGTATAGATTCTGGTGCTGTGTATACTCTGGCTTTGAAGACACATGTTGGCATGTCTATTACTACATTCCGATACTTTGCTGGATGGTGTGATAAAATCCAGGTCAGTGCTTGATTATACTCCAAACTACAGAGTTATGTAGAATAGGATGTTTGCTACTTGTCTGCCTGTCTGTTATTCTTCGTAGAGCCTTGATTGTTAGAAGTATATATTTTTTATTTGAATAATGAATAGGTTTAATTTGAATGACAATAGTATACAAAAATAAGTAGATATGATATGATAGCCATACGGGACACATATCCACCAAAAGGCCATGAAACAATGGAAACAAGAAAACCAAAGGTCTGATGTATTCCAAAACAATAAATGAAAAAACAAATATGACAAACATAATCCAACAATTAGTACCTTTGAATTTTAGGCTTTTGATGATGAAGGAGTATATTTATTAGAATCTGTACTGTTGTTTACAAAAAAATCTGACTTTGTTGTTTTTGAAAAAAAGTTTATAAATTGTAAAATTATTAATTGATCGTGTAACCTTTCTTTAACACATCGGTATGTCAGCAAGAAAACACCATATCCATTTTAAGAACTTTTTATTTGTTACAACAATGACAAAAATGCAAATAATTAAATGTAAGCTATTTTGTTACAGGGAAGTACCATTCCAATTAATCATGCTAGACCAAGTAAAAATCTGACATATACCAAAAAAGAACCTCTTGGGTAAGTATCAATTCACCGTTTCAGAATCTAATGCATCCTGGGTAATATTTTCAAAAATGTACACCAAAACGTCCTGATTGGTTAAAAATGGAAATTTAACCAATGATGTGACGTTATTTTCATTTTGGGGTACGAACAATGAAATTACCCATGATGCTTAAGATTCTGAAAAGGCCAATTGTTCATGGTTACAACTATTGTGGGTCATTTTTCTTGCTGGGCAAAATGAAACACTTGGGAAATAATTGAGGGGTCCTCAATTTTTAATTTCCTGGCATTTTAACAAATACCATTTTTATGATCTGACAAATAGCCTTTTTCCACCACGAAAACTGGAACAAAATTGTTTTACAAAAATTGTGAAGATTGGACACGACTAGTAAATGCTTTGTAAGAGTAAATTTAAATGGATTATAAATACATAATTTGTTTGTTGCTATGAGTATTTATTTAATTAAGAATAGAGTTGAAACAATTTGGTTTATTGTAGAGTATGTGCTATTATTACACCCTGGAATTACCCATTGATGATGTTGGCATGGAAAATGGCAGCATGTTTGGCAGCTGGTAATACTGTTGTCCTCAAACCAGCTCAGGTATGCTTTCTTTGCTTAGGTCACTTAGAGCATACATCTTTGCTTTATTTTAAGGTAACTTAGAGCATACATCTTTGCTTTATTTTAAGGTAACTTAGAGCATACATCTTTGCTTTATTTTAAGGTCACTTAGAGCATACATCTTTGCTTTTCATATATATGCAGGATGTATAAATTTATTTTTGTAGTGAATTTGATTTTTGATTTTACATTTTTTATTTAAAACGTCATTACTCACTGGTATTAAAGAGATAATAGTAACTGCAATTACGATTATCCCAATATGGCGACGGTAGATATAGGTAAAATCTTTACACTCATTTTTCTTAAATGTAGCATGCTTTTGTCAATAGTTACTCAGCTGCAAGGTTTATCTATACCATTACATCATATTTGAATCGTAACGGTGCACTGGAATCGTCTGAGCGCTTTGAAAATTACCGTTGAAAAATTCGGTATGATAATCGTAACTCTATGGTATTTTTCTTCTTTGATAATCGTAATTTTCTTTATCGGATAATAGTAACTGAAACATAATAAATGTGTCTTTCAGCATTTCAATGGTATTTTGTGTGTTAAAAATGCAAATGTCAAGTTTAACGATGACATAAACGCATATAAAAATAAATGAAGAAACTTACAGGTTAATATCTAGGACAAATTATATACAGTCATGGGACTAAAGTGAGTTCCCAGTAAAAAAAAGTCCTATCTTTTCAACTTGTATATCTATTTATAACTGACAACAATATGCATAACCTTTTAGTTTAAACATATTTTACTTGCAAAAGTAGCAAAAGGGATTGGACACAAGTTATAACAACATTAGAGACGTCCTCTCCCAATATAAATATAAACACAAAGTACGTTAGATAATGGCGAAAAAAAACACAACATAGTAGTAATGCATGTAATACATACTTCAAACAAAAATTAGAAATAAAAAGAAAAAAGAAAAAAAATACAATATAATAAGGAATAATAATGAAACAACTAGACTGAAGTGAAAGGTTGTAAAGTAGAGATTTGGAATGTTAATTGACTGCTTTAAATCTTTGTGTTATTCTGATATAAGATTGTACGGACTCAAAATGTCTTTGTTTTGCTGAAAAGAAAGGTCACCGTCACCAGCTTAAAGAAGCTCAATGCATATAGCATAACTTTCTAATTTTGAAAACAGTATTTCTCTGGCTTCGTTGTGAAGAGCGCACTGTAAAAAATAGTGTATACTATCCTCAACAGGGTGGCCACAGCTGCATGCGGGACTGGGTTTAATATTAACACGATGTAAATCTGAATTTAAAGAACTGCACATATTTCTCAAACGTGTATGAATGATATTAATTTTCTATCCCCACAACTAAAATAGGAAGGTGGCTGTATCAATTTGGACTTCATCTTTCGTTTAAAAATATTTATGTTTTGGACGTACGTATGTCGGGGGAAGGCTATTCCATTCAAAAGTAGTGGATGGGAAAAAGGATTTTCTAGTTATGTCTAGTCTATAACCAGGTACTACATAATTATTACTGTTTCGCAAATCGTAGTTAGATACTTGACCAACAAGCGGGGGCATTAAATCACAGAGATAATCAGGGGCAGTCTCATTATGTATAGAATAGAACATATTGAGCATTCTGGATTTTCTTCTGTTCACAAGCAATTGCCAGCCAGTTTCAAAATATATAGCTTCCCGACTAGCAAACACGGGCAACCCAGTTACTAACCTCCCTGCTTCTAACTGAACATGTTCTAAATTGTCGGCTTCTTGTTGAGTACAACCATCCCATAACTCACATGCATATTCCATAACGGGTCTTATAAAAGTTAAATATATACGAGCAAGATAATTTCTATTCAATACATATTTCAATTTTTTAAGAACATTTAATCTCGTGCTTGCACACTTTAAAATATTTTCTATATGTGTATGGAATTTATCATTGGAATCAAAAGTAATCCCTAAGTGTTTATGACAGGAGACAAATTCTACTAATTGGTTTTGAAATTCTATTTCAATATCATCTGGGGAAGTATGGCAGGAGAATATCATAGCCTTTGTCTTATTAGGGTTAAAGTTAATAAGCCAATCTTTAGACCATACTGAAATTTGTTCTAAATCGCTGTTTAAGACATCCTCTATAGTGTAAGGGTTATTGCTGGAATAAGAAAGAGATGTATCATCAGCAAACAATCGAGTTAGACTTGTCAAATTATCAGCTATGTCATTTAAATAAATAAGAAATAGTAGGGGACCTAATACAGAGCCTTGCGGAACTCCTGCATTAGTATTATCAAAAGGTGAATAGGCATTTGAAACGAAAACGCTTTGTTTTCTATTTGAAATATAACTTTCAAACCATTTATACAGATTTCCATCAATACCATACGCTTTTAGTTTTATTAAGAGGCCACTATGCCATACCCTATCAAAAGCTTTCGAGGTATCACATAATATAAGAGATGTTATACAGCGATCATCAAGTGACATGCATATCCTATAATAAATTTCTATTAGCTGGTGAACCTTTTGATATATACATGTACCTGTTAAAGATACGGAAAATGAAGCAGCTGTCGAGACAGCTATTGTGGTAAGTAGATATTTTGATTTTTTTCAAAGTTTCAATGTTGTGTGCGCGTTTAAGTCCGTTTTTGTTTGTTTTTTTAGGGGGGAGGGGGAGGGGGGATTAGCTATATCCCATATCCCAAAAGTGCAATCCTTTCAATTCATTGCTCAAAATGAAAGTCACGTATACCACACTTTTATATGTCATATATATGTTTTGCCTCCAATATCACGTTTATATTAAAATTCTGCGCGAAATGAACAAAAGTTTCCGTCAATAACTTTATAACTGCATTATCGGATTTAACAGTTGATACCTTTATCGGTAGATATGAGTGTTCATATTTCCCTTTTCCTTATAATTCAATAAATATAGCCGTCCATTTTTTTCCCTTTGATTCCCTTTTTTCTATTTTATACTGATATAATATATGATTTTAAAAATTTACTTCAAATGTTTTGATCAAATACCCATGTATTTTAGGACGTTTCTTTAAACAGTGTGTATGGTAAAGGATCTAAAATAGTTACAGTTTATTGTTACTATTGTTTATTGTTACTTTTGTTTATTGTTACTTTTGTTTATAGTTACTTTTTTTTTTTTTTTTTTTTTTAGCCTTACCTATAGTCTTAATACGAAGCACTTGACGGACTGAAAAAAACACACACAAATATGTATATTGATAAATTACATCAGAAGGCATAACATGTACATCATCACAGTCGGAATTTGTTTAATTACAAAGATTTTTATAGATTTTACAACAAATATTTTGTGCTTCAGAAAAATACATGACAATTAGGTTAGGCTAATTTTTGTTTTCATTTAATAGAAAATAACTTATTGTATGGCAATTATGCAAATACAAAAATGTTCCTTGTTTAGAACCTTCAATATTTGTCTCTACAATATCTTCCATGCATATGTATGCATCATACTTTTCATATACCGAGTATTTATGAATTTTTGAATTAGTTTGTTTCTAATATTGCGGAATATGCGTTATTTTATTCTCCACTTTGCAGTCATTCTTTGAATAAGTATTCCTTGTAAGACAATTTAAAGCCACATCAACTTCAATTCTTCATTTTCGGGCTTTTGGCCAAACTATAAGAGAACACAAATCCATGTTTGTCAAAGAAATCCATGTTACTTAATTTCATAATACACAAAAAATCCCAACCTTTCTCTATTCTTATATAGCATTAACTGTTTAAAGGATGTCATATTGTTATAATTCAACATTAAATTTGTGTTGTTTATACAATGTTATAGTTATTTTCTGAGATATCGAAATTTCAGTGACAGTCATGAAGTAGCTAAAATGCCAAAAAAATATGGTATGATTAACAACGAGACAACTTTCCACAAGAGACCAACATGACTCAGATATTAACAAAAATAGGTCACCGTACGGCCTTCAACAATGAGCAAAGACCATACGGCATAGACAGCTATAAAAGGCTCCGAAATGACAATGTAAAACACTTTAGACGAGAAAACTAACGGCATTATTTATTAAAAAAACTAAATTTTATGATATACTAGTATGTAGATATAGGAAGATGTGGTGTGAGTGCCAATGAGACATGCAACTCTCTATCCAAATAACAATTTATAAAAAGGTAAACCATTATAGGTCAATGTACGGCCTTCAACACGGAGCCTTGGCTCACACCGAACAACAAGCTATAAAGGGCCCCAAAATTACTAGTGTAAAAAAACAATAGCATAACATCACAACATAGAAAAACACACGTTAAAATATCAATTGACAGACTTAACTCAATCAAAAAACATAAATTAATACACATATGTAGCTGTTTTCCTAAGAACTGTTAATAATATATGCATAAAAAGAAATGTCATAAGATGTTGGAACGTTTCGTAAATAATTCATCGACATAACTTCATTATATGCTATTAGATATATGTTTTAAGTGTCAATATCAATAAAACACTTTCCAGTTACGATTATCTTTCCATTTTTAAATACCATAATTACGATTATCTTTTTTTCCGAGTTACGATTATCATCCCGAATTTTTCGACGGCAATTTTCAAAGCGCTTAGACTAATCCAGTGCACCTTTACGATTCAAATATGATGTACTGGTAAAGATAAACCTTGCAGCTGAGTAACTATTGACAAAAGCATGCTACATTTAAGAAAAATGAGTGTAAAGATTTTACCTATATCTACCGTCGCCATATTGGGATAATCGTAATTGCAGTTACTATTATCTCTTTAATACCAGTGATTACTATTTTGACATCATAACTTGTACAAAAAGCAAAAAAAGATAGAAAAAGGAATACAAATTTACAGATCAGAAAAAAGTCCTCTTTCTCTTATGGGAAATTGATTTACCTTTTATGATAAATTTTGATGATTAATTTAACTTGTTTGATTTATGTAGTTGATTTGATATAAACTTTTTATTAAACTGAAATCAGCTATTTTACTATACAGATAAAGCTATACGTATAAACGTTAGGTTTATACGTCAATGACCTCAACTCACCTATAAGCCCCGCCTACTGACAACGTCACGTCACAACCATGACAACGTGTAGTAACAATGGTCAAACTTTTATGAATTTAAACCTGTTATGTCTTCAAATTGGTAATTTATATACCATGTTTATCAAATGTTATTAATTAAATTCATTTTCCCTTTCTAATTCCTTAAATTGTCAATGCTTACCGCCTAGACTACACTCATAGGAAAACACCCCAAAATGGTACCCCAAGGGGGAAATTCCAAACACTTTTTTTAATAATATTTGTTTCATATTTTTATTTTTTTTTATCGATTTCAGTATAAAAACAATATACGTATAGTGTCTTGAAATATGAAATTTATTTGTATTCGGCACGAAACAGGAAAATGCTCGGTAGAACCTCGGTAGAACCTCGCATTTTCCCGTTTCTAAGCCTGCTACAAATAAATTTCATATTTCAAGACACTATACGTATATTGTCTAAGTCTATAATATCTGCATGATTTGTTTACAGGTTACTCCATTGACAGCATTGAAGTTTGCAGAACTTGTTGTTAAGGCTGGTTTCCCACCAGGTGTCATAAATATCCTGCCTGGTCCAGGGTCATCTATAGGTCAGGCCTTGTCAGAACATCCACATGTTAGAAAATTGGGATTCACTGGATCTACACCTATTGGTAAAACAATCATGGAAAGGTAGGTCAGAGGTTATATATAATATAGTCAAGCTCTGACAGAAAACAAGGATTCACTGGATCTGGGCCTATTGTTTAGTTGATAAAACTTTTGCTATCATGAAAAAAGTGAAATGTTAACTTTGGATAAAATTTTTCTAGGATCTATTCAATAGTGAAAGAATGGTTACAATTTGTGTGCTTTTTATCATGCATATTCAGTATTATAACATTTATAGAATAGGAAATCTTTTACTTGAATAAATATTTGAAATCTTTTTACAGTTGTTCGAAGGTCAATTTAAAGAAAGTATCTTTAGAACTGGGAGGTAAATCTCCCCTGATTATCTTTGGTGACTGTGATATGGACAAGGCTGTCAGAATGGTAAGTACTTATTATAAACATCAACCATTGCATAAGTAATCTTGATTGTAGTTAATTATTTTCATATTTGATAAACTTTGATAATAAACTTCAAACCAAATATAAGAAATGACCAAGTTTTAGCTTTTAAAAAAGCTGTGGACTGCTTCGCTCTATCCTAATTTAATGTATTATGTTTGCATCTGGTATTTTTAGATAGTTGATTGATATAAAATGGACTTACTTTAAGAGTGTGGGTTATGAGTGTGCCTAGATTAGGAGAAGTTAAAAAGTACAGATACTGCTTTTTTGAAAATGTTGTATAGGAACATTGTTTAGGAAAGCAAAAAGTGCATATTGCAGATTGACAAAGCAAAAAATTGTGTATTGATAATTGATATTTCAATATTGAATTTCAGTGTGCAATATATGCATAAAAAAACAAACATGAATTAATGACAGTTGATCGGAACTGATATACACATAGTTAATTTTTGGGCTTTTAAAGACTTAAATCCTGAATGAGAAAAGTGTGTAATTCTTTATCTCATTTGAACCAATGGCTGTTGCTGATTCTCAGCTGCATCATAAAGTAACCAATCAGTGATCAGTAATTATTTCAAGATGGCGTGTATGTCTACTGAAACTAATAGCTCCACAACGTGATGAGAAGCAAATATGCTTTTATCTACTTTATATGCAGAAATGCTGAAGCTTTGGATTTTATAATTTGTGAGCTGCAAGTAGATCCTATAGAATTCGTCTAACTATTTAGTTAGATATAGTTCATAGATAAAATAAACAAAGAAACGTAATTTTTTCAAAGAATAGTTATAATTTGTTTTACAGGGACTGAGTTCAGTCTTCTTCAACAAGGGAGAGAACTGCATAGCTGCTGGCAGGCTTTTTGTAGAGGAATCTATACATGATGAATATGTAGAAAGATGTGTAAGTTACTTTATTATTAAAAAATCATTAACTGTTTATTGCAATATTTGGTTAACAAATACTTTTCCGTATCACAGTTTGTTGGGAAGTTTTAACATAACAAGGATCTAAAATTGTTGTTATATATTGAAAGGCTTACTCTTAAGAAGTAATCTTTAGCCAGAAATTATAAAATTTGTTGAGAAAAAGGAGCTCTTATATCTTTGGTGTTAAAGATATGTTTCCATTGTTTAAATCTTTTATCAAAAAAAATCATCAGGGTTTAATTAGAATTTGCAAAAATGTAGTTTAAGATATTGATGTACTTTATCAAGTTATTGCCAGCTAAGGAAAATGACTATTGGGGGATAACTCTGTAAAATCAGCTAAACACTTTAGTTATGTTTATTGTTAAGGAAATATTAAGCTTCTCAATAATCAAAATGAGTGTTTGCCAAACTGCTATATAGCCAATAATTATTTTACAAGAAAGTGATTCAGATTGGTTCAAGTTTTTTTAAATTTTGAAAAAAAAAATAAAGGGTCGAGGTAAATATTTTGTCAAAATTGTATGAAAATTAAACAAGCCAAATTAATATAAGTCAAGGTGTTGGGTACCACTGTTACTATTTATTATTTACTGTAGGTTGCAGAAATAAAGAAAATGAAGATTGGTAATCCATTGGACCGATCAGTAGACCATGGACCACAGAATCATAGAGCCCATTTAGAGAAACTATTAGAATATTGTGATGCTGGTGTAAAGGAAGGTGCTACTCTGGTGTATGGAGGAAAACAATGTGATATGAAAGGTAGGAACACTTACTGATTCCATAGAGTAATTTATTTTTAGACATTACATGTATTTTTGGGTGATATTCTTATTCTAGTATTGTAAGAAATTTTAGCCAAAAAAAGTCTTAGGTTCCAACTTATTTAAATAATTTTGTCTAATCTCTATGATCTTTTTGAAGACATTGATTACCATTCAAAGTGACATTTGCTAGGAAGGTTAATATGAAAAGCACCCCCAAACTTACGAGATTGGTATGTTTGATTTTGACATCATTAAAAAACTCTTGAACTATCACACTATTCTCCAGATCAAATTTAAATGGCTCTTAAGAGTACAATATTGTCTTTAAAAAAAATATGTAAGATGAGTGAAACTTTTGTGGATAGAAAAAAAGAGACTTTAAACAACTGTGATCACATACATTTTACCTTGTTTTTTGTTAAAATATTACAGGAATCTATAAAAGGGCAGCACTGTTTGTTCAGTTGCAGTGTTTTCATGATTCATCCTTCCTTGGATTATGTTCAATAACCTTATTGCTTTCATCCTTTGATTGTTTTATTCTATAATTTGTAGGACTGTTTATGGAACCAACAGTGTTTACAGATGTAGAAGACCACATGTATATTGCTGATGAAGAATCATTTGGACCAGTTATGATTATCTCTAAATTCCAAGATGGGTGAGTACTTATTAGACGATTTGATATACAAGGGACTTATAAAGAATGACAGCTCTCTTCCATTAAGGTCTGTGCACAGAGAACTTTTGTATGCAGAGTACATTGTATATACACATGGTTAAACCATTTTAGCCAGTTATATTATTGAACAGGTTAACAACAGAATGACATTTTTTGACAAGTTTCTTTCTATGCACAAGTTTTGATTAAATAAAATCATGGTTTAACTTAAAGCATGAACACTTCAAATTCATGTAAAAAGTACACTCTGGAAACAAATTTGTTGATGGGATGGTTTCTTATAAAATTTACTTCACACTTTTGAATAGCAAATACATATATTTTAAAATAAATGCAGCAGTTTTTTAAAAGAAAAAAATTGTGAAGCAAAGTATAATAAATTACTATTATTCAGATTATTAAATTAAACTTTATTTTACAGAGATGTAGATGGTGTCATTAAACGTGCGAACAACACTGAGTATGGACTAGCATCTGGTGTATTTACAAAGGATATAAACAAAGCTATGTATGTAGCAGACCAAATAGATGCAGGAACAGTATTTGTTAACACTTACAATAAGACAGATGTAGCAGCACCATTTGGCGGATTTAAACAGTCAGGTTTTGGCAAAGATCTCGGTAAGTTTCATGTTGTAAATGGTCAGGAAGCCTTTCATTTTAAGGCAGTATCTGTTGTTTTAACCCTTTTACAGGAATGATATGTACTGCCTGAACTGAGAAATATTCTTATAAGGTATTTCTGGTTTACTGAGAAATTTATCTGTCCACTTGAAGTAAATGGAAGTCCATGGACTTCACATAGACCCTAAGGAATTCATGATTATAAAGATGATAAACTTAATAAACTCAAAAGACTCATCAGTGACCTTTATTCAATATTAAACAATGCTCCACTTACCATGCAGACATATACTTTGTCTAATTTTACAAGGAACGATCAGGGAAACAATTATACTCCCATAAAAGGGATGTTAAGTGTACTAAAATATATTTTTTTAAGTATAAACAAATTGTATGAAATCTGACTTTTCAGAAATGAAGAATTTTGTTATGAATATGTCCAATTGTTATGAAAAAAAAATGCTTTATAATAAGGAAAAAGATAAGAAAATATGGTGTAAAGTTGAATTTAAACTCTGCAAGTGGAACCTTGTTAGAATCTTTTAAGTTGGCATACACACTAATAGCTTAATTTATCAGGCAACATCTGAAATTTTCAGTGATGTCATTAAAGAATGGATTTAATTTTGAAACAGGAAATTTATTGTTTAAATGTGATTAACTCCTATACCACCTGAACATTATGTGTTTACATAAAATCATTTTTATTTGACATTTGTCCACCTTATTTCTGTATATCCTGAAGGAATGGGAAAATTTTAGTTAACTTCTACCTCTTTAGTTTATTTATTTGGGGCATGTTTATGTTTTCATTGAAATCAGGATTGTTTTAGGTAAAGATTACCTGAAGTGCAATCAAAACCTTATTGGACTGACTTGATATCAAACTATTCCAAGGCTGATCACTACCTATTTTGATACACAAAATATAGTGCATAGATCATTACATTCTATACATACTATCCATGAACATTTTCAGAAATTTTTCGTTGTAATGATGTTTCACTTGTCAAAAAAATTACATAACTTTTGCAAGATGCAGGAATCTAATACCTGTTCTAAAAATATAAATTATGTCAGTGTTAACCTAAATAAATGGAAGTTATCTTCCTTTGTCTAGAATAGCTGTTGAATCAGCAACAACCAATGCAATATTTAATTTTACTTCCACTAATAAATTGAAGCAACCTTTACCGTTTATTGCTTTCAAGCACTTTGGTTTGGATTGATATAAGAGTCTGAGTGACATTTCAGAATATTTGCACTTAAGTTATATTTTTTATATATTTTTTATCTGTTGGTTGATATAGATTTTAGAATTCTGCTGTAAATAAATTGACCTCTTAGAATTATGCTGAAATCAATTTACCTAATTCAATTAAGTAAAAATAAAATGAGTAATATCTAAAGATGACAGTATTCAGTCCCCTACTGGCAGAGCTGAAGGGGACTTTAGGTTTGCTCTCATTCTGTCAGTTCTGCAAATAAGTTTTCCATCGTTTTTTTCTTTCTGCTTGATGATATTGATTTGTAATGTAGATTACTAGCAGATTAATGTTGGGTCATGGGCTTTGTTAGGAATAGTTAAAAAAAATGCTTATCAATGATTGAAACTGTGCATCTACAATTATTAAAGAAATATATTATCATCTTTAATTCCTGTGCATTTTAATAAGATTGTTGGGTATTACATGAATTATAATGCATCTTTATTGATTTACTTTCTGTTTGTATGTTTTTGTTTTTTCATAAAAAATTAAGATGACCTATTAAAGTATTTAATTGCAAGCAAATGAAACCACATGCAAATGTTTGATATTTTATTGGTCATGATGTTAGACCTTTGTTTAGATATGTTACTTGTAGAAACAAATGGTACTTTTTTGTCATTTATATTCAGTTGAATAATAATTCATATATTCTTGGCTTCTAAATAACACAAATTATACCCCCAGCCAACACACATTTTTAAAAGTGTATACAGGTAGGAATAAACGTATTTACACTTTTGGTATTTAGCTGTATTTTGACTTTGAATGACCTTAGATCTACTCGAATCAACTTTTGACTTCAAGCAACAATTACTTTTTAATTGCGACGTCTAATGTTTTGATTTATGATGTCAAAATTTACGGGAACCTGTGTGATTTTATGTAATGGTGGACATATTTGCATACAAGTGAAAATATGTCTATTGAACTCTCCCTGTATCTTTCAGCAACACTTAGAAAAGATATGCTTTAGAGGAATATAAACCCTGTTCAAGGTGTTAAAAGCTTTAGAAAATTAAATTTGTAAGGTTGAAAGGGAGATATCCTTTGTTAATTCACTCATAATTCTAGTTTAATTTTGCTTACATAATATAACTTAAAATCATTGATAAAGGCAGTACTTTGACCTATAATGTCTTACAAATTGGTATATGGACAGAGAGTTGTCTCATTGGCACTCATACTACATCTTCTGACTATTTCAAACTTTTTACTGATTTATAAACAGTTATCCTTCTTAACCCAAGTTAACTGCTCTGAAATAAAGATGCTGCAAAATGATGTCATCATCCTTTTGTTCAAATATAAAAACATCAACAATGAGGTCTTATTATTGTTACAAGATAATTGTATTAAATTACCGGTAGTTGAGAAGTAACTAATGTACTCTTGTGCCCATAGACAGGTTTTGGAATAAATTGAACTGAAAACTGACATTATAAAATATGTGGAAGGTGCAGCAATGTGTCGGCTATATCACAGCATGTCTTAATACCAGCTAATCAAATTCAATTACATCATGGTATGACTAAATACCAAAGATGTCAGTGCATCTCATCCTAGAAAGATAAAAGCACAGACAAATTATCTTAAGACACAATTATCTCTTAAAATAATTCTCTTATACAGTGCAAACCATTATAGAAAGGAGACTTGAAAAGTAGGTTATATTGACATCAGCAGAATAATACTGTCAGGATGATACTATCATAGGACTAGTGGTAATTTGTTAAGTAGAAAGATATTGACTTTTGTTGTAAAAGGAAATGGGTTTTTATTAGCCTCAAAAGAAAAATAAATTGCTGAAAAGATACGTTTTTGTTATATTATAACTGCTTAGACTTATCAAGGAGTTTCTTGCAACAATGCATTACAATTGATTGCTTTTGAAATTGTCAGTCTCTTTTGTGTGAAATTAGCTTCAAATGTTGTAGAAATTTTAGTTTTATTCTTTATCATCATTAGCAAAATATTTTCATAAAAAGAGACTTTTTTTACATTGACTTGAAAAGAAAATTGTCGTTTATTATTATAGGAATTATAAGCTCAATAAATTACAGTTTTAATAAACTGAAAGTATGTAGCTGAGTGTACAACTAAAAGTAATTTTTAGCTCACTTGGACACCATTTCCATCATCTTTTTAACTTTTTCAAAAATCTTTTTCTTTGAAGCCACATGAAAACATCCTTGCTGTATGAAGTTTAAAAAATGTGTCACAATAACCAAATCTGCAAGGCTTCATGGCTACCAAGGCTTGAAATGGAACATGGTGTAAAATAAAATTATTGTTTATTATCTTATTAACTGTTATAGTAAAGGAATATCTGAGTTGGACAGACATGCTCAGAATTGACAATATTTTAACCAAAACTGTCACACAGCTCCTTTTATATGAGTTATTGCCCTTAAATGATGATATTTTAACCAAGTTTCTCAATATTTTGATTTATAATATAAAACGCAAAATATAAATAAAAAGTCTGTAACTTGCAAAAATGAAATCGGGACATCATCTACAAATCAGTAAACTCTTTACAGAAATTATTGCTCATGACAGAGTATTTTACCTATCGTTAGGTGTTTATTTATGGAAACTATAGTCTATGATAGATAGAGGGAAACATTTAAAAACAAAACAAATCAGCCAGTAAATAATTTTTACACAGACTCATGTAGATAGAAAGAACAAATTAAATGAGCTGCAGGAAAATTATTTCTAATTAATTAACATGTCAAAATAGATTAATAACTCCTTAAAGGAGATATTGGCCAGGTATGGCAATTTTGCCCCTATTGTGAACCAATTTTTTTTTCTTCATTTTTATTAGCTCACCTGCCCGAAGGGCCAAGTGAGCTTTTCTCATCACTTGGCGTCCTTGTCCGTCGTCCGTTGTCGTCGTCGTCATTAACTTTTTACATTTTGAACTTTTTCTAGAGAACCACTAAATGGAATAAAACCAAACATGGCATGAATGTTCCTTATGAAGTGCTGACCAAGTGTTGTTACTTTGTAGCCGATCCATCATCCAAGATGGCCCCCAGCGTGGGACTTAGTTAAACATGGAAATGCATACACATGACTTCTTTTAGAGAACCACTGAATGGAATAAAACCAAACATGGCATGAATCTTTCCTATGAGGTGCTGACCAAGTGTTTTTACTTTGTAGCTGATCCATCATCCAAGATGGCCGCCAGTGGGGGACTTAGTTTATTAAGTAACATTGGACCCAATGGAAAAGGCATACAAATGACTTCTTTTAGAGAACCACTGAATGTAATGAAACCAAACATGGCAATACTGTTCCTTATAAGGTGTTGACAAGTGTTGTTACTTTGTAGCCGATCCATTATCCAAGATGGCCGCCAGCGGGGGACTTAGTTTAACATTGGACCCTATGGGAAATGCATACAAATGACTTCTTTTAGAGAACCACTGAATGGAATGAAACCAAACATGGCAAGAATGTTCCTTATAAGGTGATGACCAAGTGTTGTTATTTTGTAGCAGATCCATCATCCAAGATGGCCGCCAGCAGGGGACTTAGTTTAACATAGGACCCAATGGGATATGCATACAAATGTCTTCTTTTAAAGAACCACTGAATGGAGCGAAGTCAAACATAGTATGAATGTTCCTTATGGCATGCTGACCAAGTGTTATTACTTTGTAGCCAATCCATCATCTAAGGTGGCTTCCAGCAGGGGACTTGGTTTAACATAGGACCCTATGGGAAATACATTCAAATGTCTTCTTTTAAAGAACCACTGAATTGAATGAAAGCAAACATAGCATAAATGTTCCTTTCTTAATGAGGTGCTGGCTAAGTGATGTTACTTTAATTGTAGCCAAATTTTATCTTTTTATATGATTTCATAAACCCAAGTAGAATCAGGTGTCAGAGCGATACAGGCTCTTGAGGGCCTCTAGTTTATAGCCCAAAAGAAGTTGTATTTTTGTCCATCTGATGAGTTCAGCCTTTTTCAACTGATTTTTATAGTTTGTTCTTATGTTGTACTGTTATACCACTGTCCCAGGTTAGGGGGAGGGTTGGGATCCCGCTAACATGTTTAACCCCCCCACATTATTTATGTATGTGCTTGTCTCAAGTCAGGAGCCTGTAATTCAGTGGTTGTCGTTTGTTTATGTGTTACATATTTGTTTTTCATTCATTTTTTTACATAAATAAGGCCGTTAGTTTTCTCGTTTTGAATTGTTTTACATTGTCTTATCGGGGCCTTTTATAGCTGACTATGCGGTATGGGCTTTGCTCATTGTTGAAGGCCGTACGGTGACCTATAGTTGTTAATGTCTGTGTCATTTTGGTCTTTTGTGGATAGTTGTCTCATTGGCATTCATACCACATCTTCTTTTTTATATTACTTGTCAAGAGCTTACAGCTAATGGTTTTTTATTGGTTTCTTTCTGGTAACAGATATAAATTTTCTTAAATAATGCAAAAATATATCAGTTTAAAATATATTTTAAAAAAAATGGCAGGTAAGCAGCACAAGCTCCTTTGAGCCTCTAGTTGTAATTGTATGTAATGCTAACATTCACCAAAGAAAAGAAATCTTAAGTTTGCACTTTAAGCAGTGTCCAAATTTTCCATGTAGAATTTCCAATTAGGTCAATTTATTGTATAGAAATCCTGGATGATGTAATACTAATTTCATCAGCATAAAATGTACTCTAAGAAAGCTGCAGATGTTGTTGTCTATGGGTTGACACAAATCCAATATTTTTTTTAACAAGATTAATCATATCACTTCTTGAATAAGCTTGGTCAAAGAGGAAGAAAGAGTTGATTGATTTAATTTTGTTACTAAAAGTACATTAGAAAATAGTTCATGTATAATTAAAAAATAATATGGAAGAAAAGAAAATTGTACTTCTTAACAGCTTTAGAATTCATTTAGTTTAAGACCTCTAGGCCCTACGAACAAAATTGAATGAGACTAGCCTAGGTTTGCACTCCTTCAGTCTGACAAATCATTTTTCCACATTGTTTTTGTCATGCTTGAAGATATTGATTTGATGATTGGTTTACATACAGTTTTGAAATGTCAGACAAGTTACAGATCAAGTTTGAATTTTGTTCTGGTCTAATGATTGTGTGCAGTTATGATCCTTTGGACTTGGAGAAAATTCTCTCAAATAATCTGTTTTCCTCATAAAACCACAATGCCAATTTAATACAACAATCAAAATAAAAAATGTCCAAAATAAAGGTCCAAAATATAGTTGACCTTGATCCTGTTGATTTCATGTGGGTTGAGTTAAGAAATGTTTCACCAGTTTGATGTACATCATATGTAATCAGAATATAACCAAAAAACAAAATATAGTAAATAACGAATAATTAACAACCTAACCAAAGCATTCAAAGAGCAGAAACCCCCCAAAGGCCACCAATAGGTCTTCCAACAAAATGAGAAAATTTTGCATTGTAGGTTGACTTCAGCTGGCCTTAAATAATAATGTGTACTTGTTTGAGTGAAAATGGACTTCACACTGACTAAACTTCAAAACATTTACATGAACTAAAATTTAGAAAAAACAAATTTATAGTTTTGGCTGTTCTATTTGAGAAACATCTAGATTTGATACTGAGAAGCTCTTTATTTATTTGGGTTTCCTAAGTGTTTAGTTTTGAGAATAAGAATGCACCTGTACTTGATAAAGTTTAACATTGTGTTCATTGAAAATAGTGTCACAAGTTTATTTTTGGATTCATTACTAAGGTCTTAGAAAATTTCCATTTGCGAATCTTCAGTAATTGCCAAAATAAATGGTTTTAATCTTTTGAAATCTTTATTTCAAACAGTCGGACACTACCAGTTACACAATTTTAATTAAGTTGTAAAGTCCTTTTGACATAATTCAGGCTAAATAGTTCAGTTTGAAAATTTAGATTGCTTTGAGATAATTATGGTGGTAATTTCTTATAAATTCTTATTCTCATCACATGCATGGAAAGCTGGTTTTATAACACGTCGTAGAGAGACATTATCCAATAATGAAAACAAACTTAACACATCGCCATATTAAAATTTTATCAAGTTAGACCCAGAAGGATTATAACTTGACAAATATAATGGATTTTTCTTAAAATGCTTTTTATTTTCCATTAAAGAATTGATGAAAGTCTTTTATAGTTTTTGACATAAATGGATTAGATCATTGATCATGTTAAACAAGTACCTAAAACACCAGTATATACCACTAGGTCACAAGAGACAACGTTTTTTGACGTACAATTGAAAATGACGGCTTATATTCTTGCAAGGTCTATAACTTGTTAAATTGCATATTTGTAAAATGTCCGTAGAGACCAGATATTCTTTTTGCATACAAAATGGATGTTTTGGCCTCGAGATTGATTGGAATTTAAAATAACGAGTTGTTTATCCAATTTATTTGTCGACTAAGTGCTTGGAAATTGAACTAGCCATTTTGAAAACAAAAAAAATTTACAGCTGTACATGAGATTTGCACACATTTTTTTTCTGATCAGTCTATTGTTTTTAACTAACAAAATTGCTTAGGGTATACTGATTGATCAGAATCAAAAGACAATTCCACGATCAGTTTCTTGAAATCTTCTTTAGGCATATAAGTCTTCCTTTCATTACTACACTTTGGTATTGATAAATATTCTGAGGATCATAGAACAGCTGTTCCCATGTCATGTCGACATTGAATATAGATTTGTGGTCTTTTATTAGGTTTATGGTAGTGGTTAATATCCAGTTTAAAATTGATTCACATAAAAACGTGATAAAATGGGATAACAAAATGGATACTTTACAGGCCTTTGTGTTACTTCTGATTAGTAATTTTTTTACTACTTATAAGATATAGATAAGAATCCATTTCCAAAATGAATTTTCATTTCAAATATAGTTATCATATGTTTGCATTGTGACTAAGAATTTAAATAGCATATATCATTTTAAGTATCTTCACGCATTGTATAGTTATATAGGTTAGACTAAAACAAAATTACTGGAAATGAGAAAAATCTGTAGATGGTCTTTAAAGAATAAAGGAAAATAATATGAAAAAACATTTTTGAAATTATATATGTGCAAAACATTGTCTAGAAGCTGCTACTAGAAGTTATGCCAAGGAAAAAAAACTCATAAACCATACTAAAGTGTTTTTATTCTAAGAAATTAATAGAAGGATCCTGTTGCTCCGTGGTTGTTGTTTGTTGATGTGGTTCATAAATGTTTCTCATTTCTCGTTTTTTGTATCGATTAGATTGTAGATTTTTCTGTTTGAACTGTTTTACATACAGTCATTTTGGGGCCTTTTGTAGATTGCTGTTCGTTGTGAGATAAGGCTGTACTTGGACTTTAATTGTTTATTTTTTTACACATTGTGTCTTGGATGGAGAGTTGTCTCATTGGCTCTCACAAAAAATTCTTATTTCTTCTATATGTGAATTATACCAGTGTAGTATATTAAGTCTTATTGTATTGGTTAGCATCATGGCTACCAAATGATTATGCATGTATAAACCTGTTTTATGACCTTGCAAGTACTAATTCCTATGTAGACTTACAAGTTCTGTAAATGTTTATGATACATTTGATCTATGTAGAACAGTAAGTGCAATTTACTTGACAAAGATTAGACATAGGTAGCCAACTGTATAGCTTTATATCTGATTTATAGGTCTGATTCTTTGTTAGTTGTAGAATCATCAATAAAAACTCTTGCATCTATTTAGTCCTTGCCTTTAAAATCAGAGTTCTATCTGAAATAATTATAAAAAATAAACCTAACTTGCAAGATGTTGCCTTTTGAGTATCAAAATAATGGGGTAAAAAAGGATATGTGTATTCATCAATGACAAATCAGTACATGATATATGATATCAAGTCGGCTTTAAATATGTTTTCCCCTCATCCTTTTAAGTTTGATATGATCAATATGACATTAAAATTCGTCAACCTTTTTAATGTTTCCTATTTGTTTTTCAGGTGAAGAAGCCCTACATGAATACATGAAGACCAAAGCTGTAACAGTGGAGTATGGACAGCAGTAAACAGGTTACATACTGAATTCTATTCTTTGTATGACATACATAGATTATTTCAATTCATTTGATTGTTTTCTTTGTAGTCCTTTTAATTTGTATTTTGCATAACCTTTTACACACTAACGGTTTGATTTTGAAAACAAAATTTGATAGCCTCGATCCTATATTGATACATGCAAAAGTTTTGAAGTGAAACATGATCAAATTCACTATGTTGCTATTCTAACATGCTACGCATAATGCAGTTGTTTCTCTGTAAATTAATTTAAATTGAAGCTTTTCAAATTAAATGTATTATTTTTTTTTAATTAAAAGCTTTTAACAAATTACAGGATGTGTGTTAGTTTAAAATTTGATGAAGTTTAAAATTTGATGATAATTTTTATGTTAACTTGCTCAATTGATAGACAAAATTGAACAATATTGTTATATTTTCTATTTTCAGATCTATTTTCAGTGACAAAAGTCTTTCATCATCTGGTTGAAACAGACATGGCAGACGACACTGTTGATACTATAAATAGACACAGTTTTCACACCACCTGTCTCTAAGGACAATTATCATTTGTTTAATATTTCATATACACTCCTTAAAAGACAGACAGAAAAACAATAAAGTATTCAGATGTGTCTCAAGCTAACTTCTGGACATTATAGGGTTAACAATCACCTGGGCATTGTTTATTTATGGAGCTGTTTGCTTCTGTTTAGTCTAGTTTACTACAGGTGAAATTGATATCTGTCAGTATGATAGCTGTTTGAAGATATAATTCTTAAAGCTTTCAGGGAATAATGGAGATAATTTCACAAATTCTTTCAATGGGAATTTGAGATAAAGCTTGTTTGATTTAAAAGATATCATGGTATCTTATATTTAATCAGATATTTTAAAGTTAAGGGTTTAATACATGTACTTAAGTTTAGATTGCAGTTTTATTATTCATTAGTGTGTAACATGTAGACACATTTTTCATAGTAAAGTCATCTAAAAGAAATCAAAATTTTATGGTGTGTAAGTGAATTGATTTTTTTGTTTGACCATTTTATGTAGATTTATAAACTTCATCTTTACATAATTCGCAAAGTTAAGGTCCTGAAAACAATGAATTTCTTTTTATTTGCATAACAAAAATGTCAAACAGAATACTTAACAATAAAAACACAGTTTTTTTTTGATAAATTGAACATATGTTTGCTAAATGATAGATAATAAGTTGAAAATGGAAGAAGCTTGATAGCAAAAACAATTAAAAAAAAAGAAGGACTTTGTTTTTGTTTCTTATCGATTTAATGTTTTTTATTACACTTTTTTGTTATATGGAGCGAGTTGATTTGATTTTGCTTATATTTTAAGGTGTTTTGTAATGGCAGAAGGGGCTTTAGCTTATGAATAATTTGAAATTTTGTATGATGGATTTCAATGAATTTTTAGCCTATGTATATCAGTATCGAATGAGAAGTTAATGATTTATTATGATGAATTGTTTATGTTCAGAGGCAGCTAAGTATTTGCAGATTTTAGTTGTAACTTATACATTTTGTGCAACAAATTATGATAATCTACATATGATTACTGTAATAATTAATGTCAGGTTGTTTTTGTATTCAGATTTAAGAAAAAAAATTAGTTTGATATATTTTGTTTTAAATCAAGTTACAAATTGTTTCAGGTTTCATTTTTTTTGGTGTAACAAAAGGTCACATGTAACAAAAAGGTCAGCTTTTGAAATAGTAAATTTAAGCTGATTCAATTAGACACAATTATTTGTTTAGTAAACTAAAAATCATTTTTTAAAAAAGAATCTAGAATTTACATATCCAATCATGTATAAAATGTATGTATATAGCCAGAAGGTTAGTAGATTTTTGTATTGAATAACTGTGTTGCAACTTTTGAGTTTATCCCTTAGTGGCTTCATTTGTAGTTGTATCTGAATCAATCTGTCATTTTATTAAAAAAGTTGATGGCATGAAACAATTGTTCGTTTCAGACGGGTTAAATTTCAATAGATTTTTCTACAAATAGATGCTATTAGAAGATGCTGTTCTCAATTTTGTGATAGAAAAAGTTTCACTGTAATTTGATATTATTATTGAATAACTATACCAAAATAACAGTGAACACTTGATTAGATTTCAGTTATTATAAGATGTCTTTAGAGTACAAATTGTTTTGAATACTTGGTGCTCTTATGTTTTATATAATCTAAATATTTTGAATAAAAGATATACAATTCCTTTCTTTTTGAAATACAAGTGCAATGAACAACGATTTCAATCTCAAGTAAAAATTAAAAAAAACATTTTTTTTTTAGAATTAAGGATATTTCATTATGTTTCATCTAGTTTTTTTAGTACTTCTTTTTTGAGTACATAGAGATATAACTTCATCAGTAAAATTCTAAAGAATAATCATCAGTTGATTATTATAGGTTTTATTTTATATTATACCTTTATAGTTTTGATCGTTTTGATTTTATTTCATGGTGTTGAGTGTTTGAAGTTTTTGGGGTCTTGTGATATCATTGTTTATATAGCACTGATTTTTCCCTTCTTCTATATGCATCAAATATTTGTCACTGGATGTAAATTAATCAATATATCAAATACTAATTGTTTCTGACTTACTGTATACATGTATAGAGGATTATGAATTTCCTCTGGAGAGTGACATATTGATTAAAAATATGTTTTACTAAAAACAAGTGAAATATATATACATTAAAGAAATTACTTACAGGTATAAAGGTGATGATTTTAGTAATGTATGGAGGAAAAGGAAAGAAATCATTTAAATTGATGATTATTATACTGTATTGAAACAGTTTGAATTGTTGATTGTATATTAAATTTTGTGCTTGGCATGCACTTTATGTATTTGTCAGAAGCACCATGTTAACTTGATTGTTAAGATTGATGATGAAAAGATTTTTAAGAAAATTAAGTTTAAAATTTGACCAAGCGATTTAGTATTTTATATTCTCTAAAGTGTTGATGAGCTGTCTAGATTATGTAACCAGAAAATGATAAATCTTTTAAGAGTGGTTAGGGAAATGAATGAACTTTATGTTGTGTCTGAGTAAATGTAATATTGAATGCAGATTGATATCTTAATATTGTAATATAAATTACAGTGCTTATTTGAAAGGCTTTGTAATTTCATAATACAAATTTGCCAAAATATTTTTCTTAATTGCAGCATCGATGCATTTCTTTAAAGTAATCATCTGGGGAAAATTTTAAGGTATTTTAAGGAAAAAAATGTTAATATGAAGCATAATTATACAGTGTAAAATAAATAGCTTAAGTCTCTCTCAGTTGATCAGTTTGAGAAGATTTCTTTGAAAAACAGTTTTAGGAATGGTTTTTGGTTGAATGACAAAACATTCCAAATAAGCACTGTAAGTTGTCCATATTGAACATCATTCTATTATTTCTATACAAAAATGTTTTAGGTACAGACTTATCATATCATTATGTTAGATAATGATGCTCCATTCTTTAGTGCCAAACTACTGGTCCATTTTTATATATATATAAAAGATGTCCATCCATGTGAAAGTCCGTATTGTAAGGGCTCTTACACATGCAATGCTTGCAAGATTTTAAGTCTGGATGAGTTTTAAAATCATCACATGTCAACTAGTTTACAGGATCCACTGGGAATTCAAAAATAGCATTTTAAAGACCTCATGCTTACATTTCTTTATGAAAATTTTATAAAAGAACACACAAAGTTCATGGTCTTAGACAATTTTGGAAACTTTTGGACATTGTTCTCTCATCAGTTTCTATTGAATGGAATTATGTTTATCACCATTATTCAATTTTTAATATGCACTGGATTTAAATCATAAATATCTATTGTGTTTTTCTTAACATATTTTATTTTATTTTTACTTTTGAAATGTGTTTTGTTCTAACGACAACAGCTGTTAAGAATGTGACAGAAGTTTTGATGTCAGAAATTTATAGAATGCCTATATGACAAATTGTAAGGATTTGTTTTGATATAAACAGTTTTGAGAGATCGATTGTTAAAGTTGTTAAATATTAATCTGATTAAAGATTATGTCAATTTTAGTTTATATCAGTTTTGTTTGCCAACCCTTATTATCACTAAATTATTGTATGTTTCAAAAAACCTGTACAAAATTAAGAAATAGGTTGCACTTTGTAAATATATCTGTAAATATATCTAATTAACAAACCACCCTTCTTTTGTGGAGATATATAGTGTTTGTAGATAATATTTTCCTTAACCTTCAGAAGTATGAATACTGTCGGAAAGTGGACAAATTGATCACTCATAGTAAAAGGAGTAGTAGTAAAAAAAAATTGTAAGAGTTTAAACTCTTAGAAGTTAGTCATAAAAATGTTTAAACTATGCTGCACATCCCTATGTTTTGACATATGCAAATATAGTAGTGCATATGAACTATGCATCTAAGGATATGCTTGTTTCCAAATGTCATAGTAAAAGTGGAAAAATATTTAGCCATGAAAGGAGTTCTTATGGGAAACTGAATTGTTTAAATTTACAAAAATTGCAAGCAATAAGGTACTTTAATAATGCATGAGTCATGAGAATTTGGTAAAATTGTCTAGTTTGTGACACTAAATCGACTTTCTATGGAACAATTAATCAGAAAAAACTTCAAAATAGAAGGAGAGCTTACATCGTTGACATTTGGAAAAAAATGCATGTGACTTTAATTCGAGAAAACTGATAAGAAAAATGAATGAATATTTGCCTTGTTTTTAATTATTAAAATATATAACTCTGGGAAATACTGATCTGAAAATCTCCACAATCAACCAAAAAGAAAAGTTACACCTTACTATATTTGTAAAATACATTTTATATCAAAATATTGTTTTGGGTAAAGCTGTTGCTTATATATAAATGATAAAAACAAAGGAATCAAAATGAAGCTACTTTTTGGCTGGTTTTGTATTTTGTTCCAAATGTAAGAGGTTTGAAGCTTTCAGCTTATACGAGAGACAAAGTAAAGAAAAACATAAATACTGATGTCAAAGAATATTGTCTTACCAACCATGAAAAACCCTCATTGGTAGTAAAGGTTTTTAAAAAACCCTGTCATAGTGTCTTATGAACATCTGATCAGTTACTTGGTAGAATCATTTGTTTTCCTAATGTTCCGGGCCAGAAAAAATGACCTTATCATATCATTTCCTTCAGTTTTGACCCTGATATCATGTGTTTCAGAAGTAAATCATGTGGTAGTGTGAAGATAATTAAGTCATGAGGTGGTGAAGCCTTATATTGATTTAGAACAATATGTCAAGGTTATACCAACTATTTGATAGACTCAATAGACTCAATTTTAAAACTGTTTTCTGAATGGTGTCTTTTTAACTTGTGCACTTAACTTGGTTAGTTATTCAAAAACCACCAATATTAGTATTAGTGCAAATAAATAGCTCTTAAGTTCTCAGCATCTATTGACAGACTGAAAATGATGGTTTCCAGATATTGTTTTGAACAATATGTTCAACTTTGGAGTAAGAGAAGATTTGATTTTTTAGTAAATACATCAAGGTCATAGTAATTATTGATAGAATGAGATTTGGGCATAACATATGTGTTTTTTGAAGTAAAATAACAAAAATACTGAACTCCGAGGAAAATTCAAAACAGAAAGTTCCTAATCAAATGGCAAAATCAAAAGATAAAACATATCAAACAAACAAACAAACACACAACTGTCATATTCCTGACTTGATACAAGCATTTTTTATGTAGAAAATGGTGGATTGAACCTGGTTTTATAGCGATAAACCTCTCACTTGTATGACAGTCGCATCAAATTCCATCATATTGACCACAATGCGTGAACAAAACAGATATAGTAGATAAAATTGTCAAAATAGCTGTCCTCAATGTGTCACAATCTGAATCAGAACAAAACAAACAAATATTAAACAAAGAACCACAAAAAAACATAATCAAATTTAGAAAACATGTTCATTGCTTACTTATTTTTTTATTTTATTTATGTATGTTAAATCAACCCAAAGGATTGAAATATGAAAGTCCTGTGACTGAATGACGAGATTAACATCAAATCTCGTGTAGAATCGCGTGTTTAACATCAGAATGTAAACGTTACTAGATATATAAACTTATTTTGTCGTTCAAAGTATGCAAAAATAATGATAGAACAATAACAATATGGGGGATGTTTACAGAGCCATGTCATATTTATCAAAGAAACACAAAACGTCACACGGACAAAGCACATTAGCAAAAATGAAAGATAATACTAACAATACATTAACGGAATGCATAAGTACCGAGCCACGTCAAATGGATATCACCAAAAATAGACCAAACAGTAGAGGTAATATTAATACAAAGAAATAAAAGAACAATACAGCACGTTATTAAGAAGTGAACATATTGATCAAAGCAGATCAATACAAAGAAATATTATGTATTCGATGACTTACTCAAGTCACATATGGGTGATTCATACCTAGTATTCAGAAACCTGATGCTACGATGTTTATCTGTCTTATTTGTTTTGCTCATGACCTCATTTGTATGAGACAGCTCGATTTTCTATGGTATTTTTTGTGTGTGTATTTTGTCACTTATTACAATAAACAGGAGACCTATATTATGTATATGGGTTCCTTGGTAGGTCTACACGTCCGTCAGACTTGGTTCACTTGACCTCGATCTCATTTCGTCGATCGGTTATCTAGATCAAGTTTTAGTTGTCAAGTCCGCGTATCTTAGTTAAGAAAAAGGTATATATAATTTTAGTCTGCTTGTCACGTGTACATGTTTGACTGTCAAGTTTCATCTGACAAGCAATAGGTCAACTGTATTTGGTGTTTAGAATGATTGGTTTCCTTTGACAAATGTTTGACAATGACCCTTTTTTTGTGTGTTTCATTGGCGAATGTTTAGTTTGGGTACAACGATTTCCCGAGGATTACAAGAACAAATTAACATCAACAGGACAAATTGAGTTGTTCCAAAACATGATTTACATGTATTTATACTGCTTAAACTTGTATAATTATAAGGTCTGAGACGTTTTAGTCGTAAATACTCAATATAAATATAGTTATATTTAAGAAATCGATTGGTATGCAAGTTTTTAAAGATCTTTAAAGTTGTCTAAATTTTTAATAATTCCGTCCGCCATATTGTTTTCAACAAGTAATTTGCATATAACGTACAGGACATGCTTATCGATTTCCTGAAGTTAAATTGCACTTTTATTGAGTAAATAAGACTATTATTTTAAAATTATATACTTATACAACATGTTTTTGGGACAAATCTATTTATCCTTTGGATATTAATTAGTTCTTGTTATACTCGATAAATCGTGGTACCGTTAAACTTTTGATTGAAAATGAAAATGGGATATATTTCAAAGAGACAACAACCCCACCAAAGAGTAGACAAAAGCCGAAGGCCACCAATGACCGGTTCTCAAACGCAGTCCTCGCAGTCAATATAATATATCTACTCCAAATGATTTTAAAGAACCCTGCATGTGTATTTTTTTTTAATTATTATTAAAGACGAAGTGCACAGCCAATAGTCCAAAATTAATGAAAAATATGTGTGCTCCCTCTTTTCTCGTTACGGCAAGTTAGGGCGATTTTCATTCGTTCGTTAGATGTTGAGAAGCCTCTGATGACACCTGATGTTTACATTTGTGATACAAATTTAATAATGGTAGATCAAGCAGGCGAGATTTTCAAGCGTTTGCTACTCCTAAGTTAATATTTATACATTTTGATGTACGATCATTTTACTTCTTACTCTATTGCAGTCCATGCAGTGCCTATGTCATTTTGTCTGATTAGCTTTTTATATGCATGATCATTGTGGTAGAACATATTTCAATCTACTGTTTGGTCACATTTATGGATGATTTTGTGCAACACATTTTTCATATATGACCATCTATTATATTGAATTACGTTGAACTGATCTCAAATTAGCGACTTATACTTTACAATTGCCAATATCTACATTTGATTGTTTGATTTTGTGTCTGTGCATTTTAATTTATTTGTAATATAAGGAGGAGAATAACAATATTAAGATGTGTTTTATTTTCTTGAATTTACATTATTTTCCAGCCACTGAAAGAAGATCTGCGAAGGGAGTCACTCAAAATTTGCCCCTTAATTGATGCATTTGGATTTGATCGGATGTAAACCACATCTCCATGGTTCAATTCCACAACAACAATGCCAGTAGCTGAATGATCATCGCGTACTTCCTCACTTTCGGTAACAATGCTGCCAAATGACACAGAGTTTATAACTATTTCCGAAAAAATATAGCTATTGATGTCTGATGTTATTGTCCATGTGAATACGTATGTTCCATGATCTGGAGTGTTGAATACTCCAGTATGTTTGCTATAAGATGACCCAAGATTGGTCCTAACATCGTCGAAAATCAGAGTCTGATGCCGCCCTGGATTTGCTTCATGTGTACTCATGTAAGCATAGAAAGCTACTGTGTTGACAGGGTCTGTATCTACAAAATATGTTTTGAACACAAATCAGTTTTTAAAGAGTATCATAGTTTTTGCTGACCATTTAATTACCTTTTCATATCAGCATGACAAAAATGATTGGTAACATAGAATCAAAGTTTTCAATATATACACATATGAATACAAATTGACCTGCCAAAAACACATGGTTTGTAACAAATTTTAACAGCGCTGGAACGTTTTCAAATTTTCATAAATTTATCGACATAACAAAAGAATCAACACATGACATTTTGCATAATCACTCATAGTTACTTATCAGGAACATTCTTTTACACACCATGCCATCTAATCGTGCATAAAAATAGGAACACATTTCATGTGCAAGAAAAAAAATCAGCCGAAAAAAACAGACTTGCAGTTGGCTTAGGTTTTATATATTTTAACCCTTTATGAAAGTGTTCTCCTTACACTTTCCAATAAGTTTAAATACGAAGTAGTTATACCCTAAAACAAATTATGACAGTTATCATAAAGATAAGTTATACGATTGAAAAGTTCTAGAACAAATTGTTGTCAAGTGTATTAACAAATGTAATACAAGTATTCTTTTATAAGTGCCAATTAATTTTGTTTGTACATCAAGATAGATACATTAATAAAGTGTTTATTATAATAAGTTTGTACTTAAACGACGTCTTTTTCTATAGTTATCTCTGTCTGGGGATTCATTATGCACTGTGTTTCTTCTTCCAGTTAAACTCATCTGTCCATCTCTGTGAATCACCTCCTTAATTATATTGAAATTCGTTGTTGGGTTTTCCGAAACATAACTATGGTTATTTTTTTGTTCTACCAATTGTTCGCTTTCGAAGTTTGGCTTTATAGTCTGTGAGTCTTTTTCAATAAATTTATATACTTCATCCTTCTCTTCATAATTGCATCTTCTTTCTAAGTTTAAAATTTGTTTGTTTTGATTCTGAATCGTAAGTTCAAGTTCATGAATCCTTTTATCTTGTGTTGTTTGATGTCTCCGTATTTCCTCAAATTCAACGTGCATTTTGTTTTGTACAATGCTAAGAATCTCTTGGTACTCATTTGCATAGCAAGATATTACTGGGATGACGGAAAGTAAAAGGCAATATACAAAGTATTTGACCATCCTGCAGTTGTCTAAGTATAAGTGTATATCCAAGATAAGTCATCGACATATTCCATGTCTCAAGTTACAATACTTTACTGATAAAGATTCCAAAGTTTACTAAGTTCATCATTTCAGTCATTTATAATGTAGTATAAGTTTTTGAACGTTGTTATCGATATCAGTTTTGATGGTTTGTTATCAAAGAGATAAATGAATACAATTTTTTTCCCGCAACATGAGGAAACATAGAGTACAGTGTACACAAAACGATTTACATTGCATTATGTAATTTCACAGCCCGGGTTGGTAGTTGGAAGGGATGGTTTTCTCACCATGAGATTTTGGGCAAAATTTACCCTATCCCCTTTTATTTTACCATTCCATTAAAATCAGCACCCATACATACATTCTGTGATGAATTTTACACCAGTGTTTCTAGCTGCCTGCTAAAGTTCATTTTACAGTACATGAGTGATTTCTATGGCAAGCTGTTTTGCTATTTATTCTAATTCAGGATATATAATTAACTTTATAAGATATCTTATATAGTTTATGAGATATCTTATATAGTTTATCAGATATCTTATTTAGTTTATGAGATATCTTATATACTATATAAGATATCTTATAAACTATATAAGATATCTTATAAACTATATAAGATATCTGATAAACTATATAAGATATCTTATAAACTATATAATATATCTTATAAACTGTATAAGATATCTTATAAACTATATAAAATATCTAAGATATCTAAGATATCGAAAATAATAGAGAAGATATGTTATAAAATATAGAAGATATCTCATATGATATATAAGATATCTTATAAAAAACAGATTATATAAGATATCAATATAAGATATTGTTATGTAATTTTCTTTATAACATATCTCATAAACTATATAAGATATTTTATAAGATATCTTATAAGCTATATAAGATATCTTATAAACTATATAAGATATCTTATAAACTATATAAGATATCTTCTATATCTAAGATATCGTATATAATATAGAAGATATGTTTTATAATATAGAAGATGTGTTATATAATATAGAAGATATCTCATACAGGTATGATATATAAATACACTCATCACAGATACCAGGACTTAATTTAGTATATACGCCAGACGCGCGTTTCGTCTACAAAAGACTCATCAGTGACGCTCGAATCCAAAAAAAGTTAAAAAGGCCAAATAAAGTACGAAGTTGAAGATCATTGAGGACCACAATTCCTAAAAGTTTTGCCAAATACAGCTAAGGTAATCTATGCCTGAGGTAGAAAAGCCTTAGTATTTCAAAAAATAATAAGATATCATAAAAACAGATTATATAAGATATCAATATAAGATATTGTTATGTGGTGAAAATATTCGTCCCAATACTTCAACAGTTGCAGACCGATTAACACAAATATTAATGTCACTAAAATATATTGCACGCAACGAATCTATATTTATGGTCATTCTAATTTACCATGTCAGTTGACATTATATACTTTAATCTTGTTATGTCCGACCAAAGCAAGGCTTATTTGTTAAATAAACTCCACGTCAAGATATGTATAAGTTAGCCTAACTGATATTTACGTACTTGTGCAATATTTTCTAGACCTTTATGCAATTAAGATGATAAATTTGACAGCTATATTAAAATTAGAGACTTAACAAACACATGTTTTCCCATGTGTTCTTTAATTTGTTTTACACAGTGTACAATATTAAAAACATTTTATACGTGAAAATACGATTGATCCTTTATTGAAATTCAGAATTTACGTATAAAAGGTATTTGCAAGTCCCACTCATATCAGTTACTAATGCTGTATGAAATTTAAGCAATGATTTTTTTTGTGTGCGTACTTTGTGTCTTTAGTCAACTAAGTGTAACTGCTTTTCTCTTGCAACCCGACCATACTTCTAGTTCAAATGCCAACAAACAGCAATGCATATCTTTACAGGAGTTTATGGCGGAAAAGAAAGAAGTAAAACATCGAATTGACCAAATGGAACTAGAAAATGAAAAAACTCTTGACATATTAACAAAACAACTTCATGACAAATTTTCTATTCTTGAAGATAAAATTAAACAAACGTCCAAACAAAATGAGACACTACAAACAACTACTATCTTGGAAAATGAATTCCGTAGTATGAACGAAACATATACGCTTCTAAAACGGACTCATGAGGTTCTACAACAACGATTCAATTTACAGGAGGCAGAAATTACAACACTAAGAAACAAATCCGTGGCTTTAGAAAAAAAGGTATCTGTCATTGAACATTTAAAAACTATTAATCAATCATTAAGTTTGCATAATGTGCAAAATGAAGTACAAGAACTGAAGCAAACGACAAGCCTATTGACAAACAACCAGAACGCTAGAAACCAAGACTTTCTTGCATTGTATAATATGACTCTCACGTCGGACAAGAACGTACAAGAACAGTTCTTTCAACTTGAGAGACAACAAAATCTGACATTTGGAAACGTTATTTCGCAAATAAAAAATAATTCAAAACAGATGGATAATCAACTGGACATGTTGACTCATAACATAAATGCATCACTAACAACAGCATTTTCCAATATGAACATGCTGAGAAGTCAAATTGGAGATAATAGTAAGAAAGGTAATTATGATAAAAATATAACATAAACCTTACAAATAACATGATATTCACTAAAGTCGTCTGCAAAATTTTTTTGTTATTTTTTTTGTTAGTGATAATGTTTAAAATATAATACAGGCCAATTTAGAACGACTTTTTAAAAAAAGAAGACAAATAATCCAGTTAAAAGAGTAACAAAGACTATTTGAAGAGCTATAGATGAAATTGTACGAACAAGAGAACAATAAAGGTTGTATCCTAATACACATGTACTGTCTGGTAGGTCATTTAACATCTTTTATAAAGCATTTTTATTATTTGAATTGTTGATTTGCATTTGATGTAAGTTATTTATTCTGTATTTCAGTTGCTTTAACAGCTTGTACAGTAAGAACTAAGGTTATTAACGGAGCTGTACCATTTCCCAAAATTTACACAAGTGTTGGAATTACAAACCAAGCAACATTTCTGTCCACTGGAAAGTTCGTCTGTGATATTCCGGGATTGTATTACATATCATCCTATATAAGAACAAACCAAAACGGATTTGTGTATTACTTAATGAAGAATAACGTACCAATATCTATGTCCGCAACAACAACTTGGTCAGGAAGTATTGGTTACTCAACAAGCGTTATAACAACAGCAGTTGACATCCAAAGCAACGATGAATTGTATTTAAAGGCCCCCAGTTCCAATAGTATCGGAGGCAGCTATTCGTGTATAACAGTTATAAAAGTAAAGTGAAACTATATTAGAAGAATATCATTGGAAATATGTTAACCTGAACAAGGTACAGAAGCGTAATAAAATATCAGTACTTGATAAAAACAATTAAAAAATTATTCTCATGTTTTGTTTTACATATTTTACTATTACACTGTGTCTAAACCACACAAGCAAAAAATGTTTGGACTCGATGGTATCTAATATCCGGTACGGTGACGGAACATTTATAAGGTTGGTTTCTATTTCTGTATTTGTTATTTTTATTATATCGAAGAATGAGTACTCATATATAACTATTTTCTATTATGAGGTGTAATATTTTCTACAACCGCTCTATATTAACGAAGAAAAAGTAAAAATGCATGTCAAAATGACGAATTGAGTGAACCTTGCCTCGAATTTGTTTAATATCTCGTTAAATTGTTCACATTGTACGGGAATTCTTCCTACGTTTGCTCGAGTAGATTGGATAACTTAAGATAACCATCCTGTTGTGCAAGAAATTTCATATATCAAATGTGCTTGTTCAATTGTTAAGACCGTAAACTGTATTTTCAAGTTTGATCACTTAAATTTACATAATTCATATAAAAACCTGTAGAGAACTTAAATCTCAATTTACGTTATAACCTTCATTCCTATAAATCTCGCAGTTAAGATATTTTTAAAGAAAGCAAAAAAAAAAATTTATTTTTAATTTCAATAAAGTAGGAATTCAAGTGTTTACAGATTCAAATAAATGATAAGCTGTCCTCTGAAAAAAAAAATCGTATTCTAACGAGCCACCAGACTTCTTTTAAACGCCGAAGTTCAATTATGTTGTGCAATTATGCATTTTATTTCTTTGACAAAATAGGGTTCTATATTGAGAAATATAGGACAAAACCGGGTTGTACACATTGACCAAACCGGCCTCTTCCATTTTGACATGACTCATTTCTTTCGTTCCATACACAGCAATATGATATATGTCAATATCTTTCTTTTCATACCTTTCCTAGCGTTCAATATGAACAATTTAACGAGATATTAAAACAAATTCGAAGCAATGTTCCTTCAATTCGTCATTTTGACATGCGTTTTTACTTATTTTTCCGTTAATATAGAACGGTTGTAGAAAATATTATACCTCACAATAGAAAATAGTTAAAAATGTATACATATTCTTCGATATAAAAAAAATAACAAATTAATAAACAGAAAGTCAAACCAACATTTTCTCTGTTTGTTAATGTTCCGTCACCGTGCCGGATATTAGATACCATCGAGTCCAAAAAAAAATTGCCGGTGTGGTTTAGACACAGTGAACTACTCGCTCGAAAGTTATCTGTTTAACTAACGACCAATTTTTATCGTAGAATATTTGGTGAAAAGAGTCAAAGTATACTTGTCTAGGAACTGTATTTGTTATTTAATAATTCAGTCTCATTATAGTGTAAATGAAGGAATTTCTGTACATATTGTATGATAGTTTCAAAAAAAAAAAAAAAAGAAAACAGTTGATTAAGTGAGCCATAATGTTGTGATATTCAATGCACTATGCTTTTCAAATCTTAGGCATAAATTCGCTCAGCCGAATTTGGCATAATGTGCGGAACTTCAATTCTTTCACTTTTCTTTAACTTTGTACTAAATTAAGTCTACTAACTTTTTATTCGAGCGCTAATGCTCAGTCTAATGTTGTGTTTCTGTTGTGTCGTATATTTGAAGTGTTTCCCTCAGTTTTAGTTTGTAACCCGGATTTATTTTTTTCCCAATCTATTTATGAATTTCGAACAGCGGTATACTACTGTTGCCTTTATTTATACAGGCGAAATGCGCGTCTAGTTAGTTCAACTCCTAGCGCGTTGTTTATGAGTTTTGCACTGAATAGATGACATGGACGTTTTATCCCAGAGCCCAGTAGACCACACCTTTGTGTAGAAATGAAATATCATTGAAATGCTATTTAAAAAAATTAGAATGGAAATGTGGAACAAATCAGAAGACTAAACGTGCATCTGACGTACCAAATTATTATTTTGATTATAGAAAGAAATTTCTAGAGTAGTTGAGTTTAATTAAATTATGTTTTCTGAATTCTTTACAATACATAATAATTACATTAATTTATGTTTAATTATAAAAGAAGGACGATAGATACCAAAGGGACAGTCAAACTCATAAATCTAAAACAAACTGACAACGCCATGGCTAAAAATGAAAAAAAGACAAACAAACAACAGCACACATGATACAACGTAGAAAACCAAAGAATAAACAACACGAACCCCATAAAAAAAACCTAGGGGTGATCTCAGGTGCTCCGGAAGGGTAAGCAGATCCTGCTCCACATGTGGCACCCGTCGTGTTGCTTATGTGATAACAAATCTGGTAAATAGTCTAATTCGGTAGGTAACATTCATGATAATACGTTATTCTGATTGGCTAACTGCACATCACGTGTTATTCCTTCTGCAATTGCATTACTCAATAAAACTTATCATTCATGATAACACGTGTTCCAACAATAAAGTGCATAGATGAATTAAATTAAAATAGTTATCAAAGGTACCAGGATTATAATTTAGTACACCAGACGCGCGTTTCGTCTACATAAGAAATCCTTAGTTTTTCGAAAAATTCAAAGTTTTGTAAACAGGAAATTTATAAAAATGACCACATTATTGATATTCATGTCAACACCGAAGTGTTGACTACTGGGCTGGTGATACCCTCGGGGACGAAACGTCCACCAGCAGTGGCATCGACCCAGTGGTGTTGATAGTTATCAAAGGTACCAGGATTATAATTAAGTACGCCAGACGCGCTTTTCGTCTACATAAGACTCATCAGTGACGCTCAAATCAAAATATTTATAAATTCAAACAAGTACAAAGTTGAAGAGCATTGAGAATCAAAAATTGCAAAAAGTTGTGACAAATACGGCTAAGGTAATCTATGCCTGGGATAAGAAAATCCTTAGTTTTTCGAAAAATTCAAAGTTTTGTAAACAGGAAATTTATAAAAATGACCACATTATTGATATTCATGTCAACACCGAAGTGTTGACTACTGGGCTGGTGATACCCTCGGGGACAAAACGTACACCAGCAGTGGCATCGACCCAGTGGTGTTAATAGTTATCAAAGGTACCTGGATTATAATTTAGTACGCCAGACGCCCGTTTTAGTCTACATAAGACTCATCAGTGACGCTCAAATCAAAATATTTATAAAACTAAACAAGTACAAAGTTGAAGAGCATTGAGGACCCAAAATTCCAAAAAGTTGTGCCAAATACGGCTAAGGTAATCTATGATTGGGATAAGAAAATCCTTAGTTTTTCGAAAAATTCAAAGTTTTGTAAACAGGAAATTTATAAAAATGACCACATTATTGATATTCATGTCAACACCGAAGTGTTGACTACTGGGCTGGTGATACCCTCGGGGACGAAACGTCCACCAGCAGTGGCATCGACCCAGTGGTGTTAATAGTTATCAAAGGTACCAGGATTGTAATTTAGTACGCCAGACGCGCGTTTCGTCTACACAAGACTCGTCAGTGACGCTCAAATCAAAATATTTATAAAACCAAACAAGTACAAAGTTGAAGAGCATTGAAGATCCAAAATTGCAAAAAGTTGTGCCAAATACGGCTAAGGTAATCTATGCCTGGGATAAGAAAATCCTTAGTTTTTCGAAAAATTCAAAGTTTTGTAAACAGAAAATTTATAAAAATGACCACATTATTGATATTCATGTCAACACCGAAGTGATGACTACTGGGCTGGTGATACCCTCGGGGACGAAACGTCCACCAGCAGTGGCATCGACCCAGTGGTGTTAATAGTTATCAAAGGTACCAGAATTATAATTTAGACCGCCAGACGCGCGTTTCGTCTACATAAGACTCATCAGTGACGCTCAATTCAAAATATTTATAAAACCAAACAAGTACAAAGTTGAAGAGCATTGAGGATCCAAAATTCCAAAAAGTTGTGCCAAATACGGCTAAGGTAATCTATGCCTGGGATAAGAAAATCCTTAGTTTTTCGAAAAATTCAAAGTTTTGTAAACAGGAAATTTATAAAAATGACCACATTATTGATATTCATGTCAACACCGAAGTGTTGACTACTGGGCTGGTGATACCTTCGGGGACGAAACGTCCACCAGCAGTGGCATCGACCCAGTGGTGTTAATAGTTATCAAAGGTACCAGGATTATAATTTAGTGCGCCAGACGCGCGTTTCGTCTACATAAGACTCATCAGTGACGCTAAAATCAAAATATTTATAAAACCAAACAAGTACAAAGTTGAAGAGCATTGAGGATCCAAAATTCCAAAATGTTGTGCCAAATACGGCTAAGGTAATCTATGCCTGGGATAAGAAAATCCTTAGTTTTTCGAAAAATTCAAAGTTTTGTAAACAGGAAATTTATAAAAATGACCACATTATTGATATACATGTCAACACCGAAGTGTTGACTACTGGGCTGGTGATACCCTCGGGGACGAAACGTCCACCAGCAGTGGCATCGACCCAGTGGTGTTAATAGTTATCAAAGGTACCAGGATTATAATTTAGTACGCCAGACGCTCGTTTCGTCTACATAAGACTCATCAGTGATGCTCAAATCAAAATATTTATAAAACCAAACAAGTACAAAGTTGAAGAGCATTGAGGATCCAAAATTCCAAAAAGTAGTGCCAAATACGGCTAAGGTAATCTATGCAATACAAAATTCCTGTTTACATGATCCTAGCTAAAAAAGGGCCAAGTGAGCTTTTCTCATCACTTGGCGTCCGTCGTCCGTCATCCGTCGTCGTTAACTTTTAAAAATATTTTCTCCTCTGAAACTACCGGGCCAAATTTAACCAAACTTGGCCACAATCATCATTAGGGTATGTAGTTTTAAAAATGTGTCTGGTGACCCGGTCAACCAACCATAATGGCCAATATGGCTAAAAATAGAACATAGGGGTAAAATGCAGTTTTTGGCATATAACTAAAAAACCAAAGCATTTAGAGCAAATCTGACCTGAGTAACATTGTTAATCAGGTCGATTCCTATCTGCCCGGATATTTTCGGATGAATCGGACAACCCGTTGTTAGGTTGCTGCCCCTGAATTGGTAATTGTATGGAAATTTTGCTGTTTTTGGTAATTATCTTAAATATTATTATAGATAGAGATAAACTGTAAACAGCAATAATGTTCAGCAAAGTAAGATTTACAAATAAGTCAACATGACTTAAATGGTCAGTTGACCCCTTAAGGAGTGATTGCCCAATATAGTCAATTTTTAACCATTTTTAGTAAATCTTAGTAATCTTTTAGAAAAATCTGCTCCTCTGAAGCTACTGGGCCATATTAAACCAAACTTGGCCACAATCATCATGGGGGTATTTAGTTTAAAAAATGTGTTCGGTGACTCGGCCAACCAACCGAGATGGCCGACATGGCTAAAAATAGAACTAGTATGAAATTGTTTATCAGGTCAAGATCTATCTGCCCTGGAATTTTCAGATGAATCGGATAACCGGTTGTTAGGTTATTATTATCTTGAATATTATTATAGATAGAGACAAACTGTAAACTGCAATAATGTACAGCAAAGTAAGACCTAAAAATAAGTCAACATGATCAAAATGGTCTATATACCCCCTAAGGAGTTATTGCCCTTTATAGTCAAATTTTTAACAATTTTCATAAAATTTGTTTTCACTAACATTTTCCACTGAAACTACTGGGCCAAGTTCATTATAGATAGAGATAATTGTGAGCAGCAAGAATGTTTAGTAAAGTAAGATCTACAAACACATCACATCACCAAAACACAATTTTGTCATGAATACATCTGTGTCCTTTGTTTAATATTCACAAAGACCAAGGTGAGCGACACAGGCTCTTTAGAGCCACTAGTTGTAACTTCATAGGGTTGTAAAAGCGTTGACCATGCGCACAAAATGTACTTCGGTCAACGCTTTTACACCCCGATGAAATTACAAAGAGGAACATTCAATTCTTTTAAAAGTGTATTCAATATACTCTTAACTAGAGGCGAGCACGAGATCGCCGACACTATAATATGCTTCTAGCATTTCCTATGTGATATCAAATTCGAAAGCCAATTGATTTTGAAAATTCTGACAAAACCAAGACAATATTCCTAATAATTTCAGATTGGTGAAATATTGTTATAAAACAAGATTGGACTGTGGGCAATACCCCCGTGGGCTTATATCTCCTCAAATGACAAATGAGAGAAGATGTCGAAAGAAATTATTTGCAGAATTAAAGTTATACCGGTATTCATAAGTCATGCTAATGTAACATATGATCAGCTAGACTAAACCTTAATCTGATATATCTCTCCATAAACTCCTATAACTCTTCCATGGAAACAAAAGGCAACATTTTGTCGTGATCTGAACAAGTACTGAACTTTTCAAATGTTTTTTTTATTATGTCATTGCATTAGACAATGTAATTTAATTTACATTTCAAAAGTTCAATGAGGTTTTAAGGTAGTACATAACACTACAGGGAGATACCTCTGTAAAAATTGGCTCTAAAAAAAAATCACGTTCTATTGTTAAGGTTATGTTTAGTTTCTTAATGATCAAAATAAGTGTTTATCTACCCAATGACATTCTTCAGATGAAGTGTGTGACTCAAATTTTTTATAGGTTCAAAGTTAATATTTTGTCAAAATAATATGAAAATTAAACGAGCCAAATTAAATTTAGTCAAGGTGTATGATACCACCTTTAAATTGTTTTTTTTAATTTGTCTCTCGCCATATGCGAGTCATAGGGAGTCCTATCCGTCGATAGCGGCGTAGAATATTTGTAAAAAACTTTAGAAGGTAGACCTGGATGATTCATACTTTGCAAGGAGAGACCTTATGTTTAAATATTTCCGTGGCGGCTGTTATATGTCCATTATCCTTGACCCCATTTTCATGTTTCGCAGATAATATAAGCAGCAGCATACCAACTAAATTTAGTTAATTGGAAAATTTTAATTTGTACATGTTTGACTAGCAGGTATATTCTGACCTTGATCTCATTTCATGGTTTATTCGTCATTTTTTAAATTTTTTTAGATATTGTGTTTTGGTCTCTTTACCGTAGATATAGGACAACCATATTTGCTGTATGGAATAACTGTGATGCGTACATGTCTGTCTGACAAGATTTTTGTTTTTACCTTAGCCCGCATTTGGCATAGGTCTTGAACATGTTAAGGTTTTGTTAGTTAAAGGATACATAATATACAGTTAATTCTGTCTCATATCTTGACTTACATATAAAAATTGACACTGAGTGTCGGTTGAAAACAAATTTTTACGACAATAGAGATGATTTCAGCTTCCCAATTGTGAACTTTCCATTTCTACGTAGCAACATTCCAGCAGCAGATTAGGATACTATCAAAACCTAGAGTTGCAAAGAGTGAAGTTGAAATTATCTTTTCGTAAATGTTATGGACGCCGTCACTAGTTAGTTGACTGTTACATGACCGGTGCCACATGTGGGGCAGTATCTGCTTACCCTTCCAGAGCACCTGAGATCACACCAAGTTTTATTGAGCGGTTAGTGTTTTTTTTGTCTTTAGTTTTCTATGTTGTGTCTTGTGTACTATTATTTGTCTGTTTGCTTTTTTCTTTTTTAGCCATTTCATTATCAGTTTATTTTCGATCTATGAGTTTGACTGTCCCTCTGGTATCTTTCGCCCCTCTTTTATGATTGAAGTAAAACTTGTGTTTTTAATACTTTTAACATAAAACCAATCGCTAGTAAAAAAAGGTGAGACATGTCAGCGTAAGCACTTGTTTCATTTATTGGAGAGTAAATATTCGAGGAATTTCTAAAAGAAGTACTATTCAATGAATTCAAAATTTAGCTTTATGATCCTCGCAACAATCTACAATTTTTAATTCTTTTTCTCCATGACATGCATTAAAATAACGGAAGCAAACTCTGAGTAATAGGGATCTTGATTCTTACGTTAGTCTGGGGAAAGAATTTGAAGACAAGGCATTGTTTAAACTGTATTTCTAATATAGAATAAACTAAAAAGATGAAGATTGTACAAACTATCCACCAGATACATGTACCCTATTATACATACAACGAAAGAGGACCATACACCTAAGCAACAAGAAAAATCCACACCGTATATAAACCATTACAGGCCCAGACAAACACTGCAACCGAGAAAACCAATAACCTGTTTGATGTACAAAATGATAAATGAAAACTTATATGATAGACATTAACTAACGACAACCACTGAATTACAGGTCCCATGACTGCTTTGCGAGCCTTATTTTCGTCAATCCCGAGATATAGAGTTTTGTATTTAAACGAATCATTTTTACAACAGCAAATATAAGGGATTCAGTGAATACCGACTTTGATGTAAAATGGTACTTCCTACTCCATTATTGTTTGCAACTTTTATAAATTGCATGTATTAAGCTAATTCATTAGATAAATAAAGTAAGTGGCATATGCAGTTATAAATAAATGATATAAGCAGCCGCATGGCGCAATTTTTTGCAATTTTGCAATTTTTGCAATTTTTGCAAATATTCTTCAGCAACTAATCATCTGGAATTCTTCTGAAATATTCTTTTGTCATTTTAAGAAGATTAGAAGATGTAGTATGAGTGCCAATGAGACAACTCTCCATCCAAGTCACAATTTATAAAAGTAAACCATTATAGGTTAAGGTAAGGTCTTCAACACGGAGCTTTTGCTCACACCAAACAACAATCTTTAAATGGCCCCAAAAATTACTAGTGTAAAACCATTCAAATGGGAAAACCAACGGTCTTATCTATTTATAAAAAACGAGAAACACTTATGAACCACATCAACAAACGACATCTACTGAACATTAGATGTTAACATATTAGTACTAAGTCAGAATATGGAATTGCATATGCTACCTTATGATGCACGATTGCCAAAGAGGGACGAAAGATACCAAAGGGACAGTTAAACTGATAAATCTAAAATAAACTGACAACGCCATGGGTAAAAATGAAAAAGACAAACAGACAAACAATAGTACACATGACACAATATTGAAAACTAAAGAATTAACAACCGACTTTCCCGTCCCCTTTTGTCGAATATGATAAACTGGTACATAAATAGACTCATTATTGGGATTTTACTTACATGACGGGTGCCACCTGCGGAGCAGAATCTGCTTACCCTTCCAGAGCACCTGAGATTCCCCAAATTCAGGTTGGGTTCGTGTTGCTCAGTCTTTAGGTTTTTTTATGTTGTGTAGGTTCGAATGTTCCTCTGGTATCTGTCGCCTCTATTATACTTAACATTTCCATGTCGGGATTGGTACTTATATTTAAATGGCAAAAGGAGGATGTATGATAAGAAATCTACAATTGTAAAACAGTAAAATAAGTTAATCTTGCAAAGTCATTTAATTTTAGTTTCAGATAAATCAATGATGATGATTAGGCATCCATTAATGTAATTGAGGACAATACTCAAATAAGAAGGTCTTCTTCAGATCTTGATCTTTTCCTCGATATTGACACAGATGGACGACATTCAACTAGAATCTATGACTAACGTGATGCTTTTGTGACATCCATTTTTTGTGACATCTTTTGTGATCTCAGGTGCTCCGGAAGGGTAAGCAGATCATGCTCCACATGTGGCACCCGTCGTGTTGCTTATGTGATTACAAATCCGGTAAATAGTCTAATTCGGTAGGTCACATTCATGAAAGGGAAGGGGATTGTAGTTACGACGAAAGGAACATATCCGATATCATTTGTGAAACGGTTATTCCATAACGGTCAACCAATTGGTGATGGTGTCCGTTAAAACGTTTTAATGGTACCGAACCTCTACCCTTATTTGAAACAATAGGTGAACATCACAACATAGAAAGACACCCTATGAAATATCAATTGAAAAAGAAATATCAACACAAGTGAAAATACAATGCAAATACAAAATCAATAAAACAAGGGATGAATAATTATATATACAGTATTATACCTCTGTGAAATGTTTAATACTTTCAGAAAAGCAACAATAAGCTTGAACAACAATCTGCCATTTACATTAATAATATACACAGGTAAATGAAAATTATTTTGTTGTTAGGTGTACAGTTTAAAAGGAGAAAGCAAATGTTTTTACAATAAAATAATTTTGATGTTTGTAGTACGAAGAAGTGAACATTTATAGTTATACCAAACACTTATCAAAGCTGTCATATAGACCAGACATAACCCTGAATTAGTAATTTATTGAATAACAAAAAGGCATTTCAACTTGTATACAAAAAGTCTTTCCCGTAAAAGTGATGTTTTTGTAATGTACTCATTACGACCTTTCATTTGATATACGACAAGCATACCTTCTGAAAATTTTCACTTTTTACTCTTGATAACCCCATGCATCTAAATTTTTTGAGATTCAAAGTATAATATTTGTAATGTAGACTTGATTAAAGTTCCTTTGATATGCGACAACGCCATATTATATAAAGTTTGCACTTAATAAGCCCATCCAATTCATTTTTGGAGATCAGGAATCTGATATTTCAAATGTACACATCATGACCTTTCATTCGATATACAACAACCTTATCTTAAAAGAAAATTTATGTTTTCCACTCAATGACCCCATCCAAGGGACGTCAATTTGATATATGAAATGTACGCTTTATGGTCTTCATTTGATTTGCTACAACCAGTTTGAATGTTTGCACTATATGACACCACCCTTCCTACTGGGATGAAAAAGGGGTTTGGAATTTTCATTTTTGAGTAGAGCTCATTAAGACCTTCAATTTGATATCAAATGACCCCATTCGGCAAAGATTTTTTTTCGTTAATTTTTTTTGGTTATTTGGTCAAACATGTAACCATGTTAAACTCTTCAATTTCATAAAATTTCAGGTGGTAACATGTTGTTGATTCAGAAATACATGCCCGCTCTCGCAAAACTTCAAACTGAACTATCTCTGAAACTACAGCACATATCTCGAATTTGTTAAGTGATAAATGATCTGCAGTTTAAGGACAACATTTCAGATTCCAAAATTCATCAAGATCACAATGAATAATCAAATATATGATACATACCAAACTTGAGAACCAGAAGTCATAGAGACATGGGACTACCACCATTCCACTCAGGACCACTTGACCTTTCAAATGTCACATGGTCAATGTCATAGTACACTTTGAAGGTCAAGGTTAACTTTCATCATGACCTGACATTGACCTCAAATTGAAGGTCTTGAATTACTGATCATCTTTGCAGTTTATAGTAGGTTGATATCTTTTACCTTTTAAAAAAATTAAGCTGATGTAACTTTTGAACAGACGGTCGGAAATTTTTCAGCTTAATGTATAAAATGTAGAGGGCATTCCCAAAAAAATGTTGGAAGAAAAAAAAGAAAATGAACAACATGAGAAAAACAATAAGGGTTTCCTCGCCCAGAACATTCGCTTTCAATTTGTACTGATTGAAATGTTAAAATTACTTCTTTACGACGCTTTTGCTTATCTGATTACTAGGATGTCCTACCAAAGGGAAGACAACCTGTCGTAAAATATTAAATCAGGAGTCAAAAGTCGATAATATGGAAATCGACTATTTAGTTTACACTTTCAAAGTTTAATGATATGTTAAATTGTATCGTTAATTTTTGTCTCGTCATATGCGATACACAGATATTGATATCCGGCGACGGCGTAGTAGAGCATTTGTATAAAAAGGTAGAAAACCTGGATGATTCATACCTTGCAAGCAAATAATTTATGTTACCATGTTTCGTCTGTCATATGTCCATTGTCATTGACCTCATTTTCATGTTTCTCAGACACTATATATAAGCAGCAGACCAACTAAATTCAGTAAATTGAAAAAATAAAGATGTGTAATTGTTTGACTGGCAGGTAAAATCTGACCTTGACCTCATTTTCATGGTTTCATTTGTGATTTATGATTTATTTTTCTGTTTTGGCTTGTTTTTATCATAAGCTATAACACAGCTATTTTTGGTGTATGGAATAACTGTAAGGTGTACATGTCTGTCTGACAGGATTTATTTTTGCCTTATGCTTCATTGACATGGGTCTTTAAAGTATTATATATATGTTTATATGTTATACTTGTCATAAAACCTTTATCTTTAAGACTTTTAACATAAACTCACTGGCTAGTAAAATAAGCGTGACATTCAGCGTAAACACTCTTGTTTCATTTATTGAATAGTATATCGTAGAGGAATTTCTAAAAGGAATTATATTAAATTAATCAAAAATTATCTTTATGATCCTCGCTAAAATCTACCATTTTTAATATTTTTTGCTTCATGAGCTGCATCAAGATCGTTGTGCAAGCCTTTTAAAAACGGAAGCAAACTCTGCGGAATAAGGAGCTTGATTCTTAAGTAAGTTGGGGCAAGCATTTGAGAAAGGGTTTTGTTTGACCTCCTCTATTTCAAATAAACTGTAAAGATGTGTTAATGAACAATCTATTCACCAGATACATGTACTCTATTGTACATACAACTATAGGGAATCATACGACCTTAGGAACAAGAAAATCCTACACCATATAGAAAGCTATGACATGAAAAAATATATGATTAACATTAACCAACGACAACCACTGAATAACAGGCCCAATGACTTAACATGTTTTCGAGCCTTATTTTCTTCACTCTTGAGAAAATAAAGTTTTGCATTTAAGCAATTGATTTTTATGACAGCAAATTTTTCCTCGGCAACTGATCATCCGGATTTCTTTTAAGACCTCCTTTCGATATTTTTAGGTGTTTACATACTAGAACTACTCAGTCATAATATGGAATCGAATTTGATACCATATGATACACGAGTTTCAACCTACTTTCCCGTCCCCTTTTCTAAAATATGACATGCCGAATTAGACTTATTACCGGAATCGTACTAACATGAGCACCACGACGGATGCCACATGTAGAGCACTATCTGTATATCCTGAGATCCCAAAGCTGCTGGTGGGGTTCCTGTTATTCAGTGTTTAGTTTTTAATGTTATGTTTTGTGAACTACTGTTATGAGTTGGTTTTCCCTTTTTTAACCATGACGTTATAAGTTTATTTTTGTTTGACTTATGAGTTTCAATGTCCCTATAGTATCTTTTGTCCCTCTTTTACTTAACAACTCCATGTCGTGATGGTATTTATATTTAAATGGCAAAAGAAGGATATATCACAAGAGAAACTACTTTGGCATTTTAAATTGTAAACAGTAAAAGTAATTAATCTTATAAAGTCATATAATTTTAGTATTAGATATATTGATGATGATCAGGACCGAATAATCCTTATTTCTAACATCACAATATCATTGTGATTTAGGATACTATTTAAAGAAGAATGTTTGCTACTGATCTTGATCTTTCCTTGATCTTTTTCTTGATATTGACGACTTTTAAATAGAATCTATGACTAATGTTTTTGTGATACGCATTGACTAACGTTTTTGTGATACGCATTGCCTGATGCTTTTGTGATATCCATTGTCAGCACTAACATACCCTCTGCTCAATTGTATGCTCTACATACATGTTACGGTCATATAAGAAATTTGTTGACCTGTACAGTATGTCTGTGTTTCACCTCACCTGCGATATTTTTAGTTGTCGTAATTCTATAAATACCAGTATGATAGTCTGATTTGTATTTTTTATAGATTGTGGTATTTTGAGTGATTGTGAATGTGCATGGTAGGTGGCACTGTTGTTGGATTTTACTTTATGCATGTACTTTTCATTATTGCATTGTAAACAAATACAAGACATAATATTAATCACTAGCATTTTGCATGTATTGTGGAATAAATTTCATATTGTGCTGTGTAAGCATTCTATCACGTCATTTATTACAATAGTTATCAAAAGTACCAGGATTGTAATTAAGTACACCAGACGCGCGTTTCGTCTACATAAGACTCATCAGTGACGCTCAAATCGAAATATTGATAAAGCCAAACATGTACAAAGTTGGAGAGCATTGAGGATCCAAAATTCCAAAAAGTTGTGCCAAATACGGCTAAGGTAAGCTATGCCTGGAATAAGTAAATCCTTAGTTTTTCGAAAAATTCAAAGTTTTGTAAACAGGAAATTTATAAAAATGACCACATTATTGATATTCATGTCAACACCGAAATGTTGACTACTGAGCTGGTGATACCCTCGGACACGAAACGTCCATCAGCAGTGGCATCGACCCAGTGGTTTAAATAGTTATCAAAAGTACCAGGAGTGTAATTTAGTACGCCAGACGCGTGTTTCGTCTACGTAAGACTCATCAGTGACGCTCAATTCGAAATATTGTTAAAGCCAAACATGAACAAAGTTGAAGAGCATTGAGGATCCAAAATTCCAAAAAGTAGTGCCAAATACGGCTAAGGTAATCTATGCCTGGAATTAGAAAATCCTTAGTTTTTCGAAAAATTCAATGTTTTGTAAACAGGAAATTTATAAAAATGACCACATTATTGATATTCATGTCAACACCACAATGTTGACTACTGAGCTGGTGATACCCTCGGAGACGAAACGTCCACCAGCAGTGGCATCGACCCAGTGGTTTAAATAGTTATGAAAAGTACCAGGAGTGTAATTTAGTACGCCAGACGCGCGTTTCGTCTACATAAGACTCATCAGTGACGCTCAAATCGAAATATTGATAAAGCCAAACATGTACAAAGCTGAAGAGCATTGAGGATCCAAAATTCCAAAAAGTTGTGCCAAATACTGCTAAGGTAATCTCTGCCTGGAATAAGAAAATCCTTAGTTTTTCGAAAAATTCAAAGTTTTGTAAACAGGAAATTTATAAAAATGATCACATTATTGATATTCATGTCAACACCAAAATGTTGATTACTGGGCTGGCGAAACCTATTATTTCATTTTATCGGAAAATAATTTTTATTTCGATTTTAATGAAGATTTTCTAGATGTAAGTCTACGTTTTGGATATATCTAAAGATAATTGTACTTGACTTTCTACTGTTTGTATTTTACGTTTTTTTTTACCAAATGGTCCTTATTCACAATTTTGTGCATAACCATTTCATATCTTTATATATAAGAAAAGATTAATGAACTTAAAATGTGATTTATTTAGCTTTGTTTACATTATTTTCCAGCCGCTGAAAGAAGAACGACGAAATGAGTCACTCAAAATTCGTCCCTTAATTGATGCATTTGGATTGGTTCTGATAAAGACCAAATCCCCCTTGTTCAATTGTGCTACTACGATGCCAGTAGTTGTATGATCATCTTGTACTTCTTCACTGTTGGAAAGTATGCTCCCAAAAGGTACAGAGTTTATAACTATTTCAGTAAAGATATAACCAGTATTGAAGTCTGATATTATTGACCACGTGAATACGTAAGTTCCCTGTTCTGGTGTAGTGAAAACCCCACTGTGTTTGCTATAAAATGATCCAAGGTTTGTCTTCACCGCGTCAAAAATCAGAGTCTGATGCTGCCCTGGGTTTTCTTCATGTGTGTTCATGTAGGCATAGAAAGCTATTGTGTTGACAGAGTCTGTATCTATGAAATATATTTTAAAAATGTAGATTCTACTAAAGAGTAACATAAATATGCAGAATGTTTTTTTCTTTTCTTGACCATTTATTTTTATTTTAGAAAGTAGCATTTGAGCATGACTAAAATGTTAAAAGATCAATCAAGTACAAAGCTGAAGTGCATTGAGGACTCTATTGTGTCATTGAGTCTTGAAAATTATTTTCATTAGTGAAGATGTTATCAGAGTGCTCTTTTACACGAACGAATTGTAAAACTGATGTTATATTACAATGTTGTGAACATGTAATTCTGCAGGAAAATTGTCTAAAACCGTGCTGTCCAATCGTGCATTGCACGAAGGAACACATATCGTGTTCAAAAAGAAACTATACGAAAAACAATTATATGTTCGAATTAGTTCTACCGTTGAACAGATTTAGACATTTATATACTTTGTTGGTTGGTTGTGTGGAATTTATATGTTAGACCAGATTTTCACAGTTATTTCCTAGAGATTTTCTTGGGTAATATTGGTCTAGGGATGTAGAAGTAGAGTTGTTTCTTTGTTAAATAGCGGTTTTTTTCTCATGTTAATACGGAATTTGTGGATTCACAAGTGTATCTAAAAACGCAATACAAAGATTCTATAATAAACGAACATTGATATTGTCAAATAATGATAGATACATTAATAAAGTGTATGATAAATATATACTCATTTGACGTCTTTTTCTATAGTTATCTCTGTCCGAAATTTCATTGTTCACCACGTTTCCTCTACTAGTTAAACTCGTCTTCCCATCTTTGTTAATCACCTCCATTGTTTGGGTTTTCAAAACATCACTTTTGTTATTTTTTGGTCCTACCAATTGTTCGCTTTTGATTTTTGGGTTTATTATCTGTGAATCTTCTTTAAAAAATCTGTTTAAGTAATTCACCTCTTTATCGATGCATCTTCTTTTCAAATTCTGGATTTGCTTGTTTTGATTCACAATCGTAAGTTCAAGTTCATGAATCCTTTTATCTTGCGTTTCTTGGTGTTTCCATATTTCCTCAAATTCAACGCGCATTTTGTTTTGTACAATGCTGAGCATCTCCTGGTATTCATTCACATCGCAAGATCCCACATGGATGACTAAAAGAAGAAGGAAACACACAAGGGTTTTAACCATTCTGCAGTTTAGTTAGTATTACATGTATATCCAAGATAAGTCATGAACAAATTCTTCAAATTGCAGTACAGTAAAGATAAAGCTTACAGAGTTAAACAAGTTCATAATTTAAGTCATATAGCGAAACATCTAAATAATGGTATAGATATTTAATATGCCGTTTGTAATGTATTTTCAGGGAAAATTAAAGACAGATGATAATCTGTTTATTAGTAACACGAGGTAGTAAACAGATCATTGTGTAAAAATTTGAAATGAATTTTGCACAATGTAATTGTTTTGAATTATATACGGCGTTTTTAATTTAAGGTTATATTTTCCCTCTTTACTAATCAATATAGAATCGACCTCTTACAGATTGTTTGTTTTAACATAGAATCATATTCAAAACAGTGTGGCTGTTGCCATTGATTGACGACCTAAAGTATCCCATTGACAGGGGCAGATTATGTGAACGTTTGTCTGTAACGACCACTGTTCACTGTGTACTTGTTAAAGACACTTAAACTGTGGGGTCACCAAAGGTTCTCAACACCTAAATAAAGTAATTCGAAAAATTAATCAGGATTAACACGATGTTTAGATTTATATCAATAATATAAATCAAAACATAAAGGTTATTCCTGATTAGTTTTTCGATTTATTTCATTATTAAAGGCGTTAAGAACCTTTGGTGACCCCACCATTTAAATTCTATAATAAGTAAGTAGTGAGCAGTGGTCGTTACAGACAAACGTTCACATAATCTGTCCCAGTCAATGGGATAATTTAGGTCGTCAATCAATGGCAACAGCCACACTGTTTTGAATATGATTCTATGATAATAGAAATCAATTGACGTTACTGGTGGCTTTACTTCACAGTTTCTTCTATATTTCATCATTATTTGGTTCCCCGTTATGGAATAGCTATTTCACAAATGACTACGAATATGCTTCGATTGTTGTTGGCACAATCTAGTTTTCCTCCAATGTGATCTACCAAATTACACATAATACCGGTTTTGTACTTGATGATAAACATTACGACGAGTGTCAAATATTGGCACCCTTCCAGAGCACACGAGATCACCCTCAGTTTTTGGTGGGATTCGTGTTGCTCAGTCGTTAGTTTTCTATGTTGTGTTTTGTGAATTGTCGTTTGTCTTTCCGTCGTTTTAAGTATTTTGCCATTGTATTGACAGTTTGTTTTCGACTAATGATTTTGAATATCCATTTGGAATTTATCGCCGCTTTTTTGTTAGTCACCTAAAGATGTGAAAAAAGTGCCTGAATAAATTGATGTAAGATAGCAAGAAATGACGTTATCTGACAGTGCAATTTTATTTTGCTTCCTTAACCAGTCTGTAGTCCTTGGTGTTGATTGATTGATTGCTGTTTGCTTGCTTTATACACATTAACATATATTCATGAACACACATTTAAATCACATTATTAATGACTATTTAGAACAATAATAGTTCGAACACTGATCCCGATATCTAAATTGTGCACTGTTGTTCGACCGGGGTGAAAGATAATAATTCCGACAGCTATTGGAAAATGTGGTTACGTTGGATGGAGACAGGAACTTGATTTTGGAACTGGTCACCTACGTCCGCTTGAGAGTTATTTGACAGCTTCTTTAACCTATAAAAAGTAGAGAGGGAATAAGTATAATTTTAACCCAAGGCATCGGATTTATGTTCCGACGAACGTTACTGCATATTAATTTTATATACTTATATACCACATCTTTTTTGCGACAGTAGCAAATTTTCCTTTAATATAATGTAAAAAGTACATCGCTGTTCATATAGATAAAATCGGGATTTAAAACAAAATGCTATAGAAAAATAGTTATACCCGTTTACACAAAAACAAATTTACAATGATCAAAACTATGGTATATTAAAAGACTTTTTAGTTCAATAAGGTTTTATTTCGACATAAAAGACAAAATTACGCCAACCTCGAATCTTTAATACTAAACTGATATACTTTTGATCATTTGAATTCAAATTCGTGTTTTTATTTTAGTTATGTTACTAGACTTACATATTATCAAGTACATATCTCTTAACCAGATATAGTAATTTTCTGAAATTGGTTAGGTCAACAAACTAAGTAACAAAAATATCTATGTCTCTAAATTATATTATAATCCTTTTTTATATTCATTTCTGTTAACCATGTTTAACTTGGTTGTCACTTTATACTCCAATCTCATTGTGTACGACCAAAGCAACGCTTTTTTGTGTTAAAAAATGTATAAAACATTTATTGATTAGCCCAAATGATATATAAATACTTACTCGTGCAACCATTTCATGACCTATTGAGCAACGAAGATGATAAATTTGACAGCTCTAGTGATAGAAAGGACAAAACACATTTAAAAGTTATTTTAAAGAAAAACACTACTATATGAATCATTTTATACGTTTAACTCGGTTGAACCTTTGATAAAATACAGAATTTACGTATAAAAGGTATTTGCGAGTCACATTTATATCAGTTACAAATTCTTTATGGTTAGAACTATTTCGCAATGATTCTCTATGTGTGCGTTCTATGTGTGTAACTGCTTTTCTCCTGCAGCCCGAACATACATCTAGTTCAAATGGAAATAAACAGCATTGGGTGTTTTTACAGGAATTTATGGCGGAAAATAAAGAACTAAAACATCGAATCAACCAACTGGAATATGAAAATTAACAAACTCTTTATATAACAAAACAACAACATGACAAGTTTTCCACTCTTGAAGATAAGATTAAACAAACATCAAATAAAAACGAGACACTGGACAAGACTATTTTATTGGAAAATGAATTTCGTAGAATGGAGGGAAACTATACGCTTCTAAAACGGACTCATGGGGTACTACAACAACGATTCAATTTACATGAGTCAGAAATTACAACCTTAAGAAACAAATCCATGGCTCTGTCATTGAACACCTGAAGACCTCGCATACCAAACAAGATGGCCGACATCGCTGAAATTTAAACATAGAGCCAACATGCAAATTGTGTCTAGTAATTTGTAAACGTTATAAATAGAGAGAATGAGACATGAGAAAAAAAACTTTGAGCTTTACTAATTGTCCATATACGAGACGACTTTTAATAGGAGTTACTTCCTTTTAATGAAATTTTTTTATTCTTTTATTTGCCTATTATCTTGAAAAATAAAACAGATAGAGTGAAAAATGATCAGCAAGACTAGTATCACAGATAGTGCTAATAATCGAAATCCTATGTCTACTCATCATTAGAGTTATTGTCCTTTGATAACGAGGTTAACCCTTGTTTGCAATTTTGCAGTATATCTTTAAAATTTAAAAAAAGAAAAATGATCAATGACAAGATCTGCAAAATCTCAAAAACTATTGGCAGGGCAAAATCTACTAGCAAGTCAAATTTGGCTGATATAGTAAGAAGACTGTCACTCTTTATGAGTGATTGCCCTTAAATGAGTATCTTTTACCCTCTTTTGTGTTCTGAGCGCAAAATTAAAAGAAACTGAACAGACTAATTGATCAGCTATACAAGATCAACAAAATAGAGCTTTTTTTTGTCAAGAATTCTATTTTCGTCTACAATGTTGGAGATCGTCCTTTGTTGAATATGCACATAGACCACAGGTTCTTTGGATCTTTTTGGTATTGATAAAATCCTAAAACTCGAAAATGAAAAATCGAAAATTTATTAAAATCGAAAGGGAGCTATTATATATATATATAAAAAAAAAAACAATTCACTAAATTCCATGAAAATAGGATAAAGCGTTTTTTTCAGTAATTGTCCGATATGTTGACAATATTTTCTAAATTTAGAAAAGTTAGAAATAAATGTAATACTGCTGTTGAAAACGTCAAAACAGATTACTATAAGAAATTATCTGATAAAATTATAAACGAATCCGTTAAAAGTAAAAACTAGTCTAAAATGGTCAAATCATTATTCGGAGGGCAACATAAAGAAATTCCTTTACTGAATTAATAGATGATCGTGAAAAAATGGCTGATATTTTTAATGTATATTTTAGTGATCAGTCGAATATCGATGATTCTAATGTCCAACTGCCAAATTTCGAAAAGTTAACTTCACAATTAACCACAATAGAAATTACAGAAAAAGATGTTGAGGACATATTGTTAAATTTAGACACGTCAAAAGCTATTGGGCCCGATTGCGTAATAAGTCCTCGGTTATTGAAAGAAAAAAAATCTTCTACGGAAGTATCAAATTATAGACCGATTTCCCTGATAAGTGCTCTCGGTAAAGTTATGAAAAGATGTGCTGATATTCATATGATGAAGACATAATCTTTCAATCAGTTTAATTGAGGTCTGGAGCTGGCATGTCAGTTAACTGCTAGTAGTCTGTTGTTATTTATGTATTATTGTCATTTTATTTATTTTCTTTTGTTACATCTTTTGACATCGGACTCGGACTTCTCTTGAACTGAATTTTAATGTGCGTATTGTTATGCGTTAACTTTTGCTAGAGGTATAGGGGGAGGGTTGAGATATCGTAAACATGTTTAACTCCGCCGCAATTTTGCGCCTGGCTCAATTCAGGAGCCTCTGGCCTTTGCTAGTCTTGTATGATTTTCAATTTTAGTTTCTTGTGTATAATTCAGAGTTTAGTATGACGTCCATTATCACTGTACAAGTATACATATTTTTAGGGGCCAGCTGAAGGACACCTACGGGTGCGGGAATTCTCTCTACATTGAAGACCCATTGGTGGCCTTCGGCTGCTGTCTGCTCTATGGTCGGGTTGTTGTCGCTTTGACACATTCCCCATTTCCTTTCTCAATTTTATATAAGCATATTTACAACTACTTACTTGAAAACAATATTTTGACGGACAACCAGTCAGAATTTACACCTGGTAACTCGGCTATCAATCAATTATTATATTTGACAAATGAATTTGGGAGGGCTTTAGATGAGGGTAAGGAAATTCGGGTTATATTTTGTGATGTAAGTAAAGCTTTTGGTAGGGTTTGGCATAAGGGGTTGATTCGTAAATTAGAAGCAAATGGCATATCAGGTCAGTTGCTTCACTGGGTCAAAGTCTACTTAAGAAGCAGGAAGCAACGAGTGCTTATCAACAATAAAACGTCAGGATGGCGAGACATCAATGCCGGTGTTCCTCAGGGATCAATCCTTGGTCCTCTCTTCTTTGTGATATTTATTAATGATATTGTAGCTGAAATTCAGTCAGAAATTAAAACTTTTTGCAGATGACACAAGCCTGTATCTTATAGTGGACAATCCAGTAAATGATACATTAAAGTTAAATGAAGATTTAAAGAAAATTCACTACTGGTCTGAGAAGTGGTTGGTTAATTTTAATGCAAATAAAACTGAGAGCATGACCATATCCCGGAAACTTAAAAAACCATTGCATCAACAGCTTTTCCCGAATAATTACCCCTTAAACTCTGTAAATGAACACAAGCATCTTGGTGTGATACTGTCAAACGACGATAATTGGCACAAGCATATCGATATGATGGTTAAAAAAGCTTATTCCCGCTTAAATATACTTATCATAAAATAGAAAGCGTCCAAATAGCGGCTGCAAGGATTGTGACTGAAGGAACACAGTTAACATCTATTAACTTACTTTATAAGGAAACAAGATGGGAAAAACTAAAGGATGGACGAAAGGCCCACAGACTTACATATGTGTACAAAATGTCTAACAATATTACTCCATCTGATCATAATAATATTTTACCTGAACGGTTCCGTAATATACATGAATATAATACACGTAATGCGAATGATTTTCAACCTATTGCAGCTAGTACATCATTATACTGTAACTATTTTTTGTCATCAACAGTAAAATCCTGGAACTTGCAGACAATTGAACTACAAAATAGTCCGTCCCTTCTCGCTTTCAAAAATAATTTAAAAAGTAACCGTGAAATTAACCCGGTATTTTATTATTGTGGTTCCAGATCTGGTCAAATATATCATGCGAGAATAAGAATGAACTGTAGTGGACTCAACAAACACCTCTATGACAGAAACTTGATACAATCCCCGAAGTGTGTTTGCCGAGACCCTGAAACAACGGATCACTATTTATTAAAATGATTAATATTCAATGTACCCCGCCAAAGACTCATTCACAACCAAAATTTCTACTTATGTCTTACTTTTTTGCTCCGATAGACTCACAGTAGAACAAAACATACTGATATTTAAAGCTGCGCAAAACTTTATTATAAGTAGCAATCGATTCACATCCACAATCAAATAATTCTAATTACTCACTCCTCCCCTATATAAAAAATATTGTTTCATTCTTTAGTAACACTCTCATTTTTCTAAAAACACCTTTCACCCCCTTCCTTTGCAATATATTTTTTTCTTATGAATATTCCTTTTGTTATTGTAATCATTGACTGTATTTTGTTACACATGTATTCGTTTGCTATTCAGCATGTGTTCATAGCTTGTAATTTTATTTTCGAATTTAGGGAGACGGATTTATATAAGAGCACTGCTCTTGTTTCCTAATCCCAGTTATTGAATATTTTGTTTATTTCGTATTTATGTCTTTACCCTTGTAGCTATATATATAATGATTTCTTTAATAAAATATGTTTACAGTATATGTTGACAACAGACGGACAGACGTATACCGGTATACCATAATATGTCCCGTAAACAGATATATATTAACGCAACCTTGCAAATAAGTGTGTTTCCGCATTTTGTAATGATACTTTTATACTTCTTTAACAGGACATTTCGTAGCTATGCATTTAAAATATCAGTTTGCATTAGCATATTATTTATTTCTCATTTCAGTGGCCATAACAGCATGTACATCGAGTAATGGAAATGTAAATGGAGCTGTGAAATTTTCTTAAATTTACACAAGTGTAGGGATCACAAACCAATCATTCTTTAGGTCCACTGGAAAAAATTTGTGTAATGTTCCTGGATTGTACTACATATCATCCTATATAAGAACAAATACCAACTCCAATGAGTATTACTTAAAGAAGAATAAAGATATCATATCTAAATCCGAAACAACCTCTTGGCCAGAATATTATGGTACCTCAACAAGTGTTATATCAGCAGTAGTCGAGTTTAAAAAAAACTACGCAAAAGATATCTATGCCATCCATTCATGTTTTATAGTCATGAAAATAAAATAAACTAAATGAATAAATAAATATTTGAAAACAAGCAAAATAAATTGACACAACTGCGAGTATTTGCAGATCTGTACGTTGTGTCTTTTTGTTTGTTGTTGTGTGTCTATTAATACGTTATCCGTCTGGTCTGTGTTTTTGTTTGATATTTTTTCTGCTTTGTATCGTTCTGTAAGCCCTTTTCTACTATTTCTTTCTTATGTTGTGCTGTTACACTACTGCCAAAGGTTGTAGGGCAGGGTCTGTCATATTTGATTAGCTATAAATAAGTTTTCTAGATTGAATTGTTCTAAATCTTTCATTTCGGGGTCTTTTATAGCCGACTATTCGGTATGGGTTTATCCATTTTGAAGGCCATACCGTTGGCTATAATTGCTTACTTTCACTTCTTTTGATCTTCGGTAGGTAATTGTCTCATTGGCAATACCATTTCCGTATTTTATACGTATATCGCATAAACAAAGGCAACAATAGTATTCCGCTGTCCGAAACTCATAAATCGATTGAGAAAAAAACAAATCTGGATTACAAACTAAAACTGAGAGAAACGCATACATTCGATACCAAATTACACTTATAATCGAGCGAAGAGCAATAAGCAATTAATAATTGCAGATCGACAAAAAAGTGTTCGTAGTAAAAAATATCAAGTTTGATAAATGATATGAGTTTGAGTTTTTTTATTGAAAATTTTCGATTTCTCTATTGTTGACTGCTAGGCCTGGAGGATATCATCAACATTTATAGCAAGGTCCATTTTTTTCATGAAGCTCCTAGAGTATTCAAGTATTAATATATATAAAGCGTTTCCGATGAAGGTTAATCAAGAAAAACGTTTCTAACGCCATTCTGGTATATGTCCATAAAACTAAAATATGTTTCTTCAAAAAATGGAATTCCAGCATGTGATTATCAAGTTTATTTTAGCCTAATTCGACGAAGTTCAATATCAACGCTTATAGTATGTGATGTTAGGCGGATTTTAGGGAATCATGGATAACTATGTGTGTAATGAACATTTCATACAATTTCTATCTCATATATCTACTTTGAAAGATATCAAATTTGAAAGAAAAATTGCATATATGTTGTAGTTTTGCGCGTCTAAAATGAAAATATTCAAATATGTAACGGAATGCATAAACATCACGTTTGTTTATACGGCACCCAATGTTTTCTTAAATATCTCAGGTTTCCAAGGTAGCTTCGTATTACCTTAAACTCATTAAAATTTATTAGTTAAACAAGTTAACTTACTGTTTGTAAAACTTATTCCGTAGGGTAAATACGTCAATGTTTATAAACTGATAGATAACCTAAACTTAAAACGGTTTTGTACATCAAACAAACACGTAGAAGGAAAATCCAATCTTGTCAATGTCATTTCAACTGTTAAATTCAAATCGTAATTATTGGTATTAAACTTTTGGTGCCTCCAACGCATTATTCATCTCAATATCTTTATAATTAAATTCACATATATAATGATTTTTTGATTGTTTTAAATTGTGACAAGCAGCATTTATAAAATGAGTTTTAAAATTTTTTCAAAATGTTATCGCGTGGTTACATGATTTTATGGTCATAAAACTTTCGATCAACAGCCTTGATTACATAACTTAAATAGAAAAGAGTATCTTGGGGAAAATAAAGGTTAAAATTAATTGTCTGCAATGAACTGTTTTTTTTTTTTTAAATATCTCTCTTCATCAATGCTAATACTATTTTGATCTGAGCGTCACTGATGAGTCTAATCCAGACGAAACGCGCGTCTGGAGTATTAATTTATACGCCTGGAACCTTTGATAACTAATTTTTTTCTTCATTTTACCATCTTGTTTAGCAATGACAGTTGCTACTGCATATATTGAGGGCTTACTTAAGTTTTATAAAATTCGTCAAACCGACAATAAAATTCCAAGCAAAAGAAATGCGTACTTCTGTTTGCGTAAAAAAAAAACCAACTAAATTCCTACAGGAGTAGAGACGTTTTGAATACTATGCCTCGTGTTCAATTTAAGGAACAGTAATTGGAAGTAAAAAGTATATATGTCTATAACGCTATCTGTTCGATGACTGTTCCTTGCAACAACACTTTTAAGAAGTTGGTTTACCTCTAACAACATTTTCGTAACTTTTCTTGATGCAGCCGAACTTAATATTGCCTTTATTCCACACAAACCATTTTGCAAAGCCAACTGAACTGGTTTATTTTGTAATTTGCTATAGTCTTCGATATAAATGCATTTTTTTATGTTCAACAGGCAAGAACCAATCATTCAATCCATCTTAACATGATCTATAAATCGTAAGACGGGTGAATCAAATTAAGCTCACAAGACACATACCTTATCTCTATCATTTCGAAGTTCATATAATTTCGAGTTTTTGGCATACCATATAAAAGCAAGAACATGCAGGTATAATTGTCAATGTGTTTCTACCTTGACTGACATCGGATTTTTTTATTACCAAGTCGATAAATATGCTAATTTAAGAAGTGTAAAATGTTTTTAAGTGCTACAGTATGACAGTCGGTTTTCCAAATTCTGACAGTGCTTAATTATTCCCTCAGACATTCTTCTAAAATATCGATAATTTTGTTGAATTATTAAAAAAAAACTTGTAAATACTGTCCTTTGTAAAATGCCAAATATTGGTTATTTTTAAGTTGGCGACAAATATGTTATTAGTTACATAGTGTGTTAGTGACCTAATACAATATATACGTGGTCAGTAATATCTAACAAATTTATATTATCGACTACCTTTATTTGTTGAAATTAGAAAAGAGCTGTCTCTTTGCAATTTTAATACATCTTCTTATGTTTATATTAAAGTTTTCAAGTGTTCATTGTTAATAACCTATTTCCATTGGTCTGCACATACAAATTAATGTCAACAATAAAAGTATAATATCAACAACCTTGATCATGTTGATATAACAATATTAAACAGAACTTTCAATACATTCAAATAAGCAAATAATGGCAAAGTCGTTCCTCTGACTGTTTGTGGATTCCTATAGATTTTAAGGGTCAATATGTCGAGGACGCAGCAGCTATTGAAAACGTTACATTTATTTGGTGGTTTTGAGGTGTTATTTTAATCCCAATGTACTTAAATCACATCTGATTGCTTCGGATCTTTTATGCAGATAACTTATGAGACGAAATCTTTGATATTTGTCCATCGTCGTTGACTTCATTTTCATGGTTCAGTGACGGCTTTAAAAAAATCAGTACGTCAGACAGGTTTCACCTGGAATCGATTTCATCTTATGGATCAGTAATCACATTTTATCCTGCAATTGGGTGTCCTACTATACAGATACAGCCCTACAGATATCGCTATGCTGTATCTGTATACTATACAGATATCGCTTTAAAGCTCCGCCCACTGCCGGACTGAGTATTGTTTGAACCTGTGTGACCTCAGAATGTGTATTCTAGTTGCATTCCAATGACGATGACAATTGTCGATTTCAAAACTTGAATGTGAATGATTGTGTAACAAAAACAACCATGTCAATTTCAGCATACATGTTTAGTGAATGTCGAGTCTGAAGCGTAGGACAACTCGCACACTTCTGTTTCAAATTGGACAATGTTTTGTTATTTGTATTAACTGTTGAAATTAGTTGTAATGTTAAAATAGATAATTATTCACCTTGAGCGATGTATTATTGTTGACCATTCGAGATTCTTTTTTTGCGAACCCGTCTTTAGCGTAATGTGTGATTTTGATATTACTACGCGGGCCTCAAGGGATTACAAATCGAAAATAAATGGTAAATATGTTAATTTTTGTGTCTTTCAAAACACAAACAATATACAGAATTAATTGCAGGATAAAGACAATAACTGTTTAGTGTCTTTAAATATCAGCTGTATGTGTACTCGGCTCGAAACAGGTGTAGTAGCTCGCTAAAAGTTCGCATACACCTTGTTTCCTAGCCTCGTACAAATACAGCTGATATTTAAAGACACTAAACAGTTATTGTCTATACATTTTCGTGGTTAATTGCTCATCTTAGATAATATTGACAACAGGTCAATTATATTTGGTGTATGGAATGATAATAAGGTGCATATCTGTACATATTTGATGGACTATTTATAAAGATGAATGAATGTGATACTTGTAGATATTTAAGACTGTTAAAACGAATTCAGTCAAAGCGGGCTAGACATTTCAACGTGTGCATTTTTTAAAGTTATAAAATTCATTAAAAAAATAACAAAGTGTCACCAGAGAACTAATCCTTTCCGTAGAAATTCATGTAGTTAATTTAGATTTAGACATTTGGTTGGCCAGTTGTCTCCAGTTAGGTTAATTACTTTTGAGAGAAAACAAATCTGGGTTACAAACTAAAACCGAGTGGAACACATCAACTATGCGAGGAAACAACAGAAGAACAGAATCACTGGGTGCAACAAAAACAAACGTCAAAATACATAAAAACGGACTATTTAAAGTCATAAGAAACCTCAAGTAAAAAAAATAATGCATATGTTTTTTTATAACTCAATGGATAGTTTTCATTATAAAACTTATGTACATAAACTTTTTTCTGAAGAAAATTCTTTAATTTATTCATATTAAGAAGTTTACTTTATTTTAATTGCTTCCTTCCAGGAAGCAATTCCCCGACATATTTTCCGTATGCAAAGTGACCTCAGTGTGACCCATCTCGTAAAAATCCGGTGATCACAATACGCATGTATGTCCTTAAAATAAACTATTATCTGAATGTACATGTACATGTTAAACACGTGCTCAATGTCCATGCTTTTTTGTTGATTTTTTGTCGATTGTTGACAAACATGTGACAATCGTTAAACTTCGGCTTCAAAACACGAACTTTAATTACCTGCCATATTTTCACAACAACACTGACCGATTGAAAAAAAATTGACGATTATACGAAATTTACACGAAAACAATGATAAATTCGTGCACAGAAGACTAAGTTTATGATGTTTGTATGCATTGGTTCAAGAATAGGAAGAACATTATTTTTCACCGGTCACTCGTTTCTAATGACTTTAATAAAAACAACTGTAGTATTCCTTAAATGGTACAGGACATTTCAAGAAAAAAATGGTTGGTTGAACCTTGTTTTCTGGCTTAATCTCCTGCGTATATGGCAATGATATAAAAGATCTCTTAAATAACACCAATACGTGACAGGCATAAAGTACTCACAAACGCAAGATCACACAGCACAGAGAAAACAAATAAATGATATAATAGATAATTAAACCATGCAGAATAACGACAACAAGGCACTACAAACATTGACTTATTTTTGTGTCGTATACAGTCGAATGAAATTCCTACAATTATATGGAATAAAAGCAAATAAAAAATAATACAATTATTTTCACAATAGTTATCATGATAACGACGTCATTATTACTTGGTTAAACCCAATATTTAATCTATTGAAAATGGAACTTCACACGACTAAACTGACAAATAAGACATATGTGAAACGTACCGAAAATACAGAATTTAAACCACAAACTATAAAACATAACACAATATTCAATCGAACACACAAAAGAAACATTACAACTAAAAACATAAATGTGCCGAGACACGTCGTATAGCAATGCAAATTCACACTCGTAAAACAGTCATATTCGGGTTTTCGTCACGTTCGGTACTTAACAGATAGACGACATAAATGTTAATCCGCAAATTAAGAAGTTGCCGTAAGTCGTTTTAGACACAAACACGTCGTAAAAACCAACCAATTTGTTTACGGAATGGCAAATTTCATCTTCTATCGTCATGACTCTTTTTGGCGAAGAGCCTGCAAATGGAGCACACTGCTGTATATGAAGTCTGTATATAGAGAACATACACGAGCATAACGTAACAATTGAGACATGTGAACACTGTACGACGGGTAAAGACACAATTTTCTTCACCGTTGAATATTGCCCGCATTGTGGAACGAATTTCATATTGTGATGAGTAAGCATTTTAATCCATAATGTTTGCAATAGATGCAATATCTATTATGTCATATTATCTAATAATATTTCCTTGCCATTTAATGAAGGTAAACTGAATTCAGTCTACTACTTGGTAATAATAAAAGATAATTGTACATGACCTTAGTATTGATAAAAAATTGTCGACTAACTACAATTTTGTTTGAATTTGTGCATGCGCATATTAGATTTGTTTCACATTGACAAGAATAAAAAGATTAATACTTGATTTATTTTTCTTGGGTTTACATCATTTTCCAGCCACTGAAAGAAGATCGATGAAGGGAGTCACTCAAAATTCGCCCTTTAATTGATGCATTTGAATTAGTTCGGATATAGACCACATCGCCATGGTTTAATTTTACTACAATGATGCCAGTAGCTGAATGATAATCGTGGATTTCCTCACTATCAGTAACAATGCTGTCAAATGGCACAGAGTTTATAATTATTTCAGAAAAAATATAACTATGGGCATCTGATGTTATTGTCCATGTGAATACGTATGTTCCTTGTTCTTGAGTGTTGAATACTCCAGTGTGTTTGCCATAAGATGACCCAAGATTTGTCTTTACCATGTCGAAAATCAGAGTATGATGCCGTCCTGGATTTGCTTCATGTGTACTCATGTACGCATAGAAAGCTACTGTGTTGACAGGGTCTGTATCTATAAAATATGTTTTGAACACAATTAAGTTTCTTTTAAAGAGTAACATAGATATGCAAAATGTATTTTTTTCTCCCAGAAAGAAGCTTTTGAGCATGACATATTATATATATGTTACAGTGAATTTGTATAATCAGGGATTATGTAGAATCCCTGATTTTTCAGGAAATATGTAGAATCACTAAAATCATTAGTATTTATATATTATCCCTAAAAATGATTAGTGATTTTACATAATCACTGAACATTTTAATAATAATTCTACAAATTCCCTAATATAATTTCAGGGATTATGAATAATTTAAGGATCCTTTGTTTGATATAAAAAAAAACCATAGACAAATTATCATTTTTTACTTTCATATTCCTTGCCAGATGAAATAATTTTGCTTTTATACACAGATTATGATCTTAAAGATATAACCAAGACAGGGTTTCGATTCACTTTCGAGATAAAGTTGAAGACTTAAAAAATTAATAATATCAAGATTCCCTTTATAGCGATAACTTTACAGGTATTGTTTTTAAAAGCCAACATCAAATCCACAGAGCATGTAATTTGTGGTATATGTAAAACACATGATGAAGAAGATTATGGAAAATCTGTTTTTTGTTTTTTTGTTTTTGTTCAAATGAACAAGAAATCAAACAAAGGAAACTTACGCATCTAAATGTATAGCAAAACTAAGGATTGACAAAAGAACAAAATTTTAGAGGAAATAAGCATTTGATGTAAAAATCTCATAGCAATTCTACAACCCCAAAAATACATAATTTTAACTGTTCACGAAAAGTCTGAAAAAGGATATCGCCTGGCCTTAACAATGGTATCCCGCTCGAAACCAGTTCGAGGTTGCTAATTCCTTTTGTTTTTGGTACCTGCAGATGTTTTTACTGAACACTTTATTTCTCTTAGGCGGGTCATTAAATTTGATTCGATATGTGAAGGAAAATGTTTTCTAAAATGTAGATTATGCAGCTGATTAAAAGTTTTTTTTTATATCCACTGGACACGACTAAGTGTATATACCAATGTCGTCAAAACACGTTGGTAAGCCACAACGATAGCACGTTTTCCCTAAATGTGATTTAATATGGAGGAAAACTATTCAAACAGACAAATCCGTTCTTTATAACAGTATTAATTAGTATAATGATATCATTTTCGAAATAAAGCATTAAAGGTAAAATTTCAGCAAAATAGTAATATAACTTCTTTAAAGAGGGACGAAAGATACCAGAGGGAAAGTCAAACTCATAAATCGAAAACAAAGTGACAACGCCATGGCTAAAAATTAAAAAAAGACAAACAGAAAAACAATAGTACCCATGACACAACATAGAAAACTAAAGAATAAGCAACACGAACCCCACCAAAAACTAGGGGTGATCTCAGGTGCTCCGGAAAGGTAAGCAGATCCTGCTCCACATGTGGTACCCGTCGTGTTGCTTATGTGATAACAAATCCTGTAAATAGTCTAATACGGTAGGTCACATTCATAAAAGGGAAGGGGATTGTAGTTACGACGTTAGGAACATATCCGATATCATTTGTGAAACGGTTATTCCATAACGGTCAACCTACTTAAGATACCCGATTAAAATTAATCATTCACATAGATAGCAGAAATATTAAATACAAATTACATAGTCAGGAATTTAAAAAATAATTGAGATGCAGTGATTATGAGAAATCTCTTTTTTTCATATAAGAAAATGTATTTAAAGCGACTTATATTTTAATTTCAAGTCGACCAGTTGTTTATTGTTGTGAAAATTGAACACTATTATATTATTTCTTATTCATATAAATTTGATTGGATACCAATGCACCTCATTGAAATTTAGGTTAATCATTTGTAACGTTTTTATCTTTATCAGTTTTTCAATGATAAAAATTCAAATTCTTGATAGTGAAATTGTCAATATCTGTTCTGTTATAATTAGTGTGTGTTGCCAATGAGTTGTGGAATAAAGCGTTTGTGTGTGGTTTTTTTTTAATTGTAGCCATATATTCATGTCTACTCTTAACAAACCATGTTTAAAAGAAAAGATAAAAAAATGTGAAGTTCTTTTGAAAAAATATCTACATTTGAATAAGAGGGGCGAAAGATACCAGAGTCAAACTCATAGATAGAAAATAAACTGACAACGCCATGGCTAAAAATGAAAAAGATAAACAAACAATAGTGCACAAGACACAATATAGATTAACAAAGACTAAAAACACAAACCCCACCCAAAAACTGGTAAATATATACAAGTATAAAACATAATCAATCTTGTTAATGATGAAGTTTTGGTCAAATAAATGCCACACGTTTTTTGTTTTTAGTTAATGACCCGAATGGATTTAAAAAAATATATTTTTTTTTAGGAAGTCTTGTGATTTGTTGTAATCATGTATGTTTCGACTATTTTAACTATGTTTTCGACTTATGAGTTTGAATATTCCTTTTGTTTATTTCTTTGTTCTTTTTAAAAAAATGTCTTGCTTTTTCATAAATTAATGATTAACAGTTTTAAAATCGCTACATAGAAAGCTATAGGCCGATTAATTACAATAAACAACTGATAACTCTGTTTTCGACAAAAGAAACGCTTATTTGTGAATTTATAAAACCAACTTCTGTCAAGTCTTACCAAATTTGCCTTTAATGTATATAAATTACTTACGTTCTAGCATAATCATGAACTATAGTGTACAGCTTAGATGATAAATTTGACAGCAGAGATAAGTTATTTAAAATTAAGTGTATTAATTTTCCTGCTCATTTGTGTCCATACAAACGCCTGAACTGTTCGATCATAAACACAAATTGCTTTGTCAATTAAATACAGAGGGTGTATAAAAGGTGTTTGCAAGTTCCATTTATGTCATTTGGAATTCTGTTTTGATCCATACCTGTAAAACAATGATTTTTCTTATGTGCCTACTTTGTGTGTTATGCCAACCGAATGTAACAGCGTTTCTTCTGCAACCAGACCATTCATCCAGTTCAAATGCGAGCAGACAGAACTTTCTTTCCGTACAGGAATTTATAGCTGAAAAGAAAGAATTAATACATCGAATTGAGCAAGTGGAACACGACAATGAACAAACTCTTGAAATATTAACAAAACAACTACAAGATAAATTTTCTGTTCTGGAAAATCAGATTAAAAATACGGTAAAACAAAATGAGACACAGGAAAAAACGGATATATTTGAAATTAAATTCAGTGAAATGGAACAAAATTATACACTTTTGAAACAGGCTTATGAAGTACTACAACAAAAATTCAGTCTACAGGAGGAATTATAACCTTAAGAAAAACATCTGTGGAATTAGAAAAGAAAATATCAGTCATCGAACAACTAAAAACTATAAATCAATCTATGGATTTACATCAGATACAAAACAAGACATGCAAGATGCAACAACTCCAGCAACTAACTAGTCTACTAAAAAGAAATCAGAACGCCAGGAACCAAGACTTTCTTGCTCTGTATAATTTGACTCTCATGTCGGAAAAGAAATTACAAGAACAATTTGAGAATAATCAAAATCTAACGAATAAAAAAGTGTTTTCGATAATAACAAATAATAATAAATTGATGGAAAATCAACTCGACATGTTGACTTATGAGCTCAATACATCTCTAACAAATGTATTTTCAAAGATGAACATGATGAGTAGTCAAATAGGAGAAAACAGTAAAAAAGGTAATTATGACACAGAAAATATATCATAAATCTTTACAAATTTCATATTAATTAATGAAATTATCTAGATCTGCAAGCATGTTTTTATTATTATGTTTGTGATGATGTTAAAAAGATAATACATGACACATGAGAGCGACCTATCAAATAAGCACATGTATCACCCAGTTACAAAAAAAGTTGAGTCTTTTTAAAAAGTCTTTAGAAAACATTTTGATAAATCCTTTTTAGATGATTATTTGCTTTTGACGTTAAGATTTTAAAAATCTATTTTAGTGGCTTTAACAGCGTGTACAGTAGCCGATAAGAATATCAAAGGAGCTATAACATTTCCAAACATTTACACAAGTGTAGGGATCACCAACCAAACCGCATTTCAAACCACTGGAAAGTTTGTTTGTGATGTTCCAGGCTTGTATTACATATCATCCTATATTAGAACAAGTGAAAACGGATTTGAGTATTACCTAATGAAGAATAACGTACTTATATCTAAATCCGCAACAACAACTTGGCCAGGAAGTACTAGTTACTCAACAAGCGTAATAACAGCAGCAGTCGACGTACAAACAAACGATGAATTGTATATAAGGACACCTAATTCGTATCGTATCCAATACGGCGTTTCATGTTTAACTGTTATTAAAGTAAAATAAAACGACTGTGCATGCTAGGTTTGATATTGATAGTTTGTAAACCTTCAATTATCAAAACGAGGTACAGTACCGTTATTGAAAATATCTAAAAGTTGAATATAGTGACAACGTTTGGTTATATCATATTCGTTTTATATTCAAATATGAACATGCAATAAAAATTCACAAAATTAAAATATATTTAAATAAATAAAATTCGTTCCAATGAATACAACTATGTATTTTTGAAGTCATTTAATCATTTTCCTTGTTTTAGTAGATAGTCATCTCACGGGTAGTACAAAGGCTCTTATTTTTTTTATCATAACGTGCATTTTTCTAATTCAATTGTGCAATTGAAGTTTCATGTCTTGAAGTTGTTTTCAAACTGAATTTTAGTTATTTTTAGTGTTATGTCAATATATTTGCAAGATGTCAAAACATTTTGAATTAACACCAATTGTCTTGGCTAGAGCAATATTGAAATTAATTTAAAAAAAAAGGTCTTTCAAATTCAACTCACTGGTCAAATACAATTATGTTAATGTACTCGCAATTGATTAATATGAAAAATATTGACTACCTATCATGTTTAATTTCTAATGTATACAACTAATTCAAAAGCTCGAACAAAAGCTAATAAAGAGCTATATTTATATGTTAGTAGGTACGATAAAAAGTATGCGGCGTCGGATATCTACCTTATGCAAATTTACTTATTCATGTGCATGCATAAGACTTTCACCAAATTGACTGATTTATGAACATTCAAAAACGTAATATGAACTAAATTTTGGTCCATTTTGTAGGATTTCAGATTATATTTAAAACATTTGCAGACTTGTAATAAACAAATTAAAATTTTCAACCCGAAAAAAGTTTACAGATATTTTGATTTTCATTTGCATGAGGTCGATCTCTATCCGACACAGCTCATTTGTTAATATTGTCACGTACTCGGTGTAGTGACTTCTGGGTATCGTACCAAAGTTTACCACTGGATATTGGAAGATGCACCGTTTCTTATATATTTATCTTTAACTTCTTAACTTGGCCTCCGTAAACCACAAGTAATATGTGGGACGTGTTGCTTTCTTTTCACAGACTTTATCTGTCCAGCAACAACCAGTGCTAACCTGTATAAAATTCCAAACTTTGCTGTATTCTAGCAATGTACTACTATCCTGTGCACTCTCTGGATTACTCTGCCTGTGCACTGCTTAACCAGTGCACTCTCTGTTTTAAGATTTACCAGTGCACGTATTTACCTATGCACTATAACTGCACAGTCGCCTAGGCACCTATTACCCGGTGCGTATGTTTCACTTATACCCTCCGGCAACCTTATTCAGGTACGCAGATAGATTCTTATTCAGAATCTATTTAATCTTAAAGTTTATAAAGTGAAAATTATTACCTTCTCCCTTCTTCTAGACGTCTGGATTATCCAACAAGCGACCCTTGTTCTGACAGCGCATCAGCTATATACTAAGGCATTGGACCATGCCATTTACTTTGGACGATACCATCTGGGGGGGGGGGGGGGGTCATCTGTCTTATTCATATGAGTGTTTATATACGCCTAAACCCCTATTGCTAAACGTTTGAATGACGGCACTCATGTTTACGACTACCGATCGGAATATTTCCGGGTTTGCTAATCACAACCTGTCCGTTCCTGATTTTAAATATTATATATTCCCATAGCAATGTAAACAATACAAAAGGAAAGTAGACAACCGTTCGATTTTCAAACTTAGCGAGTTCGCACAACAATGTTTTAGCGTTATAGAATTAATAATAAGTTGAACCCTAATAAAATAAAACATATAAACCATGTTCATCACAATATGTCTCAATATGGTGTAATGAAATGAAATGTTGTTAAGAATTGAAAAGCAGTTTCAAATCATAACCTTGTTGATTGCTTGAGTCATAAGATTGAATTTATCAAAACATTATACTTTTTCTACTCATATTGTCACACTACTGTCATAGTTTAGGGCCTGGTGCCAGCTAATTCATCTAACCCAACAACATTCTGTAAGTTTATGTCCCAAGTAGAAGTAGGGAGCATATGAGTCAGTAGCAACCGAAGGTGTCACCAGCCCAGTAGTCAACATTTTTTTGTTAAAATGAAAAGTAATTTATTTTAGTTTAAACATGTTGAACTATTCAGCACACTCAGCCTTTTCTAACATAAAGCATAGATTGTCCCAAGTAAGGATTCTGTGATACAGTTGTTGACGTTTACTGCCGTACATCATATTAGTGTTTTTTATATTGTACATTAATCAAGCATTTAGATTTTTTCTTTGTATTGCTTTAAATTTACAATTTTTGTATATTTGTTAACGTCTATGTCATTTGATCTAGAAAGTTGTCTCATTGGCAAACATGCCATTATAATTTGAAACCGCTAGTTAATTCTTAATATCAATTCCCTCCATTTCATTATATTTGCAAAATGTTTTCGTTTTTAGGTGCATGTTTGTCAACTCTGTAATTGATTAAGCTTTCTATTTGATTTTATTGAAGTATCACTGTAATGGGTTATATGAAGACGAAACGTGCTTTTGGACGTACTAAATAATAAAGAGAATGTCCTATAGTTAAATGAAAAATGGTATGAGCATCGTAATGATATGCCGTTGTCTCCTTCCATTTTAAATAAAAGTACTTTTGGGGTAAACGTCAATTACAACTATAAAACGACATAACAACACAAATAAAGCTTTTTGACACGCGAAAAAATGAATACCAATTAATGATAGAACATTTTATATGCAAGTTCTTTTGCTATCAAGAGATTTAATTTCGTTAAAACCACAATTTAAAATGCACGACAAATAAAAGAAATCAATACCACGAAATTAAACACCAACTATATGGTTTGCTTGATCCCAAAATTACCTGAAATTTAGATTCTCAAAATCAAAGCATTGAAACCATTATAAAGCATATGTACGTTCATTCTATCGAAAGTTATCGCAAAGTCTAAAATTATTTTAAAAAAGAACACTAACTTCTAAAAAAAAAAGCTTTTCCTATTTACTTCTTCTACAATGTAAAAGAAGAAATTATTTTGTGTACCGTCTTATTCATTGTAAAGTAAACCGGAAAACCAATATTGTCAATCTTGTGGTGCATGCCAAGTGTTGGCTTTTGTTCGTATGTTTCTTTGTCAATTGTATTCTCCAATTTATTTATAATGTAGTCCTGTGGTGTTGAGTTGTCATTTTAATGTTATATTTCACATGGCTATAAAAGGGGAGGTTTGGCATGCCACAAAACCAGGTTCAACCCGCCATTTTTTTCTTTAAAAATGTCCTGAACCAAGTCAGGAATATGGCCATTGTTATATTATAGTTTGTTTCTGTGTGTGTTACATTTTAACGTTGAGTCGTTTGTTTTCTCTTAATTTTGAGTGTAAATTCACATTGCGATAAGACGTGTCACGGTACTTGTCTATCCCTAATTCATGTATTTGGTTTTGATGTTATATTTGTTTTTCTCGTGGGATTTTGTCTGATGCTTGGTCCGTTTCTGTGTGTGTTACATTGCAGTGTCGTGTCGTTGTTCTCCTCTTATATTTAATGCGTTTCCCTCAGTTTTAGTTTGTTACCCCGATTTTGTTTTTTTGTCCATGGATTTATGAGTTTGAACAGCGGTATACTACTGTTGCCTTTAGTTAATCCAAAGAGTCAGTTGACCTGGCTGAGAGTGATATTTGTTCCACTACAGGCAAAATTGTATGGTTTTAAACAGAATAAACCAATTTGGTGACAATTTACAGATGGCTTATTGATTTGTTTTTTAATAATCTGTTTCCAGTTGACAAAAAGTTTTACAATGAATATATAAAAGGCATATGAAGTTCCAAAAATTTATTTTAAAAGTCAAAAAGAAGTACTGTTTTGTTAATCAAGCAAACATGTAGGAGGAGAATCCAATCTTGTCAATGTCATTTCAATTGTTAAATTTAAATCGTAATTATTAATATTAAACTTTTGCTGCCTCCAACGCATTATTCTACTCAAGTTTTTATAATTAAATACACATATAATGATAATTTGATTGTTTTAAATTGTGACAAGCAGCATTTTAAATGAGTTTTAAACTTTTTCCAAAATGTTATCGTTTGGTTACAGGATTTTAAGGTCAATAAAAGTATCTTATCAAAAGCCTTGATTATATAACCCTAAATAGAAAAGAGTATATTGGGGGAAATGAAGGTTGTAAATTAATTGTCTGCAAAGTAAGCAGATTTGTGGTTTATCAAGATATATTTCTGTACATCAATGCTATATTACTATATCATTTTTACCATCTTTTCTAGCATTGACAATTGCTACTGAATACAATGAGGGTTTACTTGAGTTAATGGAATTCTTCCAACCAGAAATAGATTCCAAGCTAAATTAAAGTATGACGTTTTTATTTCTGTGTACGATATATAAATACTAAGCAAATTCATAATGAAGAAAAGACGTTTAAATTCTATGCTTCGTTCTCTTTTTAGGACACTATGACTGGAAGTAATAATTTATCTCTATGTCTATTTTGGGAAGAGTAAAAGCTATTTGTACGTTGACACTATTTCTTGCAACAGATGTAGTCGAACTAAGCGGCATTTGACCCAACACGACCCACTTTGCAGAGCTAACCTATTTGATTTATTTTGTAATTTGTTATAGACCGTTGCTTTGAATGATATTATTGTCGTCGGGCAAGCAAAAACCAATTATTCAATCCATCTGACTATGATCTTTGAATCGTAAGATGGTCGAATTTATTTATGATCATTCTGTCGACATATACTTCATTTCAATCTTGTTGAAGTTCATACTATTTCGACTGTTTGATACACAAACAAGAATAAGCGGTATGATTGGCAATGTGTTTATGTTTATACCTTGACTGACATTTGATACAGTGTCCAATTACCAAGTCGAATATGATAGTTTAAGATATTTTTTTTCAGATACAAATTTACAAAAAGAACTTATTTATCCAAATTTGAAGTCGCCATTTTGAACTGTAATTATTATAATCCTTGTCGTCGAAAATCTCGATAATTTTGTAAAATTATTTAAAAAACTTGAAATGATGTATCTAGTCCTATTAAAAAAATCAAAATAATGGCAAACTTACATTTTTCTGCCATAGTAGTTTTTTTATTGTGAATTTTTCTTCTGAACTTTTAAAAAAAAAGAACTATGCATACAGTTATCTCCATTCACACAAACCATGTTTTTTTAAGATAACAGGTTTTTCGAAATGGACAAAAACAGATCGATGATTGAACTGATTTTTGTTAAATGTCAGTATCAAATATTGAATGTATATAAGGATGACAACATATGATGCTGAAATAGGATATAGAACAATTTTGCAATGAAAACCTTTCAAAACTTGTCAATCCTTGCATACAAATTTTAAGCTTACTTTCTGTATACTCGTCATTATTTCTTGATAAGATGTAGTACTGTATTATTTTATAAAGCTGCCTTTTTGTCTTCTGGAATCAATTGTGTTTAGCATTGAGACAGCAGCTAAAATGTATCTAAAGCTTATCTGTCTAACAGGATTACATGTAGTTCTAAATTTGCATTCCCGAGAAATAATTGTACATCCGTTGACTGTACCCTGTGCCCGTTTAATTTGTTCCTTTTGATTTAAAAAAGACTAAAAAGTAGTTTGACTGCAGTCCTGTGATGTATCTAGGACATAATATATTATAATAGTCCTAGGTTTGACCAGTTAAAATTGCACATTTGATTTTACTACATTCTCAATTTTATTTTTATGCCAAAATTTGAATGTTCCTTTTCTAAGTGGTGATGTTCTGTTATCTTATCCTGGAATATGCGTCTTTATATAAATTCAAAGCACGTGTGTACGGTGGCGTCTCAAATAAAACAAAAACATTTCTAATATCATTACTGAATGTGTCCCAAGTACACGGATGCCCCATCCGCACTATCATTTACTATGTTCAATTGAACGAGAAAATTGGGGAAAATCTCTAATCTGGCGTTATAATTAGGAAGATCATATCATAGGAAACATGTTCACTACGTTTCAATTTGATTGAACTGCAACTTCATCAAAAACTACCTTGACCAAAAATGTTAACCTGAACTTTGCACTATCACTTTCTATGTTCAGTGTACCGTGAAAATGGGATAAAATCTCTAATTTGGCATTAAAATAAGAAAGATCATATCAAAGGAAACATGTTTACTAAGTTTCAAGTTGATTGGACTTCAACTTCATCAAAAGCTACCTCGACCAAAAACTTTAACTTGAAGCGGGACGAACGGACAGACGGAGGGACAGACCAGAAAACATAATGTCCATAAATGGGGCATAAAAATATTTATAAGCTGTAAAGTGTTGTACGTTGTTTATAAGGAATATGCTTATATTTATACTAGTCAAGCAATTAACAGTAATACTACATGTCATCACATATATAGTACTTGATTACTAGTTTTCAATGTTTGTTATAAAATAATTTAATTTTTTATTGGTCATTGCGTCTTGTGTTTTGGGGATCAATATGATTTACTCACATGTCCATTTAAATATAATCAGCTCCTTTTATTTTGTTTTGTCTATTTAAAAAAAATCCTTAATGTAAAACGTTAGGCATTATGCTATTCATATATGACATAGCATCGCAGTATTAAATGCATTTGGAGTTCATTTGCAGAGAAAGGAGAGTGCAAATGGGTTACTCATCAGTTAAGTCCTGCAACATTTAGCTCCATGTGATATATCATAAATATACTTTTACTTGTACCTGCTTTGTGTCATCTCAATTTGATGATCCAGATTCCTGTTTTGAACTGATTTTTATTGTATGTTCTTTAAAAATATGTTGACCTATTGTGTTGCTATTTCATTGATAAATTACCCACATTTCCTCTCATTCGCGTTGTGCATTTGCACTTAGTGTCTTTAAAAATCAATATTCCTTTTCCAAGGTAAAAAACCAACCCAAAAGTAAAAACAAATCCTTTCATGTATGATATGCAGAATATGTTTTCTAGAATATTTAAGTACTACATGTAAGTACCATATCTGATAATTGTTAAGATTAAAAAATACGCCTTCGTGTACATACTCAAAAGAACGAACGTGAAGTGACATGACATAAGGATTAGAGAATTATAAACTATCTAAAATATAAATAAAATTATGATTATTTATATTATGATAAAGTTGAAGCGGTAATATAAGTTCATAGTAGTTAAGGCTGGACACAAGCTGTCCAGAGTTTCCGTTTGAAATTTCTATCGTTAAGAATTAACAATTGTGAAGGGTAACCGTTTGAATGATTCATAAAAAAAATCACCTTAAAAGCTACCGCAGTTAAATAACCTTATGAGAATGAGAACTCACATTGGAAATAACACTTTAACACAAATTTCAACAGCGCATCAGAAAGATACTAATTAAGCTATGTATATCGTAGGTCAAAACGAGAAAAAACAACACCTTGGTCTAAAAGGAGACATATTTTTTATATAAATAACGCCGTTAGTTTTTCCGTTTTAATTGTTTTACATTGTCATTTCGGGGCTTTTATAGCTGAATATGCGGTATGGGCTTTGCTCATTGTTGAAGACCGTACGGTGACCTATAGTTGTTAATTTCTGAGTCATTTTGGTCTCTTGTGGATAGTTGTCTCATTGGCAATCATACCACATCTTAGTTTTTAAGGTTACAAAAACAACACACAGAAACATCTAGTGAAATTGCAGTGACAAGAATTAGTCGCTTTCAGTGAGGTCAAAAATAATAAAATCAAAAACATACAAACAGTTTACTAAATGACGTCTCGTCACATCAGATATTGACTCTTTTATCCAGAACTCCTCTTTACAGCATGGATTCAATAGTAATTTCCTGACGGTTTCTACTTCAATATGTTTTAGGTGTCGTATTTAATCAGTTGAAGACATAACTGATCCGCATTAGGCTTCATTCTGTCACTTTTTGGTAACATTTTCTACTTACAAAACAGCTTTCCGGATATAATGACATGGACACGAGAACACTTTGACAGAACATATAAAACCTAAAACTTTTCAGATTAAAGTATGACCGATAAATTTTTAGGTTTTATTTATTATTTTGAAAAAAGGTCATTGAGTTATTTTTCTTTAAAACAATATGGTCAGTTGTGAAATACCATTTAAAAGGTACCATTATTATAAATGTCGGATTTGACTTTAATTCTTTACTGTTCCGACAGAATTTAAACTAACAGACACTCTTTGAGACTTTTAACTCAACGAGCAATCCCATTCATGCGGTAATATGTTTTGTTGGGGATATCAAAACTGTTTGCACATTATTAGGAGGAAAATTAAAAACAAATGGTAATTGAATCGAACTGATTCTATATTATCTTTTTTTCTAAAAACAAATTCAATATACAACACATGATTTAGAATGGACTGACTCACTGATAGCAACTATTAAAAAAAAAAAATTTACGGTGTCGCTGATTTTGAAGGACTTAAGTAAGGAGACACTAGTCATCAATGAGATCCTCCCTTTATTCGCCTTTGGAAGAAAAATATCCCTTTTGTTTCAGATTATGCATGGTGACAAATTAAGTAGTAATATGTATAGATTATTATTAAGTTTAATTCAAAATAGCGGTCAATCATTCAAATGGCTGAAATTTATAGAATCAATATTTAATGATACAGGACTAGGATATTTGTTTGTCAATCAGATAGTGCTGACTACAAGCATCTGATAAAACAGGTTTTACAAGACCAATATATACAAAAATTGCATCAAGATGTCCAATTATCTTCCCGAGGTGTATTTTATTCTAGTTATAAAAACTGTTTTGGTTTTGAAAATTATCTTATAAAAATACCGGAAAATGCAAGAATCTGGATGACAAAATTAAGAACGTCTAATATAAAAATTCCCATTGAAACTGGGCGTTGGTACAACATTCCGGTGGAGGACCGAAAATGTCACATATGTAAAGAGAGTGTAGGAGACGAATTTCACTATCTTTTTATATGCAAGTCTTCTCAACTGGTTTGTTTTAGAGAACAACATATCCCTAGTTATTATACGAAGCATCCAAGTAAGCAGAAATTATCTGTAATGTTATCTTACTGCAATGTTAATTTATATAGACAGGTGGCGTCTTTTATCAGAAAGCTGAATAACTTATTGTGATATGTATATTAATTTGTATGAATTATTTCTTTTTTGTCTTATTTTTTTATATTTTGTCTTATTTATTATTTTTGTTGTTGTTTTTTATTGTTTATTTTTTTTTTGAATGTTACCTTTGTGTTATAAATCATGTTTATCATTGTATATATGTACCTCATGTTACACATATATGTGTCTGAGCGTTGCTTTACAATAAAATCTTGAAATCTTGTTTTGAGGTCATTTGGTAAACAATTAAGATAAAAGCAGCAATTCATATATAAATAATAGTCAGATAAATATAGGTTTTTCGATTACTGTTTTAATTACACGTCACATCATTGCAAAAGTAAGCTTACAGGATAACGTTTATTTTTAGACAATTTCTAATCGCGAAGTTGAAGATCATAGTTACCACCATTTGACCTACACTTTAAGTGAACTTTACTCTCTTTCTTACACGAAAAGTACCGACACTAATAACTTTTTCATGTACTAAAATTCTCATGGCGCTGCTTTATTACTTTTCAATCTCAAAAAAATTATTCCTTAGAAGGTCAAAAATAAGAAATGAACCAATGCATACAAACATCATAAACTTAGTTTTCTGTGCACGAATTTATCATTTTTCTCGCATAAATTTCTTATAATCGTCAATTTTTTTTTCAATCGGTCAGTGCTGTGAAAATATGGCAGGTAATTAAAGTTCGTGTTTTGAAGCCGAAGTTTAACGATTGTCACCTGTTTGTCAACAATCAACAAAAAAGCATGGATATTGAGCACGTGTTTAACATGTAAATTTAGATAATAGTTTATTTTAAGGACATCCATGTGTATTGCGATCACCGGATTTTACGGGATGGGTCACACTGAGGTCACTTTGCATACGGAAAATATGTCGGGGGAATTGCTTCCTGGAAGGAAGGAAACAATTAAAATAAAGTTAACTTCTTCTAAATATGAATATATTAAAGAATTTTCTTCAGAAAAAAGTATATGTACATAAATTTTATAATGAAAACTATCCCTTGAGTTATAAAAAAACATATGCATTATTTTTTTTAATTTGAGGTTTCTTATGACTTTAATAACAACAATGCTACTTCCCTAGGTGTTTTCGTTTGTTTCATTTGATATGTAGCATACGGTCCAGACAATAACTGTTCGTCTAGCAACACAATCATCATTAAAGATCTTAAAAAGATAATCAGGGGACTCAAAATACAGTATTATATAATAATCTATATATAGGTTATATCGAATATCTTTTATTAACCTTTAGGTACCTGTAATATTAAAAATATTAATTTAACTATTTTTTTTTATTGTGACATGTGAAGATTAAGCTGAAATCAATAATTTTTCAGTAGTTAGATGTATTAAGTTAGATGACCATAAACTAGTAAAGTGGGAAACCAACACTGGAATTATCAAGAACATTTCAAAGAAAAGGACTGCAGATTGTGGGAAAAGTGGTATTGTTCCTGATCACTTACTGGATTTATTTTTAGAATCAACAAAGGATCATTCAGAAGATGAATGTGATGTTATTTATTGAATAAATTTTCAAATGCTTTTTCTAAATTTTCTAAATTAACTAATTTAACAGAACACTGCATAGATACAGGGGATGCCAGACCAGTGAAGCAGCCACCCAGAAGAGTACCTTTTGCAAATCCTAATGATGAAAAGAAATTAATAGATCAGATGTTACAAGGGACAATACAGAAATCGCACAGGCCGTGGGCATCTCCACTGGTTTTGGTTGTGAAGAAGTCCGGGAAACTAAGACCATGTTGCGATTTTCGCAGGCTTAATTAACTAAGTCGGCTCGATAGTTTTCCGATTCTCCGCATACAAGATTGCTAAAATACTTTGAGTGGTTCCACCATTTTTAGTACGTTCCCTGTGAAGAAAGAAGACATCTCCAAGACTGCGTTCGTGACGAAGTATGGTCTATTACAATAAAAAAAAAACTCTCCCGTTTGGTCTTTGTATTCGGCCGTCCACCTGTCAAAGACTCATGGAATTAGTGTTAAATGGTTTACAGTGGCAAAGGAGTAGGTTCAGTAAGACCCCATTTTGGCCCCAAAATATAGCAGTTTTGCAAAATTGTGAAAATGTAATCCTTTAGCTATTAATTGGAAAGAAGAATGCTTCTGCTACACAAATATGGTCTGTTTTTGACAAAACAATGCACATATATCGGGTACTTACATCATTAAGTCATGCTAAATTACTGAAATCTTCACAATTTTAGCATTTTGGTTAAATTTAAGACGGTTTCCGTCTCAAATGAAAGTGGCCGCATTCGTGTTCTTTCATAATATTGAATTGGAAGTTGTATTTAATGATAACACATGACATATATAAAGGTTGAGGATAAACACGGATGCGGCCACTTTCATTTTTGACAAAAACCATCTGAAAATTGACGATTTTTTTCATATTTGATAGATTTTTCATATTTTTGCTTGAATCGGAGGGTTTTTAATGACTTAATCAGCTAAAATCTTTCACATATACTAATTGAATCAATTGAAATAGACACTTATGTGTTTAAAAAGTGTCCAAAATCTTTCGTTAGATGAACCTGAATTTTGAGGCCAAAATCGGCCCTTACCGGACCTACTCCTTTGCCTAATTTACTTGGACATCATAGTTTTTTCTCCTAGTTTTGATCAACACATTGAAAGACTAGATGAGGTGCTCGAAAGAATTTTGGAGGCAGGCTTAAAGATTAAAATGGAAAAATGCGCTATGTTAAAGTCGGAAGTTGCATTTCTTGGTCACGTAGTTTCAGGAAAGGGGGTACAACCAAATCCGGATAATATTGCAAAAATTTTATTATGGTCAGTTCCAACAAACGTAACAGAAATACATCAACGTGTAGGAATGGGTAGCTATTATCGCCGTTTTATAAAAGATTTTTCTTCTCTTGTGAAGCCTTTAACAGCTCACTAAGAAGTCAAATGAGTGCCAAAAATCATTTAAAAAGCTAAAAGAAGTATTTATGAGTCCAGATATTATTGAATATCCTTTAAACAAGGGATTTTTTTTTTTTTTATCTTAGATACAGATGCCAGTGATTTTGCAATTGGTTATATTTTAAGTTAAATCGAAGATGGTAGACCCAGAGTGATCGCCTATGGCAGTCGAATTCAAAGGTGAGTGCAATTATTGCATTACAGACGAAGAATTGTTGGCAGTCCGTTATTTTATTGAATATTATAGGCAGTACTTATTGGGTAGAACATTTATGGTCAGGACTGACCACCAAGCCTTGATATGGTTATTTACCCTTAAAGAGCCTAGCTAAAGGCAGGTTTGCCCGATGGATTGAAATATTATGCGCTTTTGATTTTACTGTGGAATACAGACAAGGCCCCCAACATGGAAACGCAGATGTCACAATGCATAAGAAGTGAGTGTGTGTGTCCCAAACTGACCATATGGTTTGGTCTAGCTTATTTATAAAGTGCAATGCCACTGGCATCATACTTTATATTAATTATTTTTATTACAGAATGTCGGACAATTTAAACAAAAAACAAATAAGGAGACTGTACCGCTACATCAAATGTATAGACAAAGATGGGTATGTTGGTCAGAAACACCGGGTAGAAGGCCACATCTGAAAACTGCATGTTCCGTTAGAAATGGTGCCATACTACTGCACTCTATGCCTAATCAGATGTGGCAAGGAAACATGGTCAGCATTTCCTATATCACCAAATCCAGAAAGAAGAAATTACTAACAGAAGACAGAGCCTACATCAAGAGGAGCCCTTTACCTTATCGATCTGTCATAGGCTTAAATTTTGAAAAGATGACTCGTGTTGAATCCCTGATAAGGACCGGACCTAGGGCTGCCAACGGATATACTCCAACATTTGGACCAACTTCTGTTGTACAGCAGGCTGAAGTGGTGGAAGCGGTACAGCAAACTGAAGTGGTGGAAACAGTATATCAGTTTTTCATTTTTAGCCATGGCGTTGTCAGTTTGTTTTAGATTTATGAGTTTGACTGTCGCTTTGGTATCTTTCGTCCCTCTCTTGAAATGGTGTAAACAGTACATCAGGTTGAAGTGGTGGAAACAGAACATTAGGTTGAAGTGGTGGAAGCAGTACACCAGGCTGAAGTGGTGGAGAAAGTACAAGAACCAGAGGGTATACCACTTCCATCACCTGTGAGGAGAATTGTCACGCGTGAAAAGGAACTGCAAGAAGAGCAACAGCCAGACGAGTTCGTTTTTGCCCAGACGAACACAACTTCAACAACCACACAACCAGCAGAAAAGTGGAATATGAATCCGACAAGTAACTCAGGATTGAAATCAAAATCTTCATCCTCATCATCGTCGTCGAGTGCGTGCTCACATAGGGTTTTGTTAGAGAAATTAACCGAACAATCCACCAGCCTTACAAATACTGTAACAACAAAAATGGAAACAATGCAGAACGAAATAGTAAAATTGACAAGTCAGGTATCTGGACTACGGACAACAGACCGAGGCCAAAATCAAGATAACAGACGCATGCATACTTCCCCATCCCGTCATTATATCAGGAACCGATATTCGCCATACCGTCCAGCCCAAAAGAAGAAGCATTACACCTATGCTACGATATTCTCGAAGAAACTGAACTGTATGATATCTTATAACTTATGTTATTTATTTTCCTTTCTTTGTTATATGAATAATGAATATTGATATAATTAGGTATTTGATTGAATATATTTAGCATTACGTAAATACAGAAAAATTGTGTTTTCAAAAACTTCAAGTCAGGTAGTAATTGATTTTTGTTGGAGATTTATGAAATTTACATAAGAGAAAAACTTTACTTGTATATTTTTTTACCATACATAATATTGTTTTTGTGGCTGTCAAAACTCCTTTACCTATTGACTATCATAACCGATTTGTCCAAAAGGGGGGTAATGTGACGGGTACCATTTATCAATTGTACTTATAAAACCTATTTTTCTTATAACTTTATAATATGTATATTTTGTATGCTGTTCATTTCTAAATTTCACTCTACTAATTAAGAGACAAAAGATAAAATCAGTGCATTCCTTTTCAGGATTATTTATATGATTGTTATTCAGCTTCAAATAAACAATAACTGGCAGAATAGATTATAATGCAGTTATTTGTATTATAGGATTGCATCTACCGTTTCCTATGGGGAGTTTTGGAATTATATCTGTTATTTACTGTTATGAGACGATTCCCGTATTTATTTACTTTCATTGAACCGAGTGTTGTTTTTACTCGCATGTACATATTTTGATTGTGTCATGTGAAATTACTTATCTCTACAGTTTCCTCAAGTCATTCCGGTAAAAGGAATTACAAGTTTTATGTCAGAACATTTTGTTAGACTACATAACCTGTCGAAATTCGTAAACGGCCAAGCACTTTGCTCACATTTAGTGCCATCTTCAGCTAATTGTACTGAAGCGTTTTCATTGGTCGAACAATTAAGGAAGGTCACGAGTATTTTTAGCTTATCGAAAAGAATATTTAAATGTGGTCCTTGTGTTAAATGCACAAGAAGAGCTCGTGACATGGTGACTTCTACGAGTTTTCCCCCTTTTATAGAAGAAAATAAAAAAAATAAAAGTCTTAATGTAGTTAAGACAAGGAAACAGACGGAAGAAGCAAATACTTGGACAATTGAAAAGCATGTCACACTATAACAGAGATCAAGAAATTTCAAGAGGAAGATGAAGCCATTGACCTTATTATTAGATGGAAAACAGATGGAAAGAGACCACCATGAAGAGATGTGGAAGATGCAAGCCCAGCTACCCGATATAATTGGCTTTGGGAATCATTATTTTTAAAGATAATATACTCTTTAAAGATTTCTCTCAGCGAGAGATGAAACTTCTGATCAAATGCAATTTAACTGGACAAGAGTTCTAAAGGTCCAATACACTTTGAAAATTAGTTTCCAGTATGATGCGGTCAAAGCCAAACGAAGGGCAACCATTTGTCTCCTTTGCACAGATGCACCAGCATATATGAGCCTACTACTGTACCCTCTGTCAGTTCAGGTGCACTAATCTGAATACCCTGCAGCTACATCTCAACTTCCACAAGCATCACCAAACATTAAAGGCTAGCCTTCAAGAAGCATTACCAGACAAGGACAATTTCTGATTGCAGAGTCACCATACTTCCCGCAGGCAGGAAGGAATTTCAGACTGTTACCAAGACAGAGGCCAGGTTTGGGCACCATGGTGGATCCTGTTGAAGTTCAGGCAGCAGCACTGGTGGAGTATGGCCTCCAACCTTACCTGTAATTCCAGAACGGCCAGTAGGACGGGCTACTGTGTACATTCCTACTTTAATGCCGCCAGCAGAACCAGTCCAGCTTTACAACTATACCCCACCATCTGACACTTCCTCTTCTTTACCGCCACCGCCTTTTGATTTCACACCGGGACATTGGTCATCACCATCCGTACAAGCATCACCACCCTTGCCAGTAACAGAAACAAACATCGTGAAGGAAATTATCAAGGAAAATCAGGCTGCACTTGGAGTTGACCTCCAGTTCACCAATACAATCGACTTTTTGGACCTTCCAGAATCTCCTAAAGTATCTACACCAGAATTGGCATCAACAGTAAGAAACATATTTATGAGAGACCGGGAAATTGGGAAAGAAGAAAATTTGCTACCCAAGCTGTTAGGTGCCAGCAATCCTCTTGCTTCACCCTTAGCTAACCACCCAGCAACGGAGTGGAATGGTGTACCATTGAGTCAGGGTCCTGCACCTAATTCTTCTTCATCTTCATCGTCATCTAGATGTTCTGCTCTAAGAGAAGTGAAGCAGTCATTATCAACCTTGCTGGCTAACAAAGCTGCAGTGCACTCCAAGACAAGGGAAAGTATTAGGCAGCTACATACAGTAATCAACAGTCTTGTATCACAGGTACAGGGTTTACGGTCTGTTGTACGGGAACAGGGAGATAAGATCAGGAGACTTAAAAATGAACGACCTAATATAACCACTGCCAGCTGAAGGACGCCTCCGGTTGCGGGAATTTCTCGCTACATTGAAGACCTGTTGGTGACCTTCTGCTGTTGTTTTTTTCAATGGCCGGGTTGTTGTCTCTTTGGCACATTCCCCATTTACATTCTCAATTTAACTATAGTTAATCGATCAGGAGACTTAAAAATGAACGACCTAATAGAACCACTATAGTTAACCGATCAAGAATACAGCAAAGGCGCCTGACGCCTGCGCACAGTAGACAAAGTTTTGGCCATCCTCTACCACCTCCGAAGAAAGACGAGCTTTATATATTGTAATATTAAATTTTTTGGTTAAATATTTAGAGTAAAATTTAGAATATCATGAAATTAATTCAAAATTACATAAGGGAAAGTAAAGGAAATTTTTAAATGTTAGTCAGTTAAATAATGGCTTTATTCAAGAGATAAGTATTTTAAATTTTTCATGAATCCAGTTAATAATTGCATAATTGTTTCACTAAAATTAAACATACCTTTTGGTTCAATCATTTTCTTTTTTTAATTCATCAGATCAATAGCATTTCAGGTCATTTAAAAGATTTTTTTTTAGATTTAGCTATGTGTTACATATAGCATGTTAAAGGGTTGGTTCTTCATTATTGTGTATTTTATCATGGTATGGATTTAAATTAAAAGAAAAATGATATTATAAATATTGTATTGGATAATAGTTATCGATGTATATGGTTAAATTGTGATAGAAAAGAAATCTTAGAATTTATTTTTACTGTTCAAATTATTATAAGTAAAGAAATTATTGCATAACTCATGATTTTTTTTTTTAGATACGTACCTTTTGAAAACTTCACTGCATTAATTTATTTATGACTGGATACTAGTCTTAAGGTGCTGGATTAATATTTTGGTGAAAACAACAAAAACATTTATATTTTGCAAGATAAATGTTTGCATGTAATAAATTTTGAAAAATGTGAAAAGCTTCTAAAGGGTTAAACCATACAGTGAGTAGATGTATTCTAGATTAGTCCGTCCAATTTGTGGGGACACAAATTTTATTAGGGGATAAAATGTGACCAGTAACCTCCAAGGCATATATTTTTTTTTTTATTTTTATTATGCTGTAAATATATTATTTCCTTGTTATAGATAAGATATGTGTTTAAAATTGTTGATAATGTTATTCATTCTAAATTAGTGCTAAGTTCCAATGATAATAGTATTATACTGTTCGTTTATAGTTCATAGAAGAGATATTTTCATAAATTATTTCAAGTCAGGAATGTTTTCATTTTTGCATAAATTGTAATCATCAAGAGTTTTGTTAAAATGACTTATCATATTTTATGTTTAACTAGTCATACCATATGATTGAATAATTGTGTTTGTTTATTTTATACTCAATCCATCAACAGCATCACAAGTAAATAAATTGGGGTCCTACATCAAAAGGTCATTAGAACTGAGGACAAGGGACACTGGAATATTTACTGTAAATGAAATGTCACAAACTAAATGTTTAAAGTTTATATGGCAATAAATACTTGTTGTTATTTTGAAAAAGTTCCCTTTTTTTTATTCAGCTGTAACTTTTTCTGGATCGACCTCACTTTAGATATATGTCTTGGACAATGAAAACCAAACTTACTTATATACACTCCTTTCTAAAGTCGAATTGAGTTCTAGAATTTACCTTTCTCCACTGAAGGTTATGCATTTTACTTAAACTTGTCAATCTTCGTTTTTGTTACAGACAGCATGTTTCGTTATCCGCCATTACTTCAGATGAAAGGCTAGCGAATTCATTGGTTGATTGAAAGATTAAAGTATTTTATCCTAATTTTTATTTTTGTTATAGAAATGTTTTATTTTACGATTAATGTCAGAAAATATAATTTTAATAATTTTGTTTTCTTGGTCGTTTCAACTTGATAAATAATGAAGCTTTTTGATTGGCTATTGGTTACTTGTGCACAGTGCAAGATGTGACACTTAAGGGTATCGTGCATGCCCCTGTGTGGTACTTATGCACTGTCGAGCAGCGCGGGTATTATATAACCTTTCAAAAACGCTGCACTGACGCCACTTTCACGCCATGTTATTAGGGAACGAACCGCTGCCAAAATTTTAATATATAGTAAGGTTAATTTTGACGTTTTAGAAACTTATTTATTAAGGTTTTACAGAGATTTTAATGCTTATTTTAAGAAGTTTATTTTCATTTCTAAAGTAACTTTAAAAGCTGTTTTTCGAATTTATGGTTCGAAATTTCATTGTTTTGGAATTGGAAAGTTTTGACTAAAAACATTTTACAGGAAAGTTAGATTTTTCTACTTACGAGCCCAAAGCATTTAAGTTATATACTATATTATAGGTTTTCAAAGGTATATCTGAGAGTTCTTTGTTATACTTTAATTGTCCTCTATTTCACAAGACATACGCTACTAATAAAGTCTCTAGTACACTTGTCTTGCTTTACGTAATTTAAATAAATATTAAATAAGGCAAAAGGGACACAAAACATACGCTACTAGTAGAGTCTCCAGAACACCTGTTTTGTTTAAATACCTAAATAAATAAGGATACAAGGATATTAGACATATTATAATTTGTACCAGTTTTTTGTACAAAATGATAACTTGTACACAACATATATTTAGATATTCTATAATAACTTCTACACAACATATTCTATAATAAGTACTTTACGTACCTTTGATATTAACAACATTGTAGCTTAAGGTTACAACTTTCCTTCGACAAAGTTGTCTCAAAACAAGGTTGTGCCGAATGTTCGTATGATGTTAATTTTCATGCGCTTGAATGAGACCATTACACTATTTTCCTTTAACAGCAAGATTAACACTGAAGGTTAAGATGCTATCATTATATTCTATTGTATTTAAGATTTACAGTAGATAAGAGGCCTTTGACCTCAAAGTTATGAAATCCAAACCTCCGGACTGCTCATGTGCATCGCCAAAATACAATTATAGTCCATTCAGTCATCTTATTGCTAGCGACATTGGCTTCGTTACCAACGAGCAACTAAGACAGTTATTAACCAATGGACCAACATATAGAATCCTGTGGTAGCTGGAAAGCTCTCCCGTCTCTGTATCGTCCCAGTTTGTTGGAGATGAGGTAGAATGCACGGAAGACATAATAACAACCTATGACAATAACATTGATCAGAATAATAACTATATTGATTTGACCTTATCATCTTCAGTCCCAGAGATACAAATGTCTGATGTGCCGACTGTGGGTCCTATTGTACAACAGAACTCAGAAATTAACTAATTACGGACAGAATTTCGTAGGTCATGAGGAAATGTAGAATTTTTATCTGCTAGACTGTTGGAAGCCATTAATGGTTTGACAAACGCCATGACTGTTCTGACTTCAGCCTATAATGCTATGGAGTGGAGTTTAACTCCAATCAGCAGAGACCGCTACCGTCCGTATGCGGGAAACCATTACATTTCTAAAAAGAACAATAAAACAAGATTTAGGGATAAGTTAAAATTGTTGTGTTTTTTGGTGTAATTGAATTCAAATAGTGAGATGGGGGATTTTAAAATACTAGTTTACTGTGTGGTGTTCCGTAGTTTAATAATAATTATGGTAGGGGGTTGGATTTTATATATACATGTTATTGTTGAGACAATTTCATTGATGAGTTATATTTAGGTTCATATAAAGTAAACTTGAATTTGAATTTACCATGTGGGTGAACTTTACGATAATTGAAAGTTGAATTTCTCTATTTTAAAATCTTTAGCAGTGCACGGTTAATAAAGTAATAAAGAACATTGGACACTAGAGCTTTAATTAAAATAAGAATATTGGGCCATGTACGTTAATATAATTGCAGATAGCTTGCAAATGATATGAAGGTTTATAGGTGTACTTGAAAGACTCAAATATCATGAATAAACCTTATTATCCGAAATTTTTAGTTTGTAACTTGGGGATATCGAATTATCCTATTACTAATTTTACAAAAGTGAATTTAGCTGGGAGAATAAGTCACCTGTGCAATATCTAAGCTCTTTAGTAGAATGATATTTTTGTTTAAATAAGAAAAGGAGGGCGGACTTCTTTTTGTCATCTTCAGTGTAAATATCGGTAAATATCTTTAGTTATTATTGAAGTTTGTAATATATAACGTATACATATTTGCTGCTAATGGCTCTGTAGATTAGAGAAATACCTCTAAAATAAAATCATGTTATATAAAATATATGCTATACTTTAGCGGTCAGTGAACAGACCTATGGCTGACTACACGTATGTGTACAATGATAATTACTATCAGAAATAATATAATACTAGTATAAAGACAGTATGAAAGCCAGTTCAGTCAAATGGAGTTTCTATAATATAAATCTTTAGAACAAAGTATAACTCAAATGGTTGCTCCCTTATCTTATATTAACGAACTCCTGAAGCATCAATAAAATATAAAAACTTCGTCTAGTCTTGCCAATCTTCTTTGGTTAATTAGCTTCAAATTGGAAACTTTATTTGGAAGTTCAACGAACGTAATACAGACTAAAATGTAGTTAAAACTACCACTAAGCCATATCGTCACAATATTGACAAATGATGCGTGAACTAAACAAACCGACAAAAAGGTGAAAATGTGAAAAATACAGCAGTCAACATTGTGCTATAATCATAATAACTAAAAAAAAACAACATGCAACCATGATACAAAGAAGCACAAAATGGCATAGACCATATTAGTAAAACTAAAAGACAAGAATATACTTTTACCATAGTACAATGACGGGAAGTATAAGTACAGAGGGACGTCATAGATGTAACGAAGAAACATAAAAGGCATATGGACAAAGGATATAGCAACAAGAGGCTGTCACAACGACAGCAAACCGGATTTATTTACATTTATTTGTGTCCTGGCAATATCACAAGAACCATTACTGATGAATGGTGAAAGTGAAAATCATCAATATCAAATTTGACCTCCATTTTGTCAGTACATTTGTAGTATCAACATTTTGAAATAATAATATTTGAAAAGCTTAGATTGAATGGTTCATGAGTAAATGCAACAACGTGAATGGAAACGCTATTTTACAATCTTTCAAGAACCATAACTCCTGAACAGTAAAAGTCAAAATCGTCATTATGAAACTTGACCTCTATTTTGTCATCAGTAACAACATATTAAAATTTCAAAAGCTTTGGTTGAATGGTTCATGAGAAAATGCACGGATATGACGGGAAACACCATTTTTCAATCTTTCAAGAACCATAACTCCTGAACGGTAAAAGTCAAAATCGTCATTATTGAACTTGACCTCCATTTTGTCATCAGTAACAGCATATTTAAATTTCGGAAGCTTTGGTAGAACAGTTCATGCATAAATGCACGGACACGACTGGAAACTCCATTTTTCAATCTTTCAAGAACCATAACTCCTGAACGGTAAAAGTCAAAATCGTCATTATTGAACTTGACCTCCATTCTGTCATTAGTAACAACATATTAAAATTTGGGAAGCTTTAGTAGAACAGTTCATGAGAAAATGCACGGACACGACTGAAAACTCCATTTTTCAATCTTTCAAGAACCATAACTCCTGAACGGTAAAAGTCAAAATTGCCATTATTTAACTTGACCTCCAAATTTTAAAAGCTTTGGTTGACCGGTTCATGAGTTAATGCACGGACAACATTTGATTGCCGCCTTTCAAGAACCATAACTCCTGAACGGTAAAAGTCAAAATCGCCATTATTGAACTTGACCTTCGTATAGTTGTCAGTAATAACATATTAAAATTTTAAAAGCTTTGGTTGAACGGTTCATGAGTTAATGCACGGACAACATTTGATTGCCGCCCGCCCGCCCGCCGTACATCCCCAAATCAATAACCGACATTTTTGTCACAAAAATCCGGTTAAAAATGAAAGACGAGCAACAAATAATATTTCGAAGTAACACCAAAAAAAAAGAAGAAGACCTGATAAACAAAACTGTTGGTGTTTACCAATTAAAACAAGTAAAATCTAACACATAGGAACATCTCAATGATGAGAGTGAATTCATAACGATGATAAATTAAGATCTTGACAAGGGAACATATTCAGAGCAGACACACTTCAGCTAGAAAATATTTGATATGGATTGAATATGATGAGATTGAGGTCAAGGGCTGGTATTGTCAATGTAAAGCTGGTTTTAGAGTTGCAGGCACATATGCACATGTTGCAGCGGTCTTGTTTTGCACGCTACATAGACAAACAGAATGGAATTAAGGACTATTGCTATACGAATGCAAAGTATAGTGACAACATTGTTATGCTTGATATTGGTAAGATATTTCATAGCTGAACTAATTTTGCAAACAGCACTGACGAATACAAAAAGAACTGATAATACATTCAATGTCGCCACTGGAAGAAAAAAATGCTTGACGGTATTGAACCTCTTACAGCTAAGACAAAAGTTTTTCTTGTGACACAACATAAGTAAGCGTAGTTTTCGCTTCTGTTATCGAGAAGTATCACATACTTTAAAAAGATCTTTAAACATATTTTTTATTCATTTTTCGTATTTTTTTAAGGAATATTCCGAATTGTCCTGACACAAGTTACTGAATCTCTAGAGAAAAGTAAGCATGAGACATCGACAATGACTTCTTATATAAGTACTAGTGTATATTTTTGTTGGTATCTATGATGAGTTTACTTACTATAAGAAAATTCTGCTCACTTCTGATTTGAAAGCTTTTGAACTGTCCGATTTATTCTTACAACACTTGCTATATGCAAAACAATGAACTGTATCATTTGTTCTCTGTGTGTGCAACTGTTTAGTAAAATTAAAATTTAAAAGAAGTATAAAGTATTTTCAGAAGTACATGCATACCGTTTTAATAATTTTTAAGTGTGAATGCCTGCAACATTGAAAGTAGGAATGTGACTCAAGTGAAATAAAAATGGTTAGATTTACAAAGCGATGCCAGGGGAAAAAAGCAAAAAGAAGAGAGAGTTCAAAGACTAACGTTCTTCCAGATGTTTATACAAATGATTTAAAGGTGATTAATCATTTTTTTCTTAGCTTTTGAGTCATTCATGTTTTTATATGGTGCAAATTGCATCAACCATTATACCTTTAGGGCATCATATAATAAGTTTTAGAAACACATAATCGCCATTATCAATGTCACAGCTTTATACGGCCAGTTACTACATATCACAAATATTAAAACAGTGCATTTTAAAATGCGCATCTGGTGCAAGAAAATTGGTACTGTTAATTTTATTAACTAACAAAGACCAGTTCCATGTTTAAAAATCAAAAAAGATATCAATCCATGCAAGAAGGTAAAGATTTTTGATAAATTATAAGGGTCTCATGTTAAAGCTTACATTTTTTGTACTAAAATATTTTTGTACAGAATTAATCCATTGCAAATACACGGTGCATAACCATAACGGCAACTTCTGGCGGAAACGGATACTGCCATCAAAACCAACGGCGACTTTCGGCGTTTTTTCCAATGATGGAATCGGACGAGATTCAAGATTTAAAGTCAAACTCCTTCCTTTTCAAAATTATGGGTCCGGTTCCAGTAATTTGATCTAGGTGTAAGGGTCTGTTTCTAATAATTTTGAAAAGGAAGGAGTTTGACTTTAAATCTTGAATTATGCACAAAATGTTATTAACAAAAGAAAGTTTACGTCGAAACCATGTAAGTATGGCTAATACTGTTCTAATTAAAGCTGAAATAATTATCATTTTTGTGGAAAAAGAGTTGCATAACACATAGTCACTAGTTTAAAATGCTAATCAATTATAAAAGGAATACACGTTCGTTGGGATTAGTGGTTTCTAGATGACAAAAAGACACCCGAGGATTCCATGGACACAGCAATTGTATCACTTACCTAACAGATTTGTCTAAATCATCATTATTCGGATCGTCGTCCGAGTCCATCATAGAAAAAACGCCGAAAATCGCCGTTGGTTTTGGTGGCAGTATCCGTTTCCGCCAGAAGTGGCCGTTATGGTTATGCACCGTAGATAAAGGCAACAGTAGTATACCGCTGTTCGAAAAGGGTGGGAATGCCCTTCACCGTCAGCCATCAAATTGTCATTTTCGGGAACCGTTAGCATCATTGAATGATATGATTTTACTGATGGTATCATAACTAAGTAAACTATTAATATCTCATTAAATCAAAACGTCTCTATTTAATTGTTTATTTGAATTTCCATTTTCACATGAAGATTATTTCAGTAACACGCATCAAGCGTACTGAAAACGATTCTAAATGAACATAGTCAACATTTTGACTGATTACAAGTCTACACTTCAACCTAGGCGTGCAATTTCGCGTTCTTGTATCTTGAGATATTAAAATAGTGGCATGAACTTTAAATTAAATTGTAATACATATTACCTATAGCGAAATTTTGACAGAAACTTGATTAGCAAAACATAACATTTGAACGTTGGTGGATAGTTGTCTTATAGTCAATCAAACAGCATTTCCTTATTTTATATAACAGGAGACGTGCACCTACGATCTTGATCCATTTAGGTTATTATGTATTTTAGTTTTTCCCAATTTGTTTGCACATTCAAAATGAATTTAAAAAGACTTGGGTTGATGTATCCTAATGTTGCTTCTAACCACAACACATTGTTATTAAAATGAAACAAGCATTGCTTCTTTGTATAGAAAAAAAGAAGTTGGTGGGCTGTTTTTGTCGTATTTAAATTTCAAAATAGATTGAAAATGAAAAATGAAAGACGGAGGTGCAATGATATACATAGAACGTCCCCAAAACGGGCGTTTAAAAATATAATATTTCAGTAACAGTAGATTTAACCCCCACAAAGATAAGATTGAAGCCTTATGTAATCTTATCTGGACATATTTACAAAAACTTAATCTCGAACTTGTTAAAATGAAAGACATTAAGTAACTAAAACAGTCCATCTAGATCAACAACTGCAGGGAGAATAATAAGAGCCAGGGATCAATGTATATGATCCTCCAATTGTAGATGAGCCTGCTGAAGAATACAAAAAAAGATCAATGAGAATTAAAAATAGGGATAAGAGACAAAAGAGGGACGAAAGATACCAGAGGGGCAGCCAAACTCATAAATCCAAAATAAACTGAAAAACAATAGAACACGTGACACAACATAGAAAACTAAAGACTAAGCAACACAAACCCCTTCAGAAACTGGGGGTGATCTCGGAAATCCGTCGTGTTGCTCATGTTATTAAAATACGGTAAATATGCCCACAATAGATTGATAGCTATTGAAAATCATACTTTTTTTTTATGTTCGTGTAGATGGGAACTGTTTTTTCTCATCTTTTAGTTTAAAAATAAATTGGGATTTTTCCCCCAACAGATTTATCGTTCATTATCATGCTCAGAAGTTTACAATAATTTTTATATCTATGAGGATACGTTAAGACTCATATTGTATTGTATGACAATATCACTTGGGATATTTATTTGCAGACAATGGTTAATGAAAAAGGAGGGGCAATATCTTGTAAGATATTAATAACACCAAACGTTACCCAAAGTAACATTAATATCTGGATACAAGAGACAAACAGTTTTTACAAAAGAGCAATATATCCATTCTCCTCAGACTAGATTAAAAAATAGCTGTCAAAATGAACTAGTGTTTTCACATGTATTGATGATATCTTTCAAACAGGCATAATTGTTTTAACAATGTGATAATTTTGAAATAATTTCAATTTCATGTGTTTATATCACTGTAAAACAGTCTTATAATTTGCAAGTTTTAGTGAGAAAATTATCCAGCGTCACACCAGTACTGGATCCAACGATGCTGTCCAGAAGGTTGTCTCTTCACGAGAGTGCCAACAAGAATCAGGTTGTTGTTCCTAAGAAGCTGGATGATTTAGATGAGAGTGTGGTATCCATGGTATGTACAAGAAGAAACAGCTATAACTTAGCGCATCATTTAACCCCGGTAAACACCTTAGAGATTGTTCAGCAATAATGTAAAAGACAGAAATTAATATTTGCGTTAAGAGATGGAAAAGGACCACTTAAATCTGGTCCAACATTCTCAAATACATACAGAGGAATGTAGAGCAATTGGAGATACATCTCTGGTAATGAAAATATTGCAGTAATACTAGAAGAAATATATATCAATGGTTATGCATTAAAAGGCAATGAAAATACAGCAGCTATGGCAGATTTTGTTTGATGATACGATAAGTAGTTCTGATGAATCCACAGGTTCTACTACCAAATAACTTTGTACAAAATTATTAATGAGAACTGTTGAAGATACATTTCAGCTGTTTGAAACCTCTTTTGAACTTTCTGCTTTACCTCTTTATAGATCAAGTCGTGCGTTTCTTAATTAAACTGGTGCATGGATATTAGAAAAAAATGGATCCAATGCTGCAAAACAGACCCCTATAGATAAATATTTATTCCGTCTAAAAAGTTTTCACTGTTCATTGTATAGTTTTATTTGCAAAAGTGGCAAAGTCCCTGTTATATTAGGTGTAAGATTCAGAGCAAAAACATCACCATACAGATGAATATTGTAAAACTACCAATAATTTTCATTGGCATGACGGAGGAAAATTTGCAGACATTAAATTTTTTGTTAAGTCGAGGAAGAAATGCATAATAAATGCAGGAATAAAATCGATTTTTGGAAGACGATTTAGACGTTGATTATTCTAATTTTGAAAATATGTCTCCGCAAGCTGTAAAACCTTATTTAAATTTAAGTGCTTGATGAAATCAGTGAAATGTTTTTTTTTTTTTTTTTTATATTAAATTTGATTAAAATGTGTACCAGTTCTCTGTCATGCAGATAACAGTGCTAGTTTGAAAGATGGTGTAACCATTCATAGTATTTTGAAAATTACTACAACATACAAATCCAAAGAAATGAAAGCTTCTGATGGCTCTACTGGTGAAATTGAACAATAAACAGTGAAGGTTGAAAAATTCTTAAAGCGAATGAGGTTTCATAAATTGGATGTGCAATTTTTTGTTTGATGGAGCTCATGTGTAGATGTGCAGTGCAAAGAGTTCTGAATGCTTCTCATTCATAAAAAGGTCTCCCTGTGGTCATTTTACTTGGTGACCATGTTCTTAATACTCCTGTATATAAAGGGAATAAAAAAAACCCACAAAAAACAGCAGGTATGCATGGTGCACTTGTTTGGTAGGAATTTAATGATGCAGTTTTATTAAAAACTGTAGTCCTTCAAGCAGAGCATCTGACTTATATAAAAAATGTCCTTGGTGCTTTTAGAGAACATAAACTAACTCTACTAGATTACTAGTATACAATCATGATTGTGGAAAAATTTGGTTAAAAGTAGTTTCAGGGAAGATTTGTTTTATGTTAACAGAGGACGACGATTGACACTAAGTGATGAGAAAAGCTCACTTGGCCTTTCAGTTCAGGTGAGCTAGAAAGGAAAATAATGTATTTGCTTTGCTAATTTTTTGTGCAGTTATTTTTTCCATCGAAACATAAATGAAGACTATGATACATAATACATTTCTTAATCGAAATGTATTGAACAAAAAAATAATGGCAAGGTTAAAAAACAATTTAAAACACATAGTGCCTTTTTTTTTTTAAAGATATTGACGGACAAACTAATAAGAGAACAGGCTATAGAACTTTTTGACATTACAGAAAACAACTGAAATGTTTCCTACAGGAATAGATAAGGCATGAAGGTCATCAAAGGATCTTGCCATGCGAAATATTGGCAACTCTATAAATACTTGGTTTCCTGTAAGAGGGAACGATTGACACAGATGATGACAAATTTAATTATTGCTGCAATCTTTGCATCAGAGGCTTGCACTATCTGCAATTAGAAGATACTGCCAGGGAAGGCAATTTATCAATGGTATTAACCAATTTAAAGATATGCATACCTGTTTTCTATGCTCATTCCTAACTATGACCATTTTAGAAAATAGTTGTGCCGACGGTTGCGCACCTTATAGCTGTAATGACGTGATTTTCTTTGACTTATAAGGAAGTTCCCATATTTGGAATTACATGCACGCGAGACAAAAAAAAATAGTGTAAGATTTATAGTAATTTACGGGAGTTCAACTTGTCCCTACCGCCTATTAGCAGCTTTCTAACAACATTGAATTGGAGCTTAATTTACGTGTCTGATTAACTTTTAAGGTAGTGTTTCTAAGATAGAAGTTTTAAGTTCTGAATCTATGCAGTTCATCTAATTGTTCCAGTTTCTAGTTTTGAACTGAGGCAGACATTTGATAGTTTTCTTGTTTTCTTAAATATATTTTTTTGTTTTGATGTTTTGATAATACAGTTTAATAATGAATTCTAACAACATTGAATTGGAGAAAGATGCGTAAAGTCGACAAAAAGTGTCTGTTTGTTTGGGTTGCTGTTAATATATTTTTATAATATAGAAAAGAAGGTTACGAAAATTGTGACTTATTAATTTGTGTAGTATTTTACATGTATTTGTATGGAGAGCTGCCAATAGAATATGTGTTTCCTAAACGTAGATTTTTGGTGTACCTGTTTTAGAGTATTATCTGTTCGTCTAATCTATATGGAATATTGTTAACAAACTAAAACTGAGGGAAACTCATCAAATATAAGAGGAGAACTATGACACAACACTTAAATGTAACACACACAGAAAAACGAACTTTAATATAACAATGGCCCTATTCCTGACTTGGTACAGGACATTTTAAGAAAAAAAGTGGTAGGTTGAACCTGGTTTTGTGGCTAGCTAAACCTCTCGCTTTTATAGCAACGTTAAGTATGAACTGGTCCTTGCCCTATGTGCCCCCGGGCATAATAAGGACTAGGTAGGTAGGTAGGTAGGTAAGTATAACAATAAAATGACTTTTAGAAAGTCCGTAAGCAAATGCATAAGAAGCTCAAACGAATGGATGCCATCTGTCATATTCCCGACTTTGAAAAAGTATTTTCTTATGTAGAAAATAGCGGATTAAAACGTTCATTTGTATGGTAGTCGCATAAAATTCCATTATAGTGACAAAGATGTAACAAACAAACAAACATAATAGGTAAAAATGTCATAAATAAGGATACAGCAGTGAGCGTGGTAAGAGGGTAGAAGAGTTGAATAAAAGTGTGATATAAATTTGTTACTGTTGTTCAAAATGAAAACAACACGATATTATCTCAATGCATCCGAGGCGCTCCTCTAGATTTATCTTCATCAGGAACCCTCAAAGCCGAATAATTGAAGGCCAAGGATTAATAGGAACTTTACAACTTTGAAGTATGTATTAATTCGTATTGCTACTTTTCAATTATTTTACTTAAGAGAAAAGTCCATTGAATCAGATGTTAGAAGAATTATTCTTGATTCAAAATATTCTGATGATGAATTGTCATCATAGTAATGTGAAAAGAATTCTAAACTGAAATTTAATGGTATTGACTAGCTAATTGCCTTTTGACAGGGAACAAATTCAAGAAAGTTAACATGAGAATCATATATAATCGTGTTTTATTAATTTTTAACATTTCAAAAAGATTTTGATAATTTAAGCAACACAGGACATATATTATTATAATTCCAAGGAACTTTCAACCAGAAACCATTGGGTGAGTGTGGAAACAACTGTAAGAGCGCAGGATGGTCTCTAATGGCAGGAGTTTTTCGGGAAAGTCACTAGATCTTTTCAAACTTTTAACCCACCAAACTGTGTATGAGGGAATATAAACATGGTAACTAAGGTCTTCTTCCGACAGTGAAATTTATAGGATGTACAAGTACGCAGCCACGTTCGGTCAAAAATGAAGACTGTAAATGTGATGCCTCTTTTGAAGACATCTGCATTTTAATAACGAAGCAATGCAATTCCTCTTATAGAAGTCTATAGGTGGCATGTTGCAAGAGAAATTTGTAATCCCTATCCAATTTACCAACATTTTCCACTGGCAGTTCACGTTTCCGGACGTTAAGAAACCATAAATCAAACCACCAATCTGATACTAGTATTCTTAATTGCTTAAATTCTACTGTCAGCTGGTCTACACGGTGATTTTGGTCATTCAATGGTTTTATATTGGTCTTGTTTTTCAAGTGTAATGGATTAACCTAGCGGGTGGCCGCTATTTTAAAACAAAATAACAAATATACCGAACTCCTCGGAAAATTCAAAAAGGAGAGTCCATAAGAAACAGATCAAACACATTAAACGAATGGAAAACAATTGTCATATTCCTAACTTGGTATAGGCGGCAGGAATTTTTGAAACCCTTGGTAAAAAATAAGTTTGATGTAGCAATATTTATGAAATGTTCCTGGCATATTTAAATTTCAAGAACAGTTTAATTGACATATCTCAGTTTAGTGTTTTCAATTTTTTAATAAAGAGAACTGTAAACAGGTTGAAAGGGGTACTTAATAAACTAAACATTGCCAGCCTGGCATATTTTGTTGCGCTCAAATGGTTCATTGTGCCTCAAACATCCTAAAAATAACCAGCTAATATTTGTTAACGTCAGACGCGCGTTCAGTGTATGTATAAACGACTCATGACGCTCGAATGCATATTGTTATGACGATCAAAAGAACATATAAATGACAATGATAAAATAGACATGCAAAAAGCTTTCAATTTCAGAAAACAGCTAAATTCTGGTATATGACGTCACATGTCGATGTGCCACACAATAAATTCATGTTTTTGTCACTTGTGTATACAAATGTAATATGTGTGCATTAATGCGCATCTGGTGCAAGAAAATTGATACCGTTAATTTTATTAACTCGTCAGGGTTTCACTTCTAAATTAAAAGTTAACAAGAAATCGTCGGTAGAGAAAAAACGACATTTCAACAATGTCTCTCATAACATTTTAACTGACTGACGTAAGACTTTATAGTTTGAAGAAGCCTGCACTCTATGCTTAATATGACTAACTTTGTAAAAAGTGAAATCCCAAAAATACTGAAGTCCCTTATCAAGTAGCAAAATCAAATGTTAAAACACATCAATCAAATGGACAACTACTATCAATATTCCTGACTTGGTACAGGCATTTTCTACAAATGTAGAAATTGTAGAAAATGGTGGATCCTTTTAAACCAGTGTCTGAGCAAAAAGTAATGGCTATGCCATAGACGTCCTTAATGGAAAAAAAATCATAAAGACCTTTTCAATAAATATTCCCGCTCAATAATACATGATGGTCATGAAGTAGAGATCTTAGTTACGTGTTATAGTATTGTTTTATTTGTCTATGAAAGTTATTGTTTTATCTGATGAGTCTATTTTTGGTAATATCCATGTGGCGTGGATTTGTACTTATACATCCCGTCATTGTGCTATGGTAAATATTTGTATTCTTGCCTTACGTTTTAGTTTATGTATCTTTTTGTTTCTTTTATTGACACGTTTGCTGTTTCAAGTGTTTAACATTATAACACAATGTTGCCTGCTGTTCCTCTAATTTTGATATTTATTACAATTACGTCGGTTTGTTTTGTTCACAATTGTCAATATGATGGAGTATATGTTACTTTTAAGATGAGAAGTTTAGCTAGCTATAAAAACAGGTTTAATCCAACATTGTCTACATAAGTAAATAAATAAATCAAATCAGGAATATGAGCGTTGTGGTCCTTTCGTTTGAAGTCTGAGCTCTTGAGTTTGCCATTTGATTTGGGACTTTCCGTTTTGAGTTTTCCTCAAGAGTTCGGTATTTTTGTTGTTTAACTGTTTTTTAATTGTGATATCGATTTTGCTGATCCAAATGTACAACATAAATGTGATGAAAGGGATACAAATGCCAAAAACATTAATAAGGATAAAGTGTCCAATGTAATTTTCTCTATAAACATCAATGATGTGGAGTCGCGATGTATTTATTGGCACCATACTTGTTAGATTACAGTTTATCAATCCAGGACCTTGTTTTAAATGTTACATGAATGCTTTTTTTAATATTGCAAAGCTTTAACATTAATTTAAAATGCACATATTGATTAAAATTTCTTTTTATTTAAACTTCACAAACCAAGCAAATGCTTTGAATATATTTTATTCAGTTTATAAATTAAATTTATTTCTAAAGTTATTTGACATAATGACAAATATTATAATACACAGATTTGGAAGCACCGAACCTTGGGGACTTAGTAGAAGATATGGCTAATACTAAGATAACAAAAAGAAAGGAAACTACTGGAATATTCAAACCACGATTCAAATGTAAAAAGTGCCCAAAACATTTTGCAGCATATCAACCCTCGAAGACACCACAAAGAAATCCACGGAACCGTCTCATCAATGTTCGAGTACAAACATTGTGTCGCGACTTTCACCAGAAAATGCTAAAAGTGAATATGACATATAACAGTATTAAACACAATCCACGGGAAATGGTTGAAGCCGTTAAAAAAATGGAGACCCCCTTTGAAAACGTCCAAAAGAAAGACTGGAAAGGAAAAACCTCAACATTTAGAGTAGAAGCAGGTAAATCACCCAATGAGGACCAACAACCTTCCACTTTCAAGACGACAAACCATCAACTAGCACCCTTAAACAAGACTTATAACTATCAGACACAGATACTTCTATTTCAAACAATACACCGCAACACACAACCAATGACTAAGGTTACGTTATGGACCTAACTAAGGATGACCTCATAACAAGCAGCAGCGATGTAACAATTTGTCTAGATGAACTACCAGAACAATTATGGGACAGACACGTTTTTGTACATTCAATTTATAACATTTTCAGCTAAGGCATTAATAACATAGACTCAATGCATGAACTATTTTATTTTGCTTTCATTTTCATGTCGACAATCTATTTGTATAATATGTTTTATTAGTTTGTAATGTTGAAACATGGATATTTTGAATAGTATCACTAAGAATGTGTACTATATAAACTTAAGGACGTTTTTTTTTATCTTAATTTTTTTTTTATATAAAATGAGAAGAATTGATTCCATCAGCAAGGTTTTGATAGTTTTTGAAGCTGATGATGATCTAAAAACATGTTTTCCGAGTGTGTTCAACTACTTTGCTATGCCTGATAATCCAAAGTCCAAAAACAGCAGTTAAAAGGTCCTCCAGCTTCATGAATGATATCAACATGCTAACTCAAAAACACGAAGAAACAAGTGAAACTGCGAGCTACTGCTCACTGATGATACCCCCGCCGCAAGTGGATAATATTAATAGTGTAAAAATATGCAAGTGTTCGGTAAACAGGAAGTTGTCAAGTGATGAATCTGAAAACGCATCACACGGTATAGCTGACTTATATAAATCCTGAAACCAAATTTCAGAAATCCTTGTATTGTAGTTCCTGAGAAAAATGTGACGAAAATTTTCAACTTGGCTATCATGTGTAAAATCATACAAGTGTTCGGTAAACAGGAAGTTGTCGAGTGATGAATCTGAAAACGCATCACACGGTATAGCTGACTTATATAAATCCTGAAACCAAATTTCAGAAATCCTTGTATTGTAGTTGCTGAGAAAAATGTGACGAAAATTTTCAACTTGGCTATCATGTGTAAAATCATACAAGTGTTCGGTAAACAGGAAGTTGTCAAGTGATGAATCTGAAAACGCATCACACGGTATGGCTAATATATATAAATGTTGATACCAAATTACAGAAGGGGTGGATGTGTAGTTCCTGAGAAAAATGTGACGAAAATTTTCAACTTGGCTATCATGTGTAAAATCATACAAGTGTTCGGTAAACAGGAAGTTGTCAAGTGATGAATCTGAAAACGCATCACACGGTATGGCTAACATATATAAATGTTGATACCAAATTACAGAAAGGGTGGATGTGTAGTTGCTGAGAAAAATGTGACGAAAATTTTCAACTTGGCTATCATGTGTAAAATCATACAAGTGTTCGGTAAACAGGAAGTTGTCAAGTGATGAATCTGAAAACGCATCACACGGTATGGCTAACATATATAAATGTTGATACCAAATTACAGAAAGGGTGGATGTGTAGTTCCTGAGAAAAATGTGACGAAAATTTTCAACTTGGCTATCATGTGTAAAATCATACAAGTGTTCGGTAAACAGGAAGTTGTCAAGTGATGAATCTGAAAACGCATCACACGGTATGGCTAACATATATAAATGTTGATACCAAATTACAGAAAGGGTGGATGTGTAGTTCCTGAGAAAAATGTGACGAAAGTTTCATGGGACGGACTGATGGACGGACTGACAGACAGAGGTAAAACAGTATACCCCCCCCCCCCCCCCCCCTTTTTTTAAAGCGGGGGTATAAATATAAACTTTTAGATACAGACATAGACAAGCTAGTGGACATGTGAAAAAATCAACATGAAAGAAAACTTGAATTTTAGATAAATAAGAATAAATGCATAAGAATTCAAATGTGTTTTTATTATAGAATTTCTTAAGATTCTTATAATTTTAAATAGAACCGGGAGAAATTGGTTGACTTTTAGTTATCATGAAGAAGTATGGAAAAAAGTAAAATCACAAAAATACTGAAATCAGAGGAAAATCTAATCGGAAAATCATATGGCAAAATCAAATGACAAAACACATCAAAAACGAATGGACAAGAACTGTCATACTCATGACTTGAATATAGGTCTTTACCGTTCAAAATATGTCTCATTTAACTTAGGAAACTGCAAATCTTGAGTCGGCACATGTATGTGCTCGGAAACATTTTTTTTTAAATTTTTTTTTAATCCTTTTCCTTTATTAAAAAAATATATTTTCGTAGGCCATTCCTGCAGTTATTATCTATCAGAATGCAGGATTTTGAGTGCCCCAAACCCCCTAGTGAAGCGCACAAAGCTTACCGCTTGTGTCCGCCGTATGAATAGCTTCAGGTTTCTTCCCCTTTTTGGGGACAAATTGCATGGGCCCTTGGTCACTTTCCCTACGCACTAGCACTATGGATAACCACAACAAATAGAGTCAAAATTATGAATTTGATGAATGAGGACACTGATATGGTGAGTTCTAGTTTTGGAAAGCAAAAATCGGAATAAGCAGCATTTAATTTATATATTGAGAACAATAAAAGCATAAACCAGATGGTAGTGATTGTAACCTCGAAAATTGACAGTTTACCAAATTAACATACCATTCATGAAGGTTGATTTCTGTAAATATCGACAATGCAATTTCCCATAGAAACTTCTTATACGGCTAAAACTGTACCACTTTTTTACTATGAAGTTTTGAAAAAAAATGTACATTCTAGAATGGGAGTTCTTATGCACTTCTTATTTTTTCAAGGGCAAAACACTATGAATCTATGAATATTGCATATCTCCCCAAAAGAGGCGTGGTTTGGGAAACAGATGTATTTACAAAGTGCAACCTGAAGAAATTGACCAAAATATTTTAATATCAATGATTTATACAGCGATACATATGCCCAAGAGAATTGTAATTCTAATTGGAATTTATCGTTAATTTTAGCCAACACTATCTTTAGATCTGCCTCTGCTTAATGCTTTGAATTTAAGGTGAAACAAACACGGATGGAGTGTCTCATTGGCACTCATATCACATCTTCCTATATTTATATCATTTTTCAAATGTTGTTTCAATTATAGAACACAATAACCTGTATTTAATATAAGGAAAATATATTTTTAATTTTCAGACATCGTTGCATATAATTGAGAACTGGGGCTAGCTTTATTACGAGATTTCTGATTATCTGTGACTGTTTGCCTGGTCTTAACATTAAATTAATTGGATTTTCGATGTGTAGTGATTGGTGTTTTAGTCTTGGATGCATTTTTTTTTTAATATGTATTGGCTTTGCACTTGCTTTCAGTAAATGCATGCGAGTATTCAGTTCTGTACTTGTTTTTGTCGTTGGAATGTACAAGTACGCGTCCACGCTCACTCTGTGTTTTTGTTAGATATATATCTGTTTATATCCATTTGATGAAATAATACTTTTTCAACTGAATTTTAAATTTTGTTCTCCTATTGTACTGTACACCACAGTCCCATGTAATTCACCCGCTAACATGTTCAACCCCGCCACATTCTATATCTGCCTAGCCAAAAGTAAAATCACAAAAATACTTAACTTAGAGGAAAATCAATTCGGAAAGTCCATAATCACATACATGGCAAATTCAAATAACAAAACGCATCAAAAACGAATGGACAAGAACTGTCATATTCCTGACTTGGTACAGGCATTTTCAAACGTAGAAAATGGTGGATTAAACCTGGTTGTATTGCGCTAACAGTCTCATCAATTTCCGTTATATTTACATTGATGCGTTAACTAAACAGACACAATAAATAAAATAGTCAGAATATGGGTACATCAGTCATCATCGTATAGACGTTACGCACGGTAATGCGTTCGGATTAAAATTACGTTATTATATGATTTAAGAACAGCAACCATTTGCCTATACAAAATAAAATCACCAACCTCAATATATCGACAGAAAGGCTCGGACATGTTTTTCTTATTTTAAGTTAATTCTATAAATTTTTGCACCATACATTTAATTTATTGAACACACAAATCCTACTTTACGTTAAAAATTGCATGTCCAGCGTAACATTTCAAATTAAATAAAATGCATTTTTTTGTTCCGTTGTAATTTTGAACATAAAATCTGCGAAATTTAGTATATCAGCTTCCTACTAGATTTATATTATAACATCATACCCGTTTTTTTTGGTATTGGCTGAAATTTGAAGCAAGCCTTCAACGAAATATTCAGCAGAGGATCCTGTCTTAATGTGTTATGAGGAAAGTTTATCAACATTTCAGTTTTATTATTATCCCTATAAAGTAATAAAATCATATTGAAACTATACTCAATAGAAAGTTCTGAAAAAGATAAACATTTCCCAAGTTTCAAATGTAAAAAAAATTTTTTTTTGAAGCAGAATTTAAAAAAATCGAATGTCTAGCTAATATGTCTAAACGTAATTTTTGTCTATTCCTTAGGTGAAACATGTTGTATAAATACTAAATGTGCATTTATAATACAAAACTAACATATTTATATGATACAAACTATAAGTTCATACAAATGGCTAAATGAGTCGGGTGTTTTCACAAACATGATGACCTTACATTTTTTCCGGAAAGCTTTCCCTATGTCTAGCCATTATGTCCAAGAGCGTCATTTTGACGTTTCTGCACAGTGGCGTCTTTTATACACACTATTTACGAACTGTTTTTAAGGCAGTTAAAATGATGCCGGGAAATGTTCATTCCAAAATGGTCTGCTGAATCATAATAACACTCAGATTAGAAAAACACACAAGCATAAGGAATAAACCCTTTATAGACATAGGGGGGATGGGCCGAGGGATAATTTCTTATGGACAAAAGTTTTCACGCAAATCTTAAACACCTTTATAGATTAGAAACCGACTAGAAACCGAGGTACAATGGTCTTATAATTTTTAAAGAATTAAATAAATACGTATTTGTAAAATAAAACCATCAGTGCTAAAAAGATAGAGAAATAGTCTGAAAACTCGCACAGACACATATGACACAAATTGCACCTATTTTGACAGTTTTTTCTACGTCTTTTTATGATCAAGAACAAAATGTCCATACTGTGTTTATTTTGTAGCCCTATCCTTCTTTATTGTATAGGTACGCCAATTTAATTTTTAATCCATATTAAGTCATAAAAAAATGCCATGATTCTGTAATGAGGAGTACCCAAATTGCATCCATGCTTAAATTCACATCGTCAAAAGTCTAATAACCGAGTTTTGTTTAATTTCTTCAAATATTTTGAACAATTGGATATCAGTTCATGCTTAATCTTCATATTTTACGAAATGGATACTCATAATATATTGTATTTGCTAATTTTAAAAATATGACGTTTTGATGACGTCTTCGTACATTTTGCTTTTTCAGTAAACAGTCCATATGTTGATAAATACTGTGAACGTTTTGTGTATATCTAAATATGTTTACCTGTGTTGAAAGACGTGCATAGTATCAAATCATAAAAATACAAATTGTTTAGTCTCTAGGAAATCTTGTAAGATTTCCGTCGCTATTTTTTCTAAATAGGTGCAATTTGGGTACCCTTAATACGTTACAAATATTGGACAAAAGTGAGTTCAATCTAAAAAAAAACCCAACATTTCACCTAAAATCCTTATAAAAAGAAATATTGCTGAATTATTATATGACCGGTTTTAATTTATAAAAACCATAAGTGTTTATGTTTAATTTGTCAAAAAAATGTTCAGCTATATTTTTGTTTTCATGTGTCCCTCCGGGAGCAAGAGTTTTTTTAAAGGTTGTTATGTATCCTTTCCAAAATAAAATTGGAAAAATTTGCATTTGTTTTCATCTCAATACAGATCAGAAAATATAAACGATCCTTACTTAATTGCCTTATAGATATGATAAATTTTGAAACATTTCTTCAGCTTATTGTATTTATTTGATAACAAAATGTCAAAGTTAGTATATGGCGTCACATTTGTCAATTATACATGTTACGTCTTGCAATTTTAAAAGGAACAATCTAACAATCTAACAGAACACAAAATCATCTATCTACAAACACATTCATTGATTTGTGTGTCTGACGTCAGAAAATTTTATTTTCTAGCCCTGCTTAAAGTTAAAGTGTAAATAATTATATCCTTCTAAAGAGACATTAATCTTAAGTTAGTGGATACAGTGTGTTGTAATTATATCCTACTAAAGAGACATTAATCTAGTGGATACAGTGTGTTGTATATATTTTTTTTCTCTTTTATTGGTGGAGGACTTTAGAACAGATATATATTATTTAATTTTTTTTTATATAAATTAGATATCCGTGTATATATATTCTTGGTGGAGGATAACCATATTATTACTCCCAATAAGTGGAGGTGTGCCTTTATTGGCAGAAGTTAGACAGATACAGATACAGATACGTCACATAGATTTGTCGTTCAATGTGCATACGAACAATTTAAAAATTTACCTAGGCAATGTTAGCATACAGGGTTAAAAAATCAAAAGTATGTAAGAATAAATTTCAGAAATAGACCGAGATTTAAACTAGTCCAAAAGTTATAGATCTATATAGAATTTATAAGAATCCACAAACTTAACCCTCTTGCTGCCGACCGTTTTTCAAGGTTGCATTTCATATGCCGGAAAATACGACAGCTCAACGTCTGTGACGTAACATGCCAAACAACAACGTCATTCGATATATGACGTCACGACAAAATGACCACTACATTTGGGACCAATTGGAGAAAAACATAACCCTGTTTATTCTTCCGTATTTTAATTGAAAGAGATACAGCATTGATAAGAAGCTTGCATAAATTTATCCATGGACATATGTGTCCCTCCGGCACTGCCGGTTTGGACATGTGTGTCCCTCCGGCAGCAAGAGGGTTAAGAGTTAATTCCACTACGCGATTGAATGATTTTGACGTTTGTGGTTCAACGTAACGTAACGGTACCCAAATTGCACCTATTTAGCAAAAATAGCAGTGGACATCTTATAAGATATGTAAAAATATTCAGATATGCACAAAACGTTCACAGTATTTATCAATAGATGAAGTGTTTACTGAAAAGCAAAATGTCCTGAAACGTCGCCATGCGACGTCATCAAAACGTCATCTTTATAAAATGATCAAATACAATATGTTACAAGTATCCATAAAAAAAAATGAAGAGTAATCATGGACTTATATCCAATTGTTCAAAATATTTGAAGAAATTAAACAAAAGCTCTGTAAGTAGACTTTTGATGATGCGAATTTAAGCATGGATGCAATTTGGGTACTCCTTATTTCAAAATCATTGATGGTTTGGGGGTCAGTTTAGACCAATTTTTCTATGATTCTATATGGATTAAAAATCAAATTGGTGTACCTATATAATAAAGAAGGATACGGCTACAAAATAAACACAGAATGGACATTTTTGTCTTTATCATAAAAAAACGTAGACTAGATAAAAAAACTCAAAATAGGTGCAATTTGGGTACCGTCACGTTATATTGTAATTCATAACAGAAATATATCATAATGACATAAAATAGAACAATATCATACTGACGGGATCTTTTAAAATACATAGTCACGTTATAAAAACCAAAGAAATACAAAAAGTTGCATATACAAAACACACCACAAAAAATGAAAGACAATACAAACACATTGACGAGATGTATAAGTACCGAGCCACGTCAAACGAATATCACATAAAACCATTCAACAGTAAAAGTAATATTAATAATAGAACAAAGACAAATGAAAGAACTATAAAACACGTTGTTAAGATGTTAAACAACATCAGTACGCAAAATCTATACACTAACCCCGCCACATTCTTTATCTGCCTAGCCAAAGTCGATAGACTGATTGAGTGGTTGTTGTTTGTTACTGTGCTGCATATTTGTTACGTTCATTATTTTTTACATTAATTAGACCGTTATTTTTCTTTTTTGAATTGTTTCATAATTGTGATTTCGAGGCTTTTTATAGCTGAGTATGCGGTATGAGCTTTGCTCATTGCTGAACGGTGTTTTAAAATTTCTGTTTCATTTGGTCTCTTGTGAGGAGTTGTCTCATGGGTAATCACACCATATCTTCTTTTTTATATCGAAAAAGAATCAGTGGAAACCGGGAATATGTCAAAGTGATTTTATGTACATGTAAATAAGTACACATATTTATTTTTGAATATTGCTTTTTCTTTAGCGTAAAAACCATTTATAGTTTATTTATACAATGTTGTTGTTGATTTTGTTTAATTACTGATGATTAACTTGTAAAAAAAGCTTACTCCAATTCTGCATCACAGATGGCCTGCACATTTATTGCCTCGTACTGTTTTCTACACACATAATTTGGCTCATCATTCCCTGACATCTCTTGGATGGGAATCAGTGTCACACCAATGGCACCCAACACATTAGGAAAGCTACAGATGTCGTAGAACCTTTCTTTTACCCTCCTCTGTTCGGCTTCTTCTCTTTGGAACTTGATGTTCTGAATCTCTCACAAATAATAACGCAAACAGAATAAACTTCTCTAGAAGCAGACGCAATAAAAATGCCATGCAGGTTTATTGATCTTTAATGTTCTAAAAAATCTGTACAACCTCGAGTCTTGCTTGTGTGTATGTGTTCGGGACAAGGGGGGGGGGGGGGGGGGGGGGGGGGGGGGGGGGGTCTCAACATGGGATTTTGGGTACAGGTGTGCAGCTGGGATTTTAAAAACACCCCCCATTCATATATTGAATAATTGTGAAATCCCTACCTATACATATATTTCACAGCGAAATCATAACCCATTCATATATTTATCAGCTCAAAATTTTCACAATCGGTCAATTACTACCTATTGATATATTTCCTCGGTAAAATTGCACCCCATTGATATATTTGACGGATCAAAAAAGGAACCCATTCCAGCGGCACATATGTATATACCTTTATATAGGAAGAGACCCCCCGTGGTTCGGGATTAGCGTAAAATAGTTTGCAACCATTCACGTCATAGCTGACGTGATAGAATGCACCAAATTTACACATTCAACTACATGACGGAAGAAGAAAGTTTAATTTGTGTTGATATACTTGCTTGAATATGGCGAGGGATTGCATTTGATCTGTTGGAAGGGCTATCAAAAGCATCTCTGAGCGTGTCTGTTAAATCCAAAATAGACTGCCTGGGGAAACGATACCGTGGAATTAACTGGTCATCATTTAAAAAATTAAGGTCTTCTGTCCTGTCACGAAAAACGCGATCTCATCCTAAGCTCTTCTGTTTATAACATTGAAAATAATTTGCAGCCATTTTTATTTTCTTAAGATTCCTCTTGAAATTTTCCTTACATTTAAAATATGTACATAATACATACTCTAATAGCATTCTTTAAGATATTTTGTTGAACTAGAACACACCCGTGATATCACGGGTCCGTGACTGAATTAAAGTATTTAACTATGCGCACGGGTCCGTGACTGAATTAAAGTATATAACTATGCGCAAGCCTTATTTTAGTATTAGTATTGTCATCTGTTAAAGTCATGCCGATTATAAGATGCACATTTTTTCTCTGCTTTCAAGTCTTTCTGTTTAAACCCGTCGAACTGGAACTTATCAGTTATTGGTAATATTAATTATTTGGAAAACAAAAGGTCCTGGAATGGAGTATTTTCTAATCAACAGCATTATCCTATATAAGTTATAAGTAAAGTTGAATTCTTTGCTTCGCTGTTTTACGTCATGCACACTAACAAATTGAAAACTGTACCTATACGCCTTATTTTTAGTCCAGATTTTTAGTATTCGTATTGTTATTTTTGAAAGTCTAACTGATTAAAATACTACAATAGGTAACAATTTGACAATTTAGTAGTGTCAACCCTGTGGTTATGACCGTGTATATAGCATATTAATCCTGAATACAACGTTTGGTGGTGCGCCTGTCAATTGCGGAACGTACAGATAAGGTAATAGGTAACAGGTGAATATACTATTGGTATCGGTAGCGGACTCGACCCGGAACTTCTTCATTATTGGCAATATTAATAACGTGGAAAACAAAAGGGCCTGGAGTTGTGTAATTTTTAATCTACACCTTTGTACTATATTAGTTATATATAAAGTTGATTTCTGTGATTCGTCGTTTTTACGCGATAACGGCTGACAAATTGGACCTCGTAATTTTAGTATTATAGATACCTGAAAATCTTAAGATTACGCAAACTTGATTTTGACTGTGGCTCAGACATTTTTTCAATATAACAGGTTGACTAAATAGATGAACTAGGACGATGAGAATATATCTAAAAGTCGTTTTTTTCATCCTTCTAATTATAATTTTTGGGTCAGTAGATCAACCAATGAAAACGTTTGTTATATCAACAAGCATTGTCGTGTAATAAACCGCCAATACACAACTAATATGGTTGATCGTGTTAATAACACTGGACCTGCTGGTATTAAATTATTACGGCGAAAACAAGTTATCACATTAAGAAAATAAGTAAGTTAAAAAGAGGTAAACACATTCCCAAATCATTTATAATGAACATACCTGCCAACCATTCAAAACAGCTGACTCGAAAAGTTAATTATCTAGAACTATGGACAACACGAGATCAATTTATTTACTAGTAACTGTAAAATTACTAAATCGAAACACAGTCCCTGACCACGAGGCGTTTGTACTCAAATGCACAGAAACTATGTATACATATATTAAATAAATCAATTTATTGGTTGGTTGGCTGAAAATTTGATAACAAAATAGACAAAATTTGTCTTACAATCCCAAATTTCATCCTATACACACTTAACCTAAAACTCGCCTATTCACATACCAGTAAATGGGTTATGAAAATTTAACAGCTCAAATAATGACATCAAATAACACTATCAATGGATAAAAAATAAAAATACATTATAACACAACACGTCTCCCCTTAAAGATCTTCATATTATCAGGCATCTGAACATTATCTGTTTTTTACAAAATAAGATAAATTCGAACTTGGTTCTATTAAAATTGAAAATTGAAATGGAGAATGTGTCAAAGGGACAACAACTCGACACATAACTACATATAGTGCATATAATAAGTATGTTTCAGAAATTCGAACAAAATGCCTTATTCTAGGCATATCACGATTTGTGGTAGAAGAATTTGTTTTTGATCGGTTATTTATTTTTGTAAACTAAGAGGACAAATTATTCATTTTCTGCTCTATTGAAGCAAGATTTTTTATTATCATTAAAGTAAGGGACTGATTATTCATTTTCACAACTATATTTATGATATTGGAAAACATACAATTTTTAAATGATTTGTTTATTATAAATAATCGTGTATAGTAAAGTCATTATGTAACATGAATGAATCATCATCCTCTGCAGAAATGAATCCTTTATATTCCCAACTCATATACATGTATTTTAACATTGTGTCGTTTGCTTTGTCTTAATTTGAGTGTGAATTCACATTACTATAAGACGTGTCACGGTACTTATCTATCCAAAATTCGTGTATTTGGTTTTGATGTTATATTTGTTATTCTCATAGGATTTTGTCTAATGCTTAGTCCGTTTCTGTGTGTGTTACATTTTAATGTTGTGTCGTTGTTCTCCTCTTATATTTAATGCGTTTTCCTCAGTTTAAGCAAGGAGGTTATATTAGAAGGAGAGAGGACGAAAGACGATAATTACATATAAAATGTTACCGACTTTTCTTTAAGTGGGTGTTAATTAGTTGAGATCGACTCTGTCACAGAGGGAAATTTGTCCTAATTACATACCCGAGTAAGAACGGAAACACCCGAGGTGTCATAATCTGACCGGATAAACAATTATTGAAATGTTTATCAGATTTTTTGTGATATTTTTTATTAAGTAATTAAAAATTAAAATTTAATTTTAAAAGTAAACTTATTACCAATAGAAATAAAACGAATATCCGTCTCATTGCCGTCAATGTTAATATCAACAGTCATAAC
>CM034349.1:45409104-45581384 GCA_019925275.1 Mytilus edulis | reverse complement strand
TGCAACACGATACTTATATTAAAATTTTGATAATTATCTTATACTTATTTATAAGAAACGGAAATATGCATCTATTGGGCACACAAATGACAGCCTAAAATATTTTAGAAATTGGATAAAAATTAGTGTTGTCAAATCGAAAACTTTTGCCTAACCGGTTACTCGAATAATCGTTCGACCGATTAACTAGTTAACCGGTAGTTTAAGTTAATGTTTTAATGCCTTATCAATAGTACCCTACACATCGATATAAGAAGATGTAGTATGAGTGTCAATGTGACTACCTTCCATCTAAGTCATATATTTTTATTATACGATGAATTTATGTTTGTCCTTTGGTATTATCAGGCTTGCCTGTGAAGATTCCTGTCGAAGTTTGACTTTTAATAATCAAATACATGGTATCAACTATGGCGTTTGTACTAACTTCAGATTGAAAAAAAACGTCTTGATCTCGTAGAATTAAATATGTCTGATACCGATGATTCTTCCATTTTGTCGTTTTGTCTCCGAAAATAATTTGAGGCGTTTCAATTTAAATTGATTAAATTGCTTTTTACAGTTTTGAGCATTTAGTTTAAAGTATGACAAAAACTGGCACGATGGAGATTGTACATTCAGATGTGGGTCTACACAATATAAGATCAAAAATGAAATAATGAAGTAAATCGTAAAATTTAATCGTATTACTGATTAAAAATTACTGTTAACTGTTAAAACCAAGTAGCTGCTAATTATGTTTCCTTGAGATCTTGCCCCGAGCTGAGAGACAAGTTCTAATTAATTTTATATTTTTGGATTAACAATAGCAATCAATATACTGAACAATTGATCCTTCAAATTACTTACCACGACGACAATTTTTAAAGAAAACACAACTATTTAATGATTTTCCATGCAAATTTATATCAAATCTATTAAAATTGAAAAAAAGTCCGGTTAACCGGTTAGCGTTTTTGGTATTCGGTCGTTCGAACGGTTAACCGGCTAACCGTTGACAACCCTTATAAAAATTAAACGTTGATTTTCACTCAAGAATTTCTGTTTAGTACAAAAAAGACTGTGGTACTTGGCGTGTTAACTTTAATGAGTAAGCGATTATGAAATGTTCTTTTTTAAGAGGCAATTGTCCATTGCACGAGTTTGCTTAAATTTTAGACTATTTTCAGTCTCGATTCTAAAGATTATAATTACTACAAATAAACAACATAATGGCGAAAAAGGATATGGGTAGTAATTAATGACATGACACCAGTACAAGGAAAGCCCCCTCCCCCGCCCCCCCCCAAAAAAAAAATAAATAAAATTGATATGAAATAAATAAAATTAAATAAAGACAAAATACACAAAAAAGCAAAAACAGTGTTATAACATGCTTATTTCAAAATGTATCATATTTTATATGACGGAGGTGGTAACCTAAGATTACTATACCTTCGATTTCCAAGGACAGCATTTGCATGCAAAATGTGCATGAAATACTTGCCACTGAACGTTAAACAAACGGCAAGTTACAGCAATCCATCTGCAATTGCGCTTTCCTCTATTACATACCCGTCATTTTGTCACATGCTTGGTACTATTCTTTGAACAAATTTCGTGTTGTAAGCCGATTTTTTCCTACATTTAAATTGTTTTTGTCCCGTTTTACATTCCTTGAACAGGTTTAAATGCAAAACTAAATACCTATAAAATTAAGTTGGTGCTTTGGTTTGCTGAAACGCGTTTTTGTTAATTAGAGCGTGTCATCCCCCTCATGTAGTAGTGGTTTCTGTTTGTAAAAACATATACAACAAAAGTCTATGTTGGTAGTCGGTTGGTTATTTTATTACAATATGTACCTTGTCCAAGTGGGGCATCAGTTTTCATGTATGGAGAGAGTTTGGCTTTTAAATCCTATGCTCCATATAGAGATAATTCCACTCTGTCTGAACGTTAAAAAACCCTTGCAACAACTCTTTGAGGGCTCCAAAGTAGGCCTGTTGCAAAGTAAAATTTCTGTCCCTATCTAATATACAATTATTTTCCAGCGGCAGTAAACATTTCCTGACCTAAATACCGGACGATCCTTATTACAAGATCCCCCTAATGGATGTATTATTAATATTTTTTTCTTCCCGAACATACATGAACTATTTGCCACTGGATATTATGTAAGCAACAATCAATCAATACATTGAAAACAAATATTTCAACACTTTGTCAAAAGTGCTTTAAATTAGCTTAAAGTAGAACATATTTCACTCCATTCTTGATGAAACATTTGTGCAGGAAAGAGGTTATAAAATCACTTATCCAACTTTTAGCCAATCTCTCTTCAGAAATGACATTTAGCTTACAGTAAAAGATGCGGATAGAACATAAAATCTATATAAAGAAGACTGTTCAGTTTAAAATTCGTATAAATGCTTCAGTATGCACAGACTGTGTTTTGGTATTCGCAATGGTCTTTGTAACAACTACCGTTATTAGTATAATAACAAATAGAATCGGTACTTTGCAAATAGAATATTTAAAGAGAAAGTGCAAGGTGGGCGATAAAGACTCCGTGAAGCCTTCAATTATTGTTATTTTATTTATTATAAATAAAAACCTAATTGTAAAGCAAAATGTTAAGCCTATGGAGGCATGTACAAGTTCTTATCTTGATCTGTGTATGTGTCCCGTGTAAAAAATATAATTACGAAACTTTGACTACCATTGCCACTTCCCTGGGCAGTGAATAATTAGTGATAAATAAAAAGATTAACAATTCCATGTTTTTAGTAAGAATCCTACGTATATATCTTCCTGTTAACATTTATATGCAACATTCAGGGTTTTAACTTGTTTCGCATAGAAAAACCTAGTCTAATACACATACTGTTTATGTCTATGTCAATGGATGTTGACAGGGCAACAGAAAAAAGGCGACGGATTTAAATTTTGGACTTCATGTATCAACTCAGTTACTTTATCCATGACAATTTTTAATCCAATGGATAATCAATTTAATGTTTCTCAGTTATGTCACACTGGATATTGCCTAAGAAAAGAACACGGCATTAGAACCAGAGTATAAATTATAAACGCAAGATTTGCAAAAATAATGCAGAATGTTTGTTACATTATGGATACCAAAAATGTTTACTCAGCTAGGTAAAGAACTTCATGTTAGAGTATTGGTGTTTATTTATCATGACTGTTCTCGTTTGCACAGTTAAACAATGAATTAGCTATTAATTTCCCACTTCCGTTGTGTCTTCTAAATTTGAAATTTTGTTTCGCAGTCACACATTTTTGATAAACGGGTCTGTCTTGTTGAATATAAGTCACATGGGTCTTAGTAAAATGCAGGACAGACAGAACAGACAGCAGAATGACACAAACCTTCAAAATGATAATTTCCAATTGTATTTAATGGTGCAAATGACTGTGTACACTTTCACCCTTACACGGTTGGTTGTTGATAGACAGGAAATTTTCTGTATCTTATGTTGGGAAAAAGTTCTTTACGTATGATTTCAATTTATTAACATCTTGTTGGTTCAATTCCAAATGCCTGGCATATGAAAAGTAGCTTGTTTTTATTCATGGATAGTTGGGCAGAGCAAACAAGAGAATTTTTTCTACAGTTTCTGTAATTCTTTGCAAAACATTGAATAACATTATATACTGTTCTCCTGCCACGCTCAATAAAATTACACTCATTGGTGGTGAGCGTTTTTATTCGGAGGAAATCCAGTTTTATCCTGGCCCGTATTCTACTTGCCTATCATTGTCAAACCAATGCATTGAGCTGGTAAGTTTTACATTTCTCACATGTTTTTGTACGGTCCGCAACTTGTGCATAAAGCATTTAAAGTGTCGAATCGGTTCGTTATTACCTTTAGAATACATGTAATTATTAACATATTTGGCAATTAAAGGCAGACGCATCACTGGTAACAGAACGGACTTTTAATATTTTTTTACTGTTAATATCATTTCTGTGATTGGAAATGAGGGATGGAGAAATTTCGAACTACACCACCTTCATTTGAACGCATGTAAAATTTGTTTCATGAAGAAGTATAGCTCTCATTTAAGATCTTTTATTAAGAACGATTCATAACACCAGAAGTCAAACACATAATATATAAAAAAAAAAGGGAGCTTAAGGACTAAAATGTTCTTCACAATTTAAACAATAATGGTCAATTATTGTTCTACTGGAATATGTTATTCTAGTTGGTTCTTTTTTTTTTTACATATTATATTTTTTGACAAATAATGAGAACATCTTATGTGTTAAGCAAACGTTTAAATCACCTTAAATAAACAGTTCAAATCCAGGATTTTTTTTAACTTATTATAGTTCTTCAAACAAATTTAGGAAATCTATTGGTGGTCTGTAAACAATTCCAGCGAGTATTATTTTTGTCTTTGGAAATAAAATGTCAGTCTACAGGCTATCAATATCGTCTGTATGACGATCGGGTCTAGGTGAAAATGCCAGGTCTTTTTTCGAATAAACATGTCATTTCTGCACCTATCTGATCTTACCACACAATACATATCGAATGAGAATTCAGCATGTGTTCTCAATTCGTCAAGCCATGTTTCAGTAACTGATATAATTGCTGCCTGAGTTCGGATTCCGTTGCGGTAAGTCACGATGGTTCGTTATTTCAACTTGCTTCCACTTTTAGAATTTTAGAAATATCTTCTTACCAGACTCCACCAACTTGAAATCGTCTACTTAAGTTCATTTAGTGCTCAATTTTGCTAAGGTCATGCATGCGCAATTTGTGTGTTACCGCCCCGTCATATTTTAGTTAATACTTAGTCGTCTGCGTCATACGGATCTAGATCTCAGGATGGATTTAACGTCATTTTAACGGTACCGGTGTCCCACTGTTACAATTGGGGTTGGTGCGGGTCTTTGAAATCATTTCCTGGTTTGAAAATTCGTGAAATAGTATAGACGTTACGCGATGTTCGTACCTCATTGGAAAATCGGTGTAGTTGGCAAGATGCAAGTCCAAAATATATAATTTTGTGATATCATATTCATTGCTATTGTACGTATTTTAAAAAAATAATGTTTTTTAAAATAAAAACGAAAAAAAATAATTGTTGAAACTATGTTATATGCTGCATGCGACAAGCTTCATTTTTATAAAACGGCTATTTTTAGGCTGTCCCGCGTAACATATTTCATTTATTGTAACCACTAAACTATGATTTTCGTCTAAACTATTTAATATTTTGAAAAACGTTTGTTTCCATTATTTAACAGAAAGGTTTCTTCAGTCTTTTATGCATTTTTTATGATGTTATGATAACGGTCATAGAAAAAAAAGGGGTTTTTAAAAAAAGTTTAAATTTTTCGAAAAACTAAGGATTTTCTTATTCCAGGCATATATTTCCTTAGCCGTATTTGGCACAACTTTTTGGAATTTTGGATCCTCAATGCTCTTCAACTTTGTTATTCTTTGGCTTTATAAATATTTTGATATGAGCGTCACTGGTGAGTCTTATGTAGACGAAAAGCGCGTCTGGCGTATTAAATTATAATCCTGGTACCTTTGATAACTACTTACACCACTGGGTCGATGCCACTGCTGGTGGACGTTTCGTCCCCGAGGGTATCACCAGCCAAGTAGTCAACACTTCGGTGTCGACATGAATATCAATAATGTGGTAATTTTTTTATAAACTTCCTGTTAAAAAAAGTTTAAATTTTTCGAAAAACTAAGGATTTTCTTATTCCAGGCATAGATTTCCTTAGCCGTATTTGGCACAACTTTTTGGAATTTTGGATCCTCAATGCTCTTCAACTTTGTTATTCTTTGGCTTTATAAATATTTTGATATGAGCGTCACTGGTGAGTCTTATGTAGACGAAAAGCGCGTCTGGCGTACTAAATTATAATCCTGGTACCTTTGATAACTATTCCATACTACAAGAGTAAATCTGTCCCACGGGGAAAATGGGATTACAGATTTGAGAATCAAAAAATATTTATCTAAAATGGAAAAAGGTTAGTATTTGTATTTACTAGTGTTGTCAACGGTTAACCGGTTAACCGTTCGAACGACCGAATACCGAATACCAAAAACGCTAACCGGTTAACCGGACTTTTTTTCAATTTTAATAGATTTGATATAAATTTGCATGGAAATCATTAAATAGTTGTGTTTTCTTTAAAATTTGTCGTCGTGGTAATTAATTTGAAGGATCAATAATGTTCAGTATATTGATTGCTATTGTTAATCCAAAAATATAAAATTAATTAGAACTTGTCTCTCAGCTCGGGGCAAGATCTCAAGGAAATAAAATTAGTTACTTGGTTTTAACAGTTAACAGTAATTTTTAATCAGTAATACGATTAAATTTTACGATTTACTTCATTATTTCATTTTTGATCTTATATTGTGTAGACCCACATCTGAATGTACAATCTCCGTCGTGCCAGTTTTTGTCATACTTTAAACTAAATGCTCAAAAACTGTAAAAAGCAATTTAATCAATTTAAATTGAAACGCCTCAAATTATTTTCGGAGACAAAACGACAAAATGGAAGAATCATCGGTATCAGACATATTTAATTCTACGAGATCAAGACGTTTCTTTTTTCAATCTGAAGTTAGTACAAACGCCATAGTTGATACCGTGTATTTGATTATTAAAAGTCAAACTTCGACAGGAATCTTCACAGACAAGCCTGATAATACCAAAGGACAAACTTAAATTCATCGTATAATAAAAATGTATGACTTGGATGGAAGGTAGTCACATTGACACTCATACTACATCTTCTTATATCGATGTGTAGGGTACTATTGATAAGGCATTAAAACATTAACTTAAACTACCGGTTAACTAGTTAATCGGTCGAACGATTATTCGAGTAACCGGTTAGGCAAAAGTTTTCGATTTGACAACACTAGTATTTACTACATCAATGTTAATTTGCTTAATTTTATGGATTTAAAGACAAATATCCTGAAAAATGATATATGGTAATTTATGAGCGATTTTTCAAAGGCTTACAAGGTTGTCGCACCGCCATTTTTTGACGTAAAAACGAACTCAACTCAAATTTACGTCAATTGTTTGCTTATCAGTGCTCTTATAATGGTAGAATTTTATGATTATTTAAAATGTTATTTTTCTTAATTTTTCAAAAATCTAAAATACATCAACTTTCAATAAGTAGTTAAAAAGCACCGTCGATTTTGCGGAGTCTTACAAGAATGTCGCACTTGCTTAAAACAACGTTTCAGTCGAAGTTTTGGTTTGAACGTTACGAAATATTTTTTTAATAATTCCAGAAATTCTGAAAACGGTTATGATATGAATATTTGTCATATTTAAATACTTTCAGTTGATATTTGTATTAATAGATGTAACTTTGACCGAGACCCTATAAACTTTTATTTACAGAAGTAAAGAAATCTGCCGCAGATAGAATAAAACTCTGGAAAGCTAAGAAAATTGAGAAAAAGAAAGAAAAAAACAAGAATTATTATTTGAAAAAGAAACTAAGTAATGAAATAAAACAGCCAAAACAAACACTTTCAATAACAAATTCTGCAATAAAAAGGAGAAAAGTAAGAAAAAGCAAAAAGAGAAAAGAGAAAAGGAAACAAAAAGAAAACAAACTGCCGTAATTGAGCAAATACCCCTTTATCGGAAAACTTTCGCAAATAGAACGGAAAAAAGTCGCGCCTTAAAAAAATTAAAACAATCTTTACCATTAACGCCGAACCGAAGAACAGCAGTAATGGCTTCTTACTTCAGCAGTAAAAATCACCGACAGTTTCCAATTTGGAAAAAAGGAATGTTGTTGTAACGCCAGAAGATAAAAACGACATACACATAGGAAAGGCGGTTATCCACGATTTACGTGAAATTGTCGACAAAACCAAGTTATTAAGAACAGATGGTGCAAGAACTGCAATCAGCATCATAACGGCGTCTACAAATGTATCAAAAGTTCAAAATGAAAAGAAAAAAGTTTTATTAGCAAAAAAAAAAAAAAAAAGGACTTTCTGTAAAACGAATTTCCGGCGGAAAAAATGTAAGAGGCAAAATTTTAAGTTCAGAAGAGTCCTGTTGGAAATATATTCAAAGGAAAACCAGAAAAAACGACAATTTCCCCTGAAATAAAAACAATTGCATATGACTTTTGGTTGCACCCCGACAATTCCCGGCCGTCTCCAAATAAAACAGATATTAATATATTGAAAACAACACGTTATTAATTTCTTGCGTCCGAAGCGCTTTTCTGGATTTACCTTCATCAGGAACGCTCAAAGCCAAACATTTGAAATCCGAAGATGTATAAGTACCGAAACCGTTGAAGAGCTGTATGTCAAAAAATACCTAAAATAATAGCCAAATTCATCTAAGGCCAACTTTGCCTGAGGGAGTTGAAACCTTAGTTTCTTAATAATTTGTAAATTTATAAACGGACAATTTTAGTAAAGTTTTTTAAATCATGTCAGTACCGAAATACTGACTACCGAGCTGATGATACCCTCGGGGACTGATAGTCCACCAGCAGAGGTATCGACCCAGTGATGTAAAATATTGAAAACAACACGTTATTAATTTCTTGCGTCCGAAGCGCTTTTCTGGATTTACCTTCATCAGGAACGCTCAAAGCCAAACATTTGAAATCCGAAGATGTATAAGTACCGAAACCGTTGAAGAGCTGTATGTCAAAAAATACCTAAAATAATAGCCAAATTCATCTAAGGCCAACTTTGCCTGAGGGAGTTGTTCGTATCGCACCAAAACAATTTTCAAAACATACTATATATATATATACCTATTTTGGATAAAACCCAAACAGAAATATTTCATGAATTCAAAATTAAATATCCTGAAAATCAGTATGAACCAAAGAACTTTTGAACGTTTGAAACCATTTTTCGTTAGAGCAGCTTCTCTAAAGGACAGACTCACGTGTTGCTGTCGTTATCATGTCGAGGCTAAGTCCTTATTTCTGAAGTGTATGGAGCTTACTAGAAAGAAACATATTCACCCGCAATTATCGGAAGAAGAAAAAAAATAAGTTCCCCGTATATGAGCATCTTACCGACATAGCGGTTGCTACTTTGTGTGGCAAAGACACAACAAATGACTGTTTTAATAAAGCCTGTCTTGATAGAAAATGCACCGAATTTGGTGTGCGCTTACTTGATTTATCCGATCAGGAACTTAGTGACCACCCAGAGGCTCCAACTGTAAGTTGGGGGAAAATATGAGTATATAACAGTGCATAATAAAAGAAAACTCACATTAGTACGAAAATGCTCAAAGCCGTCTGAAATGTTTGCACACTTTAAACATGTTTTAGATCATTTTGCAGGTCATCAATTTCGCGCATACTGGCAAAATGCTCAACTCAAATCTCTAAAGGAAAATTTACCCCAAAATAATTGTATTGTGATTCATGACTATTCTGAAAACTATGCATGTAAGGAAAGGGTGGAGGTGCAAACGACATACTTTCAGAGAACAGAAGTCACGATTTATGTTTCGATCATTTATAGATATTCTGTTTTAGAGCTTGATGGTGTTGAAAGTTTTCCCGATGATCCCTGTATCGTAACCGAACATTTCTTCGAAATCAGTTCTGATGAAAAACATGACCAGTGTTTTACTAGTAAACTTCAGTCTTTGGTTAAAGAATATCTTAATTTGATTAGTTACAATGTGAATGTTTTTCACGAATTTACGGACGACTGTCCCGTGCAATATAAATCTCGCAATTGTTTCGGTACGTTGCGAAATATTTGTGTTGAAAATAATTACGATCTATTTATAAGGAACTATTTTGAAACAAGTCACGCAAAGGGGCCTCAGGACGCTGCTGGAGGTTTTTTAAAAAATCACGTCGATTTAGCAGTTTTGCGAGGCAGCGCCGTTGTTCAAAATGCGCATAATTTTTTTTTAACTACTGTGAAAAACTACCTAAAGGATACTAAGTCACATTATTGTAGGAGGAGAATATTTCGCTTTGTAGATACAATTACTCGTGATTCGGTTAAAGCATATAAACCTATCCCGGTTATAAGAAGTTTACACCAAGTTTTAAATTCAGAACCGGAAAAAACTATATATGTCATGTTATTCGTGTGAAGAATGTGTGAATGGAAATTATAACATGTGTACAAACAACGCCATTGGTCGCAAAGAGGTCGTGCCTATTAGACCTGATGACAAAGGTACTATAGACGACGACGAAAACGACAATGTATATACATTTTACAATGTCCGACTTGATTGTAGAGGGAACAGTACTCGCACTTTATACTAATGAAGAAAATGCCGAGTTTTATTTATTGCGCGCATCTTCTTGTCCTGAAAAAATAAGAACAAGTGAAGTTGACGATTGGGGTGTTTCTTTTAGAAAAAAAACCACAAAAATCATTCGAGGACAGTACTTCAAATCAGGCTTCAATAGATCAGAACTGTCATATAAATTAATTAGACGAAAAAAGACAATTGTACCAGAGGCATCTGTAATTTATATTTCACCACAGTTAAGAGTGAATTCTCGATTTGCACTTACTCTTCCCGAAACCGTGCATCTGGACATACTATCTGTACTGGATGAAATGGAAAGTTAAGCTTAGATAATGTAATAAAGTTTACTGTGACAAATTATAATCTTTGATTTATTCACAAAAGAAATAAATATATATTAAGTAGTACATATCCTTGGAATGTCCTTAATATATGTTAAAGTGAAAAAGAAATTGTAAATACATGTGCGATAAGCGATACGTTCCAAACAAGCAAGCTCCCGATTCTTGCTTTTTTTTTTTTTCATACAATATAAATCAACAATGAATGAATTAACATAATTGTTTGACACATACTGATCATATTTAAAGAAAAAAGAAAAAAAAAGGTGTGTTGTTCACATACAAACAAACATTTTCCCCGATCAATACATCAATTATAGTGTTTCGGGTCTTTCTCAAGTTCGCCTCTAGATGAGGGATTTTTCACTGTGTTGAAGGCCCTTTCTTGGCCGTTGATTGTTTTGTACGTTTTTGGTCGGGTTGTTGTCTCTTTGACACATTCCCTGTTTCTATTTTTTTACTCTAAACAAAAAACAAAGGAACACGTATTTATGGTCAATCACATTTATAACGTAAAAAAACCTTTAAAATACGACGTTTTGTAGATAAAAACGTCGCGACGTTGTGTTACGCTTACATGTACGATCATCGCGCTTAAGGGAGCTACCATTTGATTTTTATGGGGGGGGGGGGCTAGGATGAAATTTTTTTTTTAGTTTATCCTGACTTTTTTTTACCTAAATTGTCGTCCTGGCTTTTTTTTTTGCAAGTGTCTCATCCTGCCTTTTTTTTTACTCAAAACTCCTGTCTTGCCTATTTTTTTCAAATTTCATCCTAGCCCCCCCCCCTCATAAAAATCAAATGGTAGCTCCCTAACGTCATAAAATTTCGCAGAGCTTTGAACGTAACAAAGAATATGACGTCATCACAGTTTTTCAAGATGGGTGAAAGAAGATAGCCAGAAAGATTAAAACAAATCAGAGAAAAAATGTCCCCTTCAGATGATCAAAACCTGTACAATTTTTTTTCTTTTAGTAAAAGACATAAGTAGCATTTAACCTTTTCTCTGCTATTATATTATATAACAGCTTTCTATTATATCTGCAGAAATTGTTCTGCACGGAAAGATTTGATTTTGTTTAATTGTTATAATAATCAATGTAATTAATATCACGGGTGCCATTCGGTTTATCGAGAGAAATAATCGTGAAAGAATATCTAACGGCGGTCAAGTATTGAGAGACGATCGTGAAAGTTCTGGTAACGAATCGTGAAAGACATTTAATCGAGAAGACACATGAAAGGTCAGTAAATATTCTAATTTAATTAATTACACAGACACATTTACGACAAAATATAACTGTCTGTCAAAATGGTTCAACATTATAATCAGTATGTCAGAATATCCAGTTTGAAAAGTACATAGTTATTACAAAACGACAAAAGGCAGATTGCTTCTCGACATTTCAATGACATAAAAAATGTAAACAAACACGATTTTTTTTCACAAATTCGACTAGATAAAAGAGGGACGAAAGATACCAAAGGGACAGCATTCGTGGTAAACTGCTTTTAGCAATACACAGTTAGGAGTTTAGTTTCGCATTTTGGCCCCTTTTTCAAATAGGAAAGTTATTGTGTAATAAAATTCATTTTTAGACAGATGAGGGCTAATTTAGCCTTCAAAGATGGTTTATAAGAGTATCAAGATTATTTTTTACATGTTTTATGGGCTGTTTTCTGATTGACAATCCGTATTTTCATAGCTAGACCGGCCATCGGTCCAGAAATTAATGTACTGTTTACAAACACTCTTTTTCTACACGAAGTTTTTGACGCAATTTTACAAAAAAATGGGACGAAAGACATATGATTTTCATTGGATTTGCTGAATGATATATGTACACAGTTTCAGAAAAGGTATTACTTCAAGCGATTGAAATTCTACTTTTAGCCAAATTTTGGGGAAATATGTGACATCTTTCCCCCCCTTTTTGCAATATTTTATAACAAATAAATGCAGATTGTTGCCATGGATACACCAAAAAGAAATTATATTTTACCATTTTATATACTGGATATAAAATCTATGGAAGATTCTGATTACATACATATGCCCATATATGACATAAACAGTAAGCTTGATATTGCAAGAAAGCAATGAAAAGCGAATGGTAAAATTCATAAGGGCAAATTTTAGTATTGTTTCCTAACTGTTTATTGCTACCTAAGGGCATTGTATTTAAAGTAATTAAACGGTTCTCATAGTTATTTTGTATAAATATAATCTGAAACTTGGTAAATAAAGAACTATTTACACAAAATTGATTTTTTGGATCGTGAAAGATCTGATGCTACGAAGACGTTCAAATTATTCTTCAATTATATGATAATTGATATTTGTTATCGGTATTGAGAAAGGCTAGATAGGTCAACATCCTCAATAGGTTTAAGCATTTCAAACTATTAATATTTTCAGAAAATGAAAAGAAAAAGAAATAACAACTACGGCAATAAGAAAAGACAATGGGTGACAAAACGCCGAAAAAAACAATCCAGTGAAGTTGAGCCAATGGAAGAGGTTGAAGATGCAGATAACGTTACAGAAGCAACACACGAATATTATGAAGATGATGTGGAAATTAATGAGATAGTTTATTACCAATTGTTATCAAAGAAATAGCAAGGTTTGGATTCCTACAGTATCTTTTAATGTTGTTCAATCTAATAGCAAATAAGAAATTCGACATTTCAAATATTTGCTTTTTATTGTTTTGTGACATTTTAAGGTTTTGGAGTACACCCACAACAATATTAATGCGGTATCCGTTTAAATAAACCAAGCAGTTCTGGTACATTGGTAAAATTCTATTTTATGGACGTTTTCAAAGGTTTATGACTGGATATAAAAACCCTGGCCAATCATGTGAATACAAGCAAAGGATTTTATGATCCCGACAACGCTCTCATCAATTTTGCCGTTCCCAGCCATATTCATATTGAGACTTTTAACACAGATCTGAATCTACCCGATATTAAAGGACCCGGTAAATTTGATTTCATGGTAAAGAAAGTTGTTTCAACGAATCCATCCAATTCTTTTGCACTAACATTTGATGGGAAGAAATTGGCACCAGGTTTGACAACTGATTCTGGTGACGTCGATTTACTTGGATACGAAGAGATACCACTGAAAATTAAACAGGATCAATTTCAAACCATGTATAAACAGATAATGGATTTATATGACATTTCGAAGACTCAGTTCTCAGCCAACTAGATAAGAGTGAATTTATTACAAGCCTAAGATATGTATCTTTTAATCTCAGTCTTGCGACTAAAGACATGCGCCAACTAATTTGTGAACAAATTGTTTGTAAAAGAGATTGATGATTGTAGGATGAAGCTTTTTATTGTCATGTGAAGTACTCACTTATCACGAGTTATAGGATACCCACATTTTGTATATTGGATCCTATAAACTACATGTCCGTCAGACAGGATTAACCTGACCCTGAATTTACCTTATTTCATGGATGAAGATTCATTTTAGTGGTCAAGTCCGTATCGAGGATTCGTTAAGCTTAAGGATAACTGTCTGTTGTTATGATTGTAAGGTGTACATTTTCGACTTGTGCAAGGTTTCAACTAACATTGAATTCAATATCATGCATCATTCGGCAATGTTTGTTTTATGTTGTTTGGCCTTTTGAATATATACCTGTATGCTATAGCGACAAGGTGTTTCGTGTATGGTGTACATGTATGTCTGCATTTTTCATATATGACCTTGATGACTTCAATTGTGTCTGATTAATTGAATGATAGTAAGATGTCTATGTCTGGCTGTCGGTCAGGGTTCATATACTTTTGACCTTATGTTCAGAATTAATTGGCCAAGCATAACTTTTACATGTGTCAGTTTCTAAGGCACTGTAAGGATCGGCACACATTTATTTGGTGAACGGGATATTTGTAGAGATCTTTATGGCATGGTTCATCTGACCTTGACCTTGTTTATGACAATCTTAAGCGCATTTGACACTTCTAGTAAAACCCTTGATATTATAGACGTTCAACAAACATACTATCATAAGTAAAGCAAACAAGACATTACAGCATTTGCGCTTTGGTATTCTATAGTATGTACTATATAGTTAAATCAATCCTTATCTGCGATGTTTATAAAGAACTTAAAAAGTTCTGTTGCACAAAATGTTGGTTATCGTTCAATCCCAAATTACACATGAAATGTGCTGTTTTTGCTATGATTTTTTGTTTGATGGATAACATTTTGGTTTAAACGTTGCATATCCATATTATTGGCTAACTAGAGTCGGTCTGCCTGAAGTGCACTAGACCGATTCACAGAGCTGAATCTTTCTCACTTATTTAGACACGTTATTAGTTGTTGTTTTTTAACTTTCGAGGTAAAGTGTTGAATAGAAAAAAGATAATAGCTTTAATATTCATCCTTATCAAAATAGTTACAGGCTTCAACCACTTGCAGATTTATCAAATGGTAAAAGAAATACTGATTTCTGATTACTAGTATTAAGTCTGGTCACGCATTTTCTTTCACGATCGAAATAATACGTTGCTTGATCTTTCACGATCAAGTTTGATGGAAATTCGACAAATTCAAGGTTTTTCATAAACAAATTAAATCTTTTAATGGAAGAACATACTTTAATTTTTCTGTACTATCAGATACACCAAAGATTAAATTTCAAATATATCATGATATTTCTGAAATATGACCATTAGAGGTACAAACAGCGTGTTATTTGTAATAAATTTCATAGACACGCATTGCGCCTTTTGTGTTTTTTCAAAAAGTACTTCATATTTTCTTTATCTTCTTTCACAGTTATGTTGAGGAAGTTAAACCATTTTGACAGACATATTTTTTTGTTCGGATTTGTTCCGCGTTTTGAAAATTAAGCGATTGTTTCAAAGAGTCTGAACTAAAATGTACATTAAATGTCTTTCACGATCCGTTACCAGAACTTTCACGATCGTCTCTCAATACTTGACCGCCGTTAGATATTCTTTCACGATCATTTCTATCGATAAACCGAATGACACCCGTGAATATGTAATCACTTGTAATTTTAACTTAATTGTACTGCTCAAATTTTAATAAAAGAAGAATTAGGATTCTAATGCAGCATATTAAAATAAATACCATTTAATAAATATTTTGGCTTAAAATGATAGAAATGAAAAAGTCCGCGAAATTGCTGCATTGTGTTTAGCATCTTAACAATGTGACGTCATATGAATACTAACGATGTCAAACATAAACATTAGAGGTACGCTTCAGAAAGGTTTCAATATTGTCAAAAAGAAGATTTTGAGGCTCAAAATGCGACTTTCATGTTTATTTTGTGAGAAATTCCATACCAAAAAAAAAAAATAGTTTTTCAAAATGGTGGTTTTCTTAGTTACGGACTGGTAGAACGTGGAATTTACCCCTTCAAAATATTTGTCAACGTCCAATGAAAATTATCGTTACAAACGAATTGCATTAGAATTTCTCAGTTTATTCAACGTACGATTTAAGCAAGCGAGAGCACCTGTAAGGTTGGTACATAATATTTTCGGAAAATAAAAGAAAAATGATGTCGCCTTGTTGTTTGGTTTAGGATTTGCTTTTATTTATACTACAAAAAACCCACCCGAAACTTGAAATCAACTATTGGAATAACGGTGTGTCCAATGTCTTCTCTAGAGTTTCTGTTTCCATGCCCTACACGTTTACTGAACAAAACAAACGTACTAACAGACGAACTACGTAGCACACAACAATTCGAAGCACAATCATGTTCCGATAACGTTTACATGGTACATGTATCTGGAGAAAACTAATATATCAGCAAATATTCTACAAACAATTCTTTTTCTTTGAAATCAAATTGTTAAAATACGACATAATATGCCTTCGAAATACACTTTTTTTTTTTATATAAGTTCATATTTGAATGCGATAGCAAAAGATTGATAACGTAACAGTTTACTCTGCTAAGGCCGATACTTTCTAAAGAATGCACCATGCAATCTTCTCTATCCTATCCTTCTGAATTGTCGGTTTTTATCATGTGGAAAATTTTATGCTTTGTGCATGTATGCAACATTGCATTGTAAAAATAGTTTCAGAAAATTTATAAACTTTAATTACTATAGTTATACTACATGTACATTGATGTAGGTATAGTTGACATTACATTTTCCCCTTTTAAACAGTCACACACAAAAAGTCTGGAATTCAACAGAAAACAGAAACTCTTGAAACGTCGGCAACAAAACCTTTCCCCATACTATAAAAACAGAAATATAAAATCCACCGAGTTTATGTATACAAATATCAAAGAAGCAACAACAACAAAAAAAAGCGAGCATACAGGGCAAAAAAGGCCGAAAAAAATGAAAAAAATAGAAACACTTTACTAAAAAACATAAGACGGCTCAAAAAATGTGTTCAGTAACAGGACTACTAAACACAAAGGCATTTAGAGATTGAAACACGCATTACCAAGAACACCGAAAAGGCGATCGGCTAACCTCGCTGCCTACCTACCTCCAGCAAATAAAATCTCCAGCAGTTGAAATTCTTAGAGAGGCGGAAGTGTTGTATCTTCACCGGAAGACTAGATGAATATGGCAATAGACAAGACTGCTCTAGAAGATATAGAGACACCAATTGAAAGTTGCAAAATAACGAGATCAAATGATTCCGTTCCATCATGAACGGTCTAGTGGCATCCATCAGTGGTGAAAAGGTTACATAGACCATGTTTTGCAAAAGTTTAGCAACCATTAGGACTACCAGTTAGACGATTGAAATGGGGAACCGATTTAGGACACCGATTTTTAAATTCAGAAATTTTTGTTGGGCCTATGTATGCAGAAAGACCCGCAAAGACGCTTTAACTGAGGAAACAAAACGACTGTGGTCAAATATTTGGATGAATACCGGCACATTCCGTCCTACAGGCAACAAGGCAGGTATGGTAGGATTGGACCCAAAACGTACTATATTCACCAAGTATATCTACTTGAAAAAACACAAACCGAAGTATACATTGATTTTTCTGCTGTATATCAATGCATACAAATATTCAAGCGTTCTTTTAAAAATTGTAAACCATAATTTTATTCATCAAGTACGTCCGAAAGATAGAAAAACCTGTTGCTGCAGGTACCACGTACAAACCATAAGAGCTGTATGAACATTGGAAAAAATATTGAACAAAAATGACACAAAAGATGAATAAAAAAATCATGTTTATGATAACATACGTGACCATAACTCAAAATTTCTAGATGCAAATAAACTCATCATAGATACCAGGACTAAATTTTGTATTTACGCTAGACGAGTGTTTCGTCTACAAAAAAGACTCATCAGTGCAAGTCATGATATAAAGCAGAATTAAATCTATAAGTGATATCCTATTCAAATTACAATGGGATTGACCGATGATTACTTGCAAGAACATCAGCTAAAAGATAATGCTTGCTTGTTTAATATTTCTTGAGTAGCCTTTGTTTGAATTCAGCATCATATTAACAGATAACAAATCGGCGAGAACAGTTTGCTCCTATAGGAAAGGCAAATGTCTGATGAAAAACAAAACTATTGAACGTTACAAACACATGTATGTTGTCTATTTATTGTTTCGGACGAATCCTAATTTGTTTTGACGTCTTAAAACAAGATAGTTGTATCTTAATTAATTGGTGCAATTAATAAATGAAATTATTTTGTTATGTCTTTCTGGTAGAATAATTTAGAAAACATGTGAAAGGGAAGACAAACAAATGGTTACGATATTCACAGAGCATTTTATAGATTTGATTTATTTCCCTCATTTCTATGTTAACTTAGTTAAACATTTAATATGTGGTAGTTGCCTCACTGTCTCAATTGAAGATACGCCGTTGACCTGATTATTAAGTAGATTTATGTTTCAGTGCGATATCTTATTTTCCATCATCAATCGGTCAATTTCTGTTCTAATAAAGTTCCACGAGTGGGGTTTTTCAATATGTTATAGTTTATTGAATAAATGGACATTTTTACCCATATGGGTTGAAGGCATACATAAATCAACATAATAATTTTTTTTACAATACATCATACAAAAAAGCAAAAAAAAAACAATAAAAGAACAAAACATTATATACAAATATGTATCTATCATGCAGTTGTTGAGTCAACCCTCCTCCGTGACCATGACTTTTTAACAAATGGAGCAGCATACTGCATAATTGACAGGACACGAAAGACATAAAACCAATTTATCCAAGTTATCCATATTATCTATATCGGAATAGATATTTCTAGCTTTCTGCAAAAAATCAAATCTCAAATCTTTATTTTTTGTACATGTAAATAAAAAATGTTCTTCATCATCTATTTTATTTAGACAACAATGTTGACATAAACGTTCTTCCCTTTTTATATTTTTGTATCAAACCCTTTCAATTTCCAAAATATGGTCACTTATCCTTAATTTAGTAATTTTTTTCCTTATTTCAAAGTTATTCTCTTTAAGTAAATAAGGCTCAGTTTCACATTTCTTTTTGAATTTACCATAGATAAATAATTTATTATTTTCTGTTAAAGAATTTAATTGTTTAAATAACAACTTTCTTATAGTTTTCTTGCATAATCTCTTTCATGTGTTTATTCATTTTATATTTTTCTTTTATAAAGTTAATATTTTGTATATCAGATATATTTAAATTATTTTCACGAGTTATATTTTCTTCAAAGGTATACCAAGAATAGGTTCCTGTTTCATCCAACAGTTTAGCTGTGCAATATGCATCATATAACAACGGATTAATTTCTGTGTTAGATGATCTTGCCATATATTTTAGTGCTTGAGCCTTTACATATACATCTATTGGATATTGTCCTAACTCTGCCCTTGATGCAATGTTTACTCATCCAAAGTGAACTCTGCTTTAGTGTATGGTATGTTTGTTTGTTGAAATACTATAACTTTAGTTTTATTTATGTTTACTGACAACTGCCATTTTTTATAATAGTTACTTAATTTCTCTAATGACTTCTGTAAAACCATCGGCAAACATAAGACAACTTGATGACATGTTATTAAGATTTACTGGTTTACAGTCACTTTAAAAAAATCAGGAAGATCATGCCTGTACCAAGTTAGGAATATGAGTCCATTCATTTTTAATGCGTTTTGTTATTTGATTTTGCCATGTGATTATGGACTTTCCGAATTGATTTTCCTCTGAGTTCAGTATTTTTGGATTTTACTTTTTTCCAATAAATAAAAGAAATATAATAGCTTTATTTCCAACGCTGCAATTTTCACAAAATATATCAATGCTATAAACACCTTGTTGCACATAAAATGGATAACATCATTAATGGTTATAATAAGGTTGGTAAGTGTACGACGAGTCCGTTAAAAAAAAATCCAATGTCTCCATTAGAAAAAAATCGAACTTTGCAAAGACGAAAAACAAAATGAAACTACAGTTGCTGCTTCACTACCGTCAGAACAAAATGACCAGTTTGAAAGTCCCAAATACAGAAATATGACAAAAATCAATTATACCTATAGATTTTGTTAACACTGTCTGACAAGAATTTAAAAAGGTCTTGTGTAGTTTCGATGAAATATGATGGATGCTATAGGGTTTGTGCATGTTCTATACCTTTCTAAATTTCTCAAATTGAAAATTCTACAGACGTTAGTAAATATATTTCATAATGGAAAATCGAACTTTCTGAAAGATGTTTGTATACAAAAATAAGGAGATGTGGTATGATTGCCCATTTAAGCTTAAATGAAGTGGGTGTAAGTAGTGATAGGCATCTGTAATGCCTTCAACAATGAGAAATACCCTTACTGTATAATCGGCCCCGATTGTTAAATATTCCTTGTTGTTTAAGACAAAGAAATAAACACATTCTTACCCTCGATTTAAATTACTTTTTAATAATTAAAAGAAGGTACAATATCATGAAATAAATTTTGTGAAATCTTAGTAAGTTTAGTAATCTCATCAGATCTTTAACAAACTCTAAGTCTTCCCCTTTTTACGAACACAAAATTCATAGGATCTTATTTTTTCTTTAACTATCTATAGCTACCAGCAATACAAAAGTTGCTGAACCCCATGCATATTAGCACCGGTTATTATCGACGGCTAACTTGACACTAGTAAGTTTGTCTGATGGGTAATTGTATTTTTTACTGTCGTTTCGCTGCTGTCTGTTGGACGAATACGTGAAATCTCCGTGTCATCATCAAACATATTAATGGCTGTACATCGGGTTATTCAAACACTTGTTTCTTCGCATAGCAACAACTTTTTGTTAAATTGAGCATGGAACGAATACTTTATATTACGAACGATAAGTATGGATACAAAAAATGAAAAACTAAGCGATATTGTTAATCCCGCATTGAATGAAATAATGTGTTGTGTATCAGTAAATAACACGCTTGTTTGGTTGATTGTAAACACGTAGTAGTCTATCCTGCATTGTTACTCATTTAGTGGATTGGTCAAAAACCCAGGAAAAAATAAATTGCGTCACACGTAAATAAAAAATTACATGTGCGAGGACATAAACTACTGTATGCTTATTTATGCATTTCCATATAAGGTAGTGTTCCGGACCTGTTTAAGAGATGTCCTAATTAAGGACCACTTTGTGAAACCCACTTAAGACTTAAGACTAAGATATGTCGTAAGACCATCCTAAGACATGTCTTAATCCCGTGAAGACAGCTTCAAGAAACTGGCCCCTGGTTTCAAGCCTCTATCTATAAATATTGAATTAGATATGTTTTCTTTATAATTAACTGAAGCTTCAGTGCATTCATACATATTTTTTAACACTTTATATAGTTTAGGTCGAATATTATCAGTCTTGATCAATTTATATAGAAAGCCTAGTCTCCAAACTGAGTCAAATGCCTTCTTCAAATCTACAAAACATCCAAATAATTTTTGGTTTTATTATTTATATATTTATTAATAACTGTTTTTAAAATAAACAAACTATCTCAAGTTCTATTATTCTTTCGGAATCCAAACTGTGACGGATTCATGTTATCTTCCAAAATTATTATCAACCTGTTATTTATAATAGAATTGAATATCTTACTTAAACAATTATCAGGGAAATACCCCTATAATTAGCTGGATCAAGTAAGTCTCCCTGTTTAAAAATAGGTATTATATATGATTTATTCCACCCATCTGGATAAATTGAACTATCTAATATTTATTTAGATTAAAGCATTTTACAATGTTAGATCCTCATTTTTTAAAGATCATGTTATACTAAATAATCATGACTTTAAGTTTTTAACTGTTTTGTAAAATTAATAATTATAACCGTGGATGTGCTTTAAAATTTGAAGATATGATTATACTGTAAAATAGATTATAGATTATTACCTATTTTATAAAGGAAATGAACAGTGAATAAACTAATGCTATGTTATTGTTAAACTTATTTTCTACTGTCCAATCTCTTTAAAGTAAAAATGTAGGTATTTTTTTTTTTGTAATTGTCTCATGATTGAAAAAATTGCATTCTTAAAATTAAAATTGAGACAAGATTAATATATAATTGCAAGATATAGAGAGCAAGTTTTTAAAACACAAGTATTTAGAATCATATTCAAAACAGTGTGGCTGTGGCCATTGATTGAAGACCTAACTTATCCCATTGACTGGGACATATTATGTGAACGTTGTCTGTGTCGACCACTGCTCACTATGTACTTGTTAAAGACACTGAAACTGTGGGGTCACCAAAGGTTCCCAACACCTAAATACTGTAATTCGAAAAACTAATCAGGAATAATACGATGTTTTGATTTATATCAATAATATAAATCAAAACATTAAGATTATTCCTGATTAATTTTTCGAATTATTTTATTATTAAAGGCGTTAAGAACCTTTGGTGACCCCACAGTTTAAATTCTATTATAAGTAAGAAGTGAGCAGTGGTCGTTACAGACAAACGTTCACATAAACTGTCCCAGTCAATGGGATAATTTAGGTCGTCAGTCAATGGCCACAGCCACACTGTTTTGAATATGATTCTAATTATAATCATAACATAAGATATATACTCTTGTATTCGTTTGAAGTATTTTGTTAAGCATTGGGTGACTTTGGTGATCATATGCTTTCGGATGTTGATTGCCTTTTTAGGCAATAACTTGGCGTGACAGGCATACTGGATCCTATTTTACCTAGCAAATGGATGGGCACAACAAGCTGTTAAGGGTTTGATTAAATGTACTATGCATCATATATTTAACCATCGTTTATTAATTTAAAATCATAAACAGAATGATTGTCTCATTCTTACGTCATTTTGATTACAACTAATTAACCTAACTTAATTTTCACTTCAATTAATATCATAATAAAGTAAGTCGTTGCATTTCATTTGAAACGACCAATCATTAAACAGCAATTATACTGATTACTGTGTCATTCGCTAGAGTAAACATAAGCAAATTGACTACCCTCAAAGTGTAATTAATCAAAATTGATAAAATTTGTACTAAAGCATTGAAATTTACATCGAAATGGTCGCACATATGACCTAAATGTTAGCTGATATGAAAAATCTGTGACACCTGTAGCTTCTGGACAAGAACAGCACCAGTATGGGTTACAGTCACTCGCTCCTCCTCGTATACATGCGCACCAACGGCTCCACTACTTCCTCCGTCGTCATCACCACCTCTCGCTAGCCGACAAAGCAAGTAACAACAGCAAAATATCTGCAGTTAGACATGTATTAATTATAATGTGTTCTTATGGACTTATTTAAGAATTGACTGCTTCTTTTTATAAATTTGAAAAAGCGTTGACCAAAATACATTTTGTATGAACTGCTTTATTCTTAAAATATGCCAACTCTTGAAAACCACATACAATTACTTAAAGAAGCATTGTGAACGTATAGTCAAGTTTTTTTTGCAAGAACCACGAAAACACGACTTCTATCATTTCTTTTAAATCAACCTGTGCACTTTATCGTGTCATCATAAATGTTACATTTTGAAATGAAGGTTAATTTCAGAATGACGTGAGATTGCTGTTAGCCAATCAAAAAAACGTATATTATTGAAACATACATGTACAGTGGAGTCCCCGGTGTCCGCGCGGCCGATGATACCGCCCATTAGCTGATTTCGTTATATCAACACCGTAATGCAAATAAAATTATTCTTGTAATTGTTTTAGCATTCCGAAGGGATAAAAAAGAAAAAATTTGATAAGTTCCAGATTGAAATCATAACTGCAATTCCGTGATTTACAATATTTGGCCAATGTCCATTAAAAAAAATTCAACAGCATCAGATAAAATTTGTTATACTTTAGTCAAATTTTTATCAGATTGAAATAATTTTTGCTCTGTATCCTTGTCAGTGTGCTTGGTTTGAATTTAGATACCTTTCGTAGCAGCAAATCTATCATCTATTCAAAATAAGCTATTTTTGGAAGGCATGCGCGAAATCACCGGACATTGGAGGAACTCTCAGAACAGGGGTTTCCCCAATTTTGGAAACACATTACACAAAATCTTGCGGGTGAAACCCTACAAACTGATATGTTTATGAAATAAAAGTATGTTATGAATGTATTCATACAAAATTATCCAATTATTGGTTTTATCATTTGAATGAAGTGAAGTCGTAAGTCTTAGGTGCGCGGATACACCGGACTGCACCGTAATGTGACTACATGCGTTTCACATCCGTACATTTTCGTTTATCGATGATCTTTGAAATTTATGCGACTGTCGTACACGGGGGAGGTTTACTTCGCTATATAACGAGGTTTAATTCACCAAGTCAGAAATATACCAAATGTTTTCTATTCGTTTGAGCTTTTCGTTTATCCATTTTATTAAGGGACTTTTCTATTTAAATTTTCCTTGGCGTTTGATATTTTTTTACAATTGTACTTTTTACTGACAAATAACTGTATTCTAGGATCAAAATAATACTATTCGATTAAATTAGCAGTCATGGATGACAAATGGTATATGTACTAACCAACTGGGCTCAAGGTGTCTTTCTAAGAAACCCTATTCATTGAATCAACATTAAATCATTGATGTATAATTCGTATTTTACTTCAACTCTTTTACCATTATAGTGTTACCTCACATCTATAAAATAACATTTTTTAATATTTCTATCTTATGTCTACGTATACATTTGTAGCAACATTGATTTTGATCAGAATAAAGCACATATAGGTCTGATTTTGTGACAATAATGATGCCTGAATTCGAGTACTTTATTGAGGATTACTCCAGAAAGCAAGTATTGTCACAGTGGCAAGTAGACATTACAGGTCAGCTGTATGTTGTAGTTGCATCAATATTGTTTTGCTACACCACTCATTCACTTGACAACATTACTACAGACGTTCTTAATCGGATAATCCATGTTATAAAAGGCAAAAATCACAATTGCGACTGAAATTTAGCCAAACAATGTTAGGTCGATGCAAATCTTCGTGTTTCCCTTAGCTGGATTTTTCGCGAACCCCCGCACTTCACTGGGGTAAATGTGATCTCCGTAACTGCAGTTACGTACATGTATCCAAAAATGGCGGACGATGTTTCTGGTCAATTTTTCTTTTGTCAATTATGTATAAATTCTGTATTATTCTTCGGTATTTTGTGTCGTATTTAAAGTATTACTAAATTTGAAACTGAAATACTAAGTGGTTTTTTTTCATAATTCAACCGCTAAATGAAAAAACAGCCATCTAATTAAAATATCGTGATAATATGATAAACTAGAGTTAATAAATTGTCAATGATATACGTAACTGGAAATATTGATATCTGTAACTGATTTTATTTTTATTTAAACAATTCAATCATGTTTGAAATGAAATAAATGTCTCCGGTTATTAAAAGTGTAATAAATATGAATCAGAATTGTTCTTTATTATATTTACAACTTTTATTTGAAAATATTTATCAGGCTACCAATTCTGTATTTCTATAAGTCAGCAGTATGCATAGCGAGGTAGAGGACGGAGATTTGGAAGCTTATTATAGATGAAATATATAAGTAAAATTGAGAACGGACAGTCCTTTAGCAAATGAAAAACAAGAGGCTGTCACAACGACAGCAAACCGGATTTATTAACATTTATTTGTGTCCTGGCAATATCACAAGAACCATTACTGATGAATGGTGAAAGTGAAAATCGTCAATATCAAATTTGACCTCCATTTTGTCATCAGTATCAACATATTAAAATTTGAAAAGCTTAGATTGAATGGTTCATGAGTAAATGCAACAACCTGAATGGAAACGCCATTTTACGATCTTTCAAGAACCATAACTCCTGAACGGTAAAAGTCAAAATCGTCATTATTGAACTTGACCTCTATTTTGTCATCCGTAACAACATATTAAAATTTCAAAAGCTTTAGTTGAATGGTTCATGAGAAAATGCACGGACACGACGGGAAACACCATTTTTCAATCTTTCAAGAACCATAACTCCTGAACAGTAAAAGTCAAAATCGTCATTATTGAACTTGACCTCCATTTTGTCATCAGTAACAGCATATTAAAATTTCGGAAGCTTTGATAGAACAGTTCATGCACAAATGCACGGACACGACTGGAAACTCCATTTTTCAATCTTTCAAGAACCATAACTCCTGAACGGTAAAAGTCAAATTCGTCATTATTGAACTTGACCTCCATTCTTTCATAAGTAACAACATATTAAAATTTGGGAAGCTTTGGTAGAACAGTTCATGCGTAAATGCACGGACAACTCCATTTTTCAATCTTTCAAGAACCATAACTCCTGAACGGTAAAAGTCAAAATCGCCATTATTGAACTTGACCTTCGAATAGTTGTCAGTAATAACATATTAAAATTTTAAAAGCTTTTGTTGAACGGTTCATGAGTTAATGCACGGACAACATTTGATTGCCGCCCGCCCGCCCGCCCGCCCGCCCGCCCGCCCGCCGTACATCCCCAAATCAATAACCGACATTTTTGTCACAAAAATCCGGTTAAAAATCTAAGAAAATCCTAAACCCCCCAAACGAATTGATAACAACTGTCATAGTCTTGATTTGGTACAAGCATTCAATTTGCCCATTGTAGAAAATGGTAGATTAAACCTGGTTGTATAGATAGCTAAGCCTCTCACGTGTTACTTCGGTACTGGCATGACAATACAGATTGTTTGTGTTATTAAAATTTTCTGTAACAAAATGTTAGAAATTATTATAAATTAAGTAATGTTTATTATAAATTAAGGAATGTATCTCCCTCATGCAAAGCTCTGATTAATGTTATTGTACGAGAGTCACATAGAATTCCATAATAATAACAACATATATTTAGCAAGGCAAACAGACATGATAGGTCGAGATATCAAAATTTAGGGTACAATGTATCACAGTCAACATTATTTTAAAATCTAAATCACTATAAAACAAAATTTAAAACTATTTTAACAGAGAAACAAAAAATGGCATATAAACATAAGCTAAACAAATGATCATAGAACCGTAACACAATGGCGGTATATATGAATACTGAGCCACCCAAAAAATAAATTATCAAGCAGTAACATAGAGTAAAGATTAACAATATACAAAGTAGCACAATATCACTTACATCAGATGACAAACAACACAAGTACATAATCACTGCATTTGAAGACCCCCAAGAGGGACTGGGGAATGGAAAACAACACGTTTAACAATTTCATGCGTTCGAAGAGCTTTTCAAAAATGGTCTTCATTTGATCTACCTCCACTAAAACCATAGCCAAAGTAGGTCGTCCGTTTTGCTGTGCGGGATGCACAAGTATGCATCCACGTCCGGTCAGAATGGGGACGTTAAATCATATGCCTCGTGAAGAGATTTCCATGCTCTTTGTACGTTAATAACCCTTGTAACAGTGAGCGATGTACATACCGCATAGTCAATGTAACACACTTCAAATAACTGATGGCCTTATTTAGGTACACAAAAAATAAATAACGAAAAACAAATATGTAACACAGCAACTAACGACAATCTCTGAATTGCAGGCTTATAACTTAGGTCAAGCCTAGGCAACTTCAGAATGTGGCGATGTTAAACATGTAAGCTGGCGTTCAACCCTCCCTTAACCTGGCACAGTGGTGTAACAGTACAACATAAGAGCAGACTAAAAAAATAGTTGAAAAAGCTTAACTAATTAGGTGGATACAAAACATTTTTTTTAAACAAATAAACGTGGGAGGGAACTTGTACATCCCAAAAACAATCGGACACTTAATGAAGATCTGAGAATAATCGCAAGTACTGAAAGCTAGGTCAAAGCCAATAAAAACTTATAATAAAAAAAATCATGCATCTAAGACTAAGTGATCAGTTATTACACATCCAACATCCGAAGGATTTAGTGTGAAGATGCCATAAACAGTAGAATTTTTCTAAAGTTGTTATAACGTTGTGGGCATATTGTTTTTATCCAGATGATTTCATATATTTTGATGAATTTATGCCAGTTTTGTTTCCGAAAAAAATGATGGTCTTCGGACTATTAAATCGAAGATAATGAGTGAAACAGAAACAACGCAACTCAACAGTTACGGAGATCCTTCTCTAAACGTTTATTACATTTACGGATATCAGTCTATACAGTTACCCATATCCTAGCGATGTTTTAAATAATTATTTCTCCATTTAACGGTTGAACTATGAAAAGAAGCTTTGTATTTCAAACTTAGTAATGCTTTGAATAAGACACGAAACACCGAAAAATAATACAGAATTATTATAGAATTGACAACAGATATATTGACCAGAAACATCGTCCGCCATCTTTGGATATACGTTACTGCAGTTACGGAGATCACATTTACTCCAGTGGCACTTTTGACATCCTGTCAAAATCGCATTGCAACAACTAGATTTATATGAAAAATAAAAAAAAACCCGACCACAGAGCAGACAACAGCCGAAGGCCACCAATGGGTCTTCAATGTAGCGAGAAATTCCCGCACCCGGAGGCGTCCTTCAGCTGGCCCCTTAAAAAAATATTTAAACTAGTTCAGTGATAATTGACGTCATATTAAACTCCTAATTATACACAAGAAACTAAAATAAAAAATCAAACAAAACTAACAAAGGCAGGCTCCTGACTTGGGACAGGCGTTTTTGGTTTATAGCTCTTCAACGTTTCAGGTCCTTATACGTCCTTGGCTTTCAAATATTTCAGCGTTCCTGATGAAGGTTAATTCAGAAAAGCGCTTCAAACGCATGACATTTATAACAACATTTTTTACCTACCTTTCAGTCACATCAATATTGTTTTTATTATCTATATCTTAATATGAGACAAATTTACGACATATGTTCTCCATCGTATAATCTTTGTTCTTTAAGACAGACAAACTCATCTGTTTTATGTGAAAGTTGTCTGTTTAAAGAACCCTTAATAAAGCCTTACGAGGACATGTACGTATTGCTCGACTTACGATTTTTTTTTATATTTATCAATTGGTGGAGTGATCTAGGTGGCTGGGCAATGTTCATTAATAGAGGTCGGTCATTTACAAACGTATCAACCGTGTCGTATACGTTGACGTATCCGCATCTGCAGATATATCCAAATATTATGTGATCCCGAGCTTATTAATAAGACCATTCTTCATTTAAAAAAAAAAAACTAATTGGAATCTCTTCGAAACAATCAAACATACACTTTCAAAAAAGGGGGGGGGGGGGTTCTATCAACTACTTTTACATGCCCTTAACAAGGAGCCAATGTAGGGCAGATACACGAATATCGTACACAATCCTTTGATAGTCTAGTTAAAAAAATATTTCAAGATCTTATATGAATAAACACAACAAAAAAAAATCAAATGTACTACTTATATACATGCAAGGAACTTTGAATATTGTTCATTTGCGATTTTATCATAAAAGGTAATAGGAAAGTACTGAGTATCACTCTATTTGTCAATTAACAATTTGGTTATACGTGAAAACAAGTTCATATACAAACTGGCAAACGATTTTACCGTTTTCACTCCTATCATGCATGTAAACTGTTCCAACTATCCGGAATATCTTTAAAAGTCGGATAACATATTCCACAAAATCTCGATATTATCTAATTATTTTGTAAATTTCTGCAGTAGAAATTATTCAGTCGCCCATTTGCATTATTATATTTTATTTCAAGATTAATAACAAATCAAATATTTTATTGTCATGTAAACTTTACAGTTTGTGACCAACATATATTATTACAATAAACACAATAAACATATATACATACATATTAAACATACAAAATATCAACAGCATTAAAATGTATAACAACAAACAAGTTGTTAAGAGTCCCCTGCCCTCAGTTCTAATGACTTTTTCAAGAAGGATCCTAACTTATTTGTTTGTAAAGGCGATGATGGATTTAGTAAATAATGAATTTTTTCTTCTTCATTTAAATTATTAAAGTTATTATTTTCTGTACATATGTGATGAAAAAATTCATTTCTTAGAGTTTTATTATACTCACAATATAGTAAAAAATGTTTCTCATCCTCTAGTATTTTACATTTATGGCAAAGACGTTCCTCTCTTGGGATTTTAAAATATCTCCCCTTTTCAATCAAGAGGGAGTGATCACTTATTCTAAATTTAGTGATTAATCTCCTTATCTGAAAATTAGATGTATTTAGATAATATTCTAGTTTGTAATCTTTTTTAAGTTTTTTATAGAGAAAAAATTTACTTTTATCATCGATGTTTTGAAATTTATTTTGAATTAAATCTTCATATCTATTTTTCATTTTTAACTTTATATCGTTTTTTATTTTATTTACATCTTTTATGTCCTTACAAGTAGAAAGAATATTAAGGTCAACGTTAGTCTCTTTGACAATATTTTTAGCATATGTATACCATGAGTAAGTTCCTGTCAAATCTAGAAACTGTGCTAGAGAAAAAGCTTCCTTTAACAATGGATTAATATTATTATTATATAGTCTAGCTAAATATAAAAGGGTTTGTGTTTTAATAAAACATTCTATAGGCAATCTTCCTAATTCAACTCTTGCTCCTAAATTGGATGCATTTTTTCTTATCCCTAGAGTAGATTTACAAAATTTAAGATGCATATTTTCTATGGGGGTTTTGTCTATAAAATCAAGTTGATTAATTTCTTTTCCTGAAGTTAAGGCTCTGCTTTTGGCTCGATGAAAAGAAATATATGTATCCAAATATGTTACTTCTGAATTATAGGTCATAATTGGTTTTACTAAAGAATCAAAAAGATTATTTGCTACTTTTATAGGTAGATTATTCAATGATTTAGTATATGATTTTATTGCAAAAAATACTTTTTTTGCTTTTTTTGTCAGCTCTAAAGTACTTTGTGATAAATTTCCATTACATTTTATCAACATTCCCAAAAATGAATATTCTGTTACACTCTCTATGGCTTTATTCTCATAGTAAATATGTGATGTTTCACTTTTATGTTTTGACTGACTAAAAATCATGGATTTAGTTTTGTTTGTATTCAAAGAGAGTTGCCATTTGTTACAATATAATTTAACGTTATTTAAACTGTTTTGTAGACCCTCTTTTGATTCTGACAGGATTAAAAGATCATCCGCAAAAAGAAGGCATCCTACCTTACTATTTATAAGTTTAAGGGGACTTGAATCATTTCCCTCAAAATTTTTTACAATATCATTTATAAAGACATTAAATAAAGTGGGACTTAGTGTGTCTCCCTGTTTAACCCCTCTAGCAATATTAAAATATTCTGATACATAATCTTTATATTTTAAAGATGATTTAGTATTTAAGTATTGTTGTTTTATAACTCTATAAAAAGACTTGCCAACTCCCATTTTACATAATTTATAAAGTAAAGCAGTTCTCCATACTGAATCAAAAGCCTTTTTCAGATCTATGAAGCAGGCATAAATCTTTTTTTTCTCTTTATGTAAATATTTATTAATCAAGGACTTTAATAAAAAGATGCTATCAGCTGTTCTGTGATTTTCTCTGAAACCAAACTGACAATCACTTAATTGTTTGTCAACAATCTTGATTAGCCTATTATTTAATATGGCATTAAAAATTTTTGGTAGATTACTTATAAGAGAAATGCCTCTATAATTATTAGGGTCTAACTTGTCACCTTTTTTATGTAAAGGGATCATGAAAGATAATTTCCAAGAATCTGGATAATTACCTGTCTTTAAAATCAAATTAAAAACTTTTACAATAGAATTAATTATCACAGGTTGTGAGTGTTTGAGTATTTCATTCACAATTCTATCTGGACCTGCTGATTTGTTTACTTTAAGGTTTGAAATGACCAGTTTTACTTCAGCAAATGTAATTGGTGCATCAGTTTCCATATTCAATTCAATATTATCTTCTATAATGTTTAGTTCACGTTCCAGTTTATTTACAAAGGATTTATCATATGAGGCTGGTGTACCCTGATCCTGAAAATGTTTTATGATTTTATTTTCATTCATTAAAATTTCAGGAATATCTTCTTCAATATTTGGTTTCTTTTTTATTGCCTTTAGAACATTCCAGTATTCTTTTGGATTATTTTTTAAATTATCTGAAAGTGATTTATAAAGTTTTTGGTGATATTCAAATTTTTTCTGTTTAATCATTTTTTTTGGTTTTTTACATAATTCAAAATATTTAGATTTTAAACTTTTGTCATTTAAGTTATTCTTGATTTTATTTCCTAAATAGTTTATTTGTCTTTTTGTTTCATATACTACATTATCTGACCATACTTGTTTAATTTTTTTCTTTTTCTTTTTTGTTGGTTTAGATATGACTTTACATGTATTTTCTGCAATAGTTTGTAAAATTTTGTTTAGTTTTTCAGTTGCACCATCAACGCCTAGTTTATTGCTATCAAAATGTTCCATCTCTAAATCTAAAATTTCCTTTTTAACATTTTCTGTTGATAGAACATCAATTAATTTTGAAGATGACAATTCTGTCCATTTGTATGATTTTATCAAATGCCATCTCTTCTCATCTAAACATTTCTTCATACATGTATCTGATATAATAGAACAATTCATATATAAGTTTATTTGAACATGATCTGATAAATATGTAAAGTCATTTGTTTTAAAGTATTTTACCTCAGGCAGGAGACTCTCACTTGCAATAGCATAATCAACTGTACTGAACCCAGTATTACACATATAAGTAAAATATCCCAGGGAATCTCCCAAAAACGACCATTAAGTATACGAAGCCTTGAGGACGAACATAATTCAAGTAATTTATTCCCCAATGTATTCAAAGTGCTATCTTGGTTTACTCTTCTGATATCAATATCAGTTATATAGCTCTCTGGAAGAAGGTCAATACCATCAAAATTATTTATTTCATCTGAGTCATTTTCTATGTAATCTGCTTTCATTGCAGTCCTAGAATTAAAATCCCCTATTAAAATAATTTGTCCTTCAATAGAAAATGAACTAATTTCATTTTCAAGATTTTCCAATGAAAGTACATAAAATTAAAGCTCGGGATCATATACTGTTTTTTGGTATATCTGCAGATGCGGATACGTCAACGTATATGATACGGTTGATACGTCTTTAAATGACCGACCTCTAGTAATATTAATAATAGTCCAATACAAAATAGTAACAAATTGATTCGTGTTTATTGCTTGCTTCCCGTGCTATGCATATAATTATACATTTGAGGACTATTCACTTATTGAAACAGCATTTTAAAAACAGAAAACTAACATACCTCGATATTAATGTAAATGGAGGCTGCTAAACATAAATAAAAAGATTGTCCGTACTCATTATCAGGATATTTGGCAACCAGAACCATGCATCCAGAGAATCCTAGAATGCCTGTTTAAGTGTTCAAAAAACTATTATTGAATTGTTATGTAAAATGTAGGATTATCAATATATTACTAGAGACCAAAATGACTTAAATCTATTATTGAATAGTAATATGAAATGTATGATTATCAATCTATTACTAGAGAACAAAATTACTTTCTAGTAAATATGCATCAGAGACAAAAAGACTGATCGAAACAAATTAAAGACAGTCCAGAATTGGTCGAGACTAATCGAGACTCTTATCAGTTGATACAGAAAGTGTTGAGAAATTTTTAGATAATGTTAAAACTGACAAGTCATTTGTCAAGAACAATCAAGAATCATATTTTGTTAAGATTTTTTTCAAAATGATTCAAAGAAAAGAACGTCGAGTAAAAATTCATGCAAATTCAGACAAAAAATAGTCTTTTCAGCATTTTTGACTTTTGTAGTGCCTGTCTTTAAATAGCGCCCGTCTCATGAAAGTTTCGTCGAATTTCGCATATGAAATTATCGATGCTTTTATTCAAACAACTATAGAGCTTCCTTAAATGTGTGTCAATTGACCGAATACCTATATATTTGATATATAATGAACATGAATATATAAAAATGAAAATCACAAAATTACTGAACTCAGAGGAAAATTTAATCGGAAAGTCCATAATCACATGGCAAAATCAAATGACAAAACACATCAAAAACGAATGGACGAGAACTGTCATATTCCTGAATTGGTACAGGCATTTTCAAATGTAGAAAATGGTGGATTAAACCTGGTTTTATAGCGCTAAACTGCTCACTTTGATGACAGGCTCATCAAATTCCGTTATATTTACAATGATGCGTGAACTAAACAGACATAATAAATTTAATAGTCAAAATATGGGTACAAACTAAAACTGAGGGAAACGCATTACATATAAGAGAACAACGACACAACACTACAATGTAACACACACAGAAACGGACCAAGCATCAGACAAAATCCCACGAGAAAAACAGATATAACATCAAAACCAAATACATGAATTTGGGATAGACAAGAACCGTGACACGTCTTATCGCAATGTGAATTTACACTCAAAATTAAGAGAAAACAAACTACGCAACGTTAAAATGTAACACATACAGAAACGAATTATAATATGACAATGGCCATATTCCTGACTTGGTACAGGACATTTTTAAAGGAAAATATTGGCGGGTTGAACCTGGTTTTGTGGCATGCCAAACCTCCCTCTTTTATAGCCATGTAAAATACAACATTAAAATGACAACACAACATTACAGGACTACAATATAAATTAATTGGAGAACACAATTGACAAAAAAACAAACGAACAACAGCCAACAAAAGGCAACAAGTTCAAAATTTTAATACGCCAGAAGTGCATTTTGTTCACACAAGATCTACTAGTGACGCCCAGATACGAAGGTTTGAAAGCCGAAACAAGCACATAGTCGAACAGCATTGAGGACCAAAGATCAAAAAAGTTGTGCCAAAAACGGCAAGGGTTTTCTGTTAGTTACCAGAACATCCCTATTATTTAGAATAATTTATACTTTTGCAAACAGTAAATTTATAAAATTACTATACAAAAGATGTACATGATTAAACTGAAGTATTAACTAATTACAGGAAACAACTGAAATACATTACATAACCAGACATTTGCAACACAAAATGTAGACACAACCGAATAAGTTTAAACCTCAACGCCAAGTGACGTCATATTTGAAAATGTAAAAAATGACAAAAAAATGACGTCATTTGAATTTGTAAAACAGATCATCAAAAAATGAAAAATGACGTCACATTTTTATGAATAAATAAAGGCAACAGTAGTATACCGCTGTTCAAACTCATATATCCATGGACAAAAAACAAAATCGGGGTAACAAACTAAAACTCAGGGAAACGCATTAAATATAAGAGGAGAACAACGACACAACACTACAATGTAACACACAGAGAAACGGACCAAGCATCAGACAAAATCCCACGAGAATAACACATATAACATCAAAACCAAATACATGAATTTTGGATAGACAAGTACCGTGACACGTCTTATCGCAATGTGAATTTACACTCATAAATAAGAGAAAACAAACGACGCAACGTTACAATGTAACACACACAGAAACTAACTAAAATATAACAATGGCCATATTCCTGACTTGGTACAGGACATTTTTAAGGAAAAAATGGTGGGTTGAACCTGGTTTTGTGGCATGCGAATCCTCCCCTTTTATAGCCATGTGAAATATAACATTAAAATGACAAATCAACACCACAGGACTACAATATAAATAAATTGGAGAATACAATTGACAAAGAAACACACGAACAACAGCCAACAAAAGGCAACAAGTTGAAAATTTTAATACGTCAGAAGTGCATTTTATCCACACAAGATCCACCAGTGACGCACAGATACAGCAGTCATCATCGTGTAACAGTTTTAAAAGGAACAATTTAACAGAACACAAAAACATCTATCTACAAACACATTCATTGATTTGCGCATTTTTTTCAAGACCTACATATTGGAGTACCCTGCAATCTATTAGCACTATTCATCTGAGCATCTGATATCGTTTTAAGCATAACATCGGTCTCTTTCCAACTATGTATTGAACATATTAGGTAAATAATATATTGGAAGATATTTGACAGGTAATTTTATTTAGATATATCCATAACAAATAGTTATCAAAGGTACCAGGATTTTAATTTTAATATTACGCCAGACGCGCGTTTCGTCTACATTAGACTCATCAGTGACGCTCATATCAAAATATTTATAAAGCCAAACAAGTACAAAATGGAAGAGCATTGAGAATCAAAAATTTGTTCCAAATACGGCTAAGGTAATTATTCCTGGGATAGGAAAATCCTTAGTTTTTCGAAAAACTCAAAGCTTTGTTAACAGGAAATTTATTAAAATGACCACATTATTGATATTCATGTCAACACCGAAATGTTGACTACTGGGCTGTATATCATTATCTCTCATACTTACCCTTGTTGCCTTGTATATAGTGCAGTGACACATCAAAGTCTATTATTTTAAGAGTTTAATAGAACGACTTACTTTATGGCGGAAATGTTTCTAATTTACCCTAATGAAAAGGTAGAGAAAAATGCCAAAGGGCAGTATATGAACTATCCTAAAATGATAACTAAAATTTACGAAGAAAATAATTTTCTATCAATGTATTAACATGTATACCTCGTTATCTTGTTTTCTAACGATAACCTAGTGTTTGCAATGATGACATGAAATAATCGGATGAAGCATCTCAGAAAAATTGAATGATATCGTAAATGTAACAAATCTTAATTGTATAAATAAAGGCAGCAGTAGTATACCGCTGTTCAAAACTCGTAAATCGATTGACAAAAAACAAAATCGGGGTAACAAACTAAAACTGAGGGAAACGCATTAAATATAAGAGGAGAGCGACAAAACATTAAAATGTAACACACACAGAAACGGACTTAGCATTAGACAAAATCCGATGAGAACAGGAAATATAACATCAAAACCAAATACATGAATTTGGGATAGAGAAGTACCTTGACACGTCTTATAGTAATGTGAATTCACACTCAAATAGAAGAGAAAACACACGACACAAAGTTAAAATGTAATACACACAGAAACAAACTATAATATAACAATGGCAATATTCCTGACTTGGTACAGGACATTTTTTTTAAAGAAAAAATGGTGGGTTGAACCTGGTTTTGTGGCATGCCAAACCTCCCGCTTTAATGTCAATGTTAAATATAACATTAAAATGACAACATAACATTACAGGACAACAATACAAATAAATAGGAGAATATATTAGACAAAGAAACACATGAATAATAGCTAACAAAAGGCACCAGGTTTAAAAATGTATGATTGTGCCGTTTTTATGAAATTTGTTTTTTTTTATTTTGGGAACTTTCGTTTTAAAAAGAATGAGTATTATCATTCCTCTCTTTGTATCTTTTTCGTTTTTTGTTTTGTTTATTACTTGAAAGTGTTTTTTTTTTTTATTTTCATCTTATTTGATAAGAAATTCTTTTTCCAAAAAAAATTAGATAGGTATACTTACCTGAAAACGGATACATCAAAACGATACATCCTACCAACTTCTTTAAACAACTCTGTTCATCATCATCATCATCATCATCTCCCCGACTTGAGCAGCAACATATAGAAAACAAAGCATCGATTGAAGTGACTGAAATAATTACCAAGGCTGCAACTTGAAGACCAACTACAACAGAATCTAAACCTGTAAAAAGATGTGTTATAAGAGTCCTTATAAATCAACATATATTATAAGATATTACATTTTTTTTTTAAATTTAATAATACACGAGTCTCTAGCTAATTTGATATTGCATTGTAAAAAATACGACGAATTGTATAATGAAATCTGTTTCTCAATTATCCAGCAATTATGAATACAAACCTTCTATATAACTAAAATTCAGCGTGAAACAAAGATACCTTATTTTAAGTACAAGATAGCTGATTGTTAAAATATTCATTTTCCACTGTTTTGGCAAATGTATTTCGTTTAACATTTGTATTGTGTATTGTCGTCTTCCTTTTATGGCCCACCTACGATAGTAGAGGGGCATTATGTTTTCTGGTCTGTAGGTCCGTTCGTTTGTTCGTCCCGCTTCAGGTTAAATATTTTTTGGTCAAGGTAGTTTTCGATGAAGTCGAAGTCCAATCAACTTGAAACTTAGTACACATGTTCCCTGTGATATGATCTTTCTAATTTTAATGCCTAATTAGAGTCCCCTCCCAAATTTCTCGGTCCACTAAACATAGAAAATGATAGTGCGAGTGGGGCATCCGTGTACTTGGGACACAATCTTGTTTCTGTATATTTCTACTATTTTTCTATTTCCTTAATATTCAGATATTTCTTTATTTTTGCTATACAAATAAAGGCCACAGTAGGATAACATTAATCGATTGAGAAAAACAGATCCGGGTTACAAACAAAAATGAGGGAAACACATCAAATATAAACATATACAACATCGTTTAAAACTTTGATATTTTCCAAAATTTGTATACGTAAATTAGAGTATTCTGTACAGCTTGTTTTCGGAACATACTCTTATACTTTAGTTTTGAATAATAATAATATACATATATAAATTACCACATCCACTTATGCTTAAACTAGGTAATATAAATAAACAATTTTAAAACAAGGACAGTAATACAAGTGCATAATTAGTTTGCTATACGAGAATTCAGTACCCTACCTTTTAAACTATAAGGACAATCGTCCGACTTGGAAACTATTCCTCGATAGCACTCTAAAGTCGGATCATAACTTTCAATTTTGACCCATTTCGTGGAAAAAAATCCAAAAAATTGTAAAAGACTACCAGGTAGAAAGCAAACGAGCCCACAACAGAACGTTGCAATGCCTTCGCCCATTTTATTAGATTAGAATAAGTAGGAATATTGAAAAATACCAAAACTTCCTGTTTGAGTAAACGAATTTTGCTCACCTGGACCATCTCCAAGGACATGATTTCAGATAGTCGCCAGATAAATGTGCTAAAAAACTAAAATTATATTATTGTCTTGCAAGTTAATAATTTGACTCATTAAAATCCGTAGTTAGATAATACAATTAATTACCCAATTACTAACAAAATTCTATATTAATATTCTTGTAGTTATTATAAAATATATCAAATAACATAATTGCAAACCTAGTATAGATTTATATTTAATTTTTAGAAATTTACCTGTGACGTCAATTTTTGTAGCGTTGATACATTCGTGTGACGGACAGTTTGTAATTCTATTGTGCTGTGTTGTGTACTGTCCTAAATTATTGTAGATATTCGTTGTTATTCTGTGGTTAACATGTTCTTTCGTTTATTTGTACTCTATTCCTGTCATGTAATGATGTAATTTAAGCGGTATATTTAACATGGCCATAAAATCGCAAGGTTTGGCTAGCCACAAAATCAGGTTCAACCCACAATTTTTCTTAAACAAATCATGTACCAAGTCAGGAACATGGCAGTTGTTATCTTAAAGTTCGTTTCTATGAATGTTGCATTGTCATTTTTTGTTGTTGCTGCACTTCTGTGTTTCTGTTGTTTCCCTCTTATAGTTTATGTGTTTCCCTCGGTTTTAGTTTTTTACCCGGCTTTGTTTTCCCGCTATCGATTTATGACTTTTGAACAGCGGTAATCTACTTTTGCCTTTATTCATGCAACCTTTTAGCTGTGGTCTGCATGTTCATTCATCAAAAAGAAAAGAATGTCAACATTGAAAAGTGAAACAAGGAAGACACCCGCAAATCATTTCATTAATCGATCTTGTCAATAAAAACCTCTTTTTATTTATACATATGATATTAAATTATGATTTACATTCAATTTTAACTATATCATGTAATCAAACACACCTAGAATTATCATAAATATACGATTGTACGTGCTTTTCTGTCTGTTTATATTTATGTTTATATCAGGTTATGTTTGTCTGTTTGTCCTTATCATTTTTAGCCATGTCGTTGTCAGTTTTATTTTCGATTTATTAGCTTGACTGTCCCTCGTATCTTTCATCCCTCTTTTATATGACTGTCGGTAGTCATTATAGATAATCTCGTAGGATAATCATATGATGTCTTGTATAAAATACGTATGAAATGCTAACCCCTTGTCCGTGCATTGTTAATTATTTCTTTAACACGACTTTTTCTAATTCGGATGTACGTTTTAGGAAGTCCTTAATCAAATATGTCAACGAATTGTGACAGACTGATGGTCAATCTAATTATAATATGATCTCCGCAGATTAAAAGATGAATTGATTGGTTAATTGAAGTTAGCTTGACGTAAATAAATTGCAAGTATCTAATACAAATTTGAGACTACACCAATATACAAATTTCCGAATTCAAAGTGGGTTCACCGAGAACAGGTTGGGAGCTTACGCTTGTCGCTTAGAAAGGGAGTATATTTGCCGGGGAACATACCACCTATGAACCGTTCATAGGGTTGCTGTGTGAGTTCTTTTACGTTTAGAGAGCATTCCATTGCATCGTCCACCCTTCGGGTCTATACAAATGATGACATGAAAAGGTATGATTAGGTCACATCCGCTGTTTGAATGTTTAAAGTTGAAAATCATAACGTTATATAAACCTATAAAAAAATTTGGTCAGATGTCGACCAAAATCAATCTTCAGGATAGAGAAAATTACCCTCTAATTCATAATACTTTTATTACTTTGATATTTTCTAATAATATATCATGCTGCACTAGTTGGCCACGCCCCTAAATTATATATATTTATTTCCACAGGTTTGGAGCCAGGTGAGCAAATATTGCAACCTATATTTTGTAGTTTGATAAAATTCGCGGAATATTATGATTTAAATAAGTCGAATTAAATATCTCGCCGATAAATCTTAATATTTGAGCCAAGGACACATAGATATTGAAGTTATATAATATTATCTGATGTTAAAATGCTTTGCACAGGACATTTAATGAATTGTGGGTTTCTCTGATGATATGTATCTCCATTTACATCAATACTTGTACGTATTAAAAATGTGGATTCATAATAGAGAACGAAAACATCCATAATTGAACATTCACATATATAAAAGATAAAGTGCAAAATAAAAAAAACATAACGAAATGCGATTAATTTTTCCGAAAATTAGCATACCCCGAAAATCCTTTCGTGATACGGGTCCTCATGGTAAACTATTCCATTTTTCACACAATAAGTTCTTTGAAAATTAAAAACTTTAAATACATTTAATAACTCAATGTTTTTACACGTATGTTCTATGGGCCTCTACTTTCCAAATCAAAACAAAAGGTTAAGCTCAGTCACTTGTAAAAAATAGAAACATGTCCAATATCAATACACATAATATTTTTGTTTACACACAACTTTTTGTGTTCCTCAATTGGAGGCGCATAAGGGATATTGACCCAGCTGCAAGCTTTTGAATACCGAATGTTTTGGGAAAGGTGTATTCCATATGCAGGTGAAGTTGGTATAGTGCAGGTAAAGTGAGGGAAATTGATAATTTCAAAATTAATATCGTCTCATATTTGTGATTGATTTTGGTACTGAGATGACCGCTTATGTCAAATTCTATGTATCAGTATAAAACGGAGGCAGAGTAAGCCTGTGTCTGTTGTTTGTTTAATTTCTAGTTCTGGATGATATATTAATGGAACCGAATCAGAAACGTTCGGATTGTAAATGGAAAGAATATATCTGAATGTAAAATTAAATGATCTGGGTTCATTGATCTTCTTGTTTTTGACGAGTATCTAAAGGAATTCCGACTCGTATGAAAATATGTGGAGGTCGGCAAGTACAGGCGCATAAATCGTTCCCACAATAATGTCGCCAATGTTTTGAGATTGCATACCTTTACATCAAACAAATATGTTGGGAACAAGAAACTCTGGCAAACTGATCACTTGTTCCTCCGTGTACAAATTATTTACTTTTTTTTTTCACTATAGACAACATGTGATGATGGTATCTCAAAGTCATAAATTTATAGTGTATGCTTTACCGTTTTTATACTGAAAATACTGAAAAGCATTCTGGATTGTTGCTTTTGGGTGATTTTTAATATCACAAGGGAAATGGTCGAAAACAAGGTTGACAAATAAAACGTTTTGATAGAAGTAATTTCAGAGGAAAATCGAGATATAAATTTATCTAGAACTTCTTTTAGAGCTTTTTAAAAATCCACATATGGTTAATACCACTACGCGCGTAAACAGTATTTCTGAAGACCCTTTTTTTTTTTTTTTAATGCGGACAGAATCTTTGTTAATATAATTGACAATTCATTTGTAGAAAATTCAAATGAGCCAGCAATGTACCGATGTTTGTACGAAATTTTGGGAAGCTTTGGTATTTATAGTACGAAATTTCTGTGACGTCCAACGGCTGGTTTGCCAGGCAGGTAGATGAAACTTGCATAAATTAAGGGATAAATGAAAAATGAACAAATTGATACCCGATTTATATAATTCCAAGGCCGTTAGTTGGCACAAGAAACGACGAAGCAGTGCATCTATTTTGGACGGGCAAATATCCATTTTTTAATACGGGACATGCTCTGACGTCCCATGTTTCCATCTTGTCTGGCTAAATAGCCGTTGGATGCCGAACAAATCTAGGACTTAGGTATTCAATACAAAAAAAGGTAAGTTTTCAGATTTATTGTTAATTGTTATGTTCATTGACACCATGAAGGACTTATGATTTGCCTAAATTTCATTTTTGTCAAATGATATGTCTTTGTATGTCACTCAAACCATATGCATTCTGGCTGACTTACACTTACTTTACAACTGAGTCAGGAATATAACAGCTGTTATTCATTCATTTGATGTGTTTGAGCTTTTGAATTTTCCATTTGATTAGGGAATTTCCGTTTTGAATTTTCCTCGAAGTACAATATTTTTGTGATTTTTACCTTTTTTTTTATTATATAAGAAAAAAAAATATGTTTCATTTTTTTCTTTTCTCTGTTTTCAAATCATGATGCATTGTTTTTCCTATCATACTATTTTTGGGCACACAAAAAAACATAACGCATCATGATCAACTCAATCATAGATACCAGGATTATAGTGTGCCTGAGATAACTTGAAACTTAAATTTTATTTTCCACATTTGATGCTATTCAGAGATTTTTTTATCAGTATCTTTGTAAACTATGACTTTTTACCTGAAATATTCATTATAAACATATTTTCAGAGATAATGGACGAAATACATACCAAGATTTAAGCAGATTAGATCAAACACGGCCATTGTCCCAAATGCTTCACATTGTGTTGTAAATAAACTCATCAAAGATTCAAGGATTGACATTTTATATTTGCATCGGACGCGCGTTTTGTCTACAAAAGACTCCTCAGTGACGCTCTAATAATAAAAAAAATAAAAAATAAAAAGGCAAATTAAGTACGTAGATGAAATGCTTTGAGGACCAAAAATTCCTTAAAGTTTTGCCAAATACAGCTAAGGTTATCAATCTAATTTTGAGGCAGAAAGGCCTTAGTATTTAAGAATTCAGTTTTGTAAACAACTGTTTATAATTATGACCTTATCAAAGATAACTGCTACGCCGACTTCCTATCAATTTCTTTCCAAGACTCTTCAATATATTCTTTACCATGCAGGTAAACCTGTAGAAAGCCCCAACCCCATACTTGTTTCTAGAAAAAAACTGCCAAACATAGAGACATTTCACAAGTATGATGATATTGTAGTTCCTCTTTCACAAGACTTCACGTGACAAGTTTGTCGAAAGTTTTGATGCATTGACAGAGGTATATTTATCAATGTATGAATTAGTTGAAAATTATCAGTAATAAAGTCAGGCAGTTTCTGAAAACAGAATTTTTGGCCAATTTCATAAGGATTATTCCAATCAAATAAAACATCATATACTGTAGAGGAACAAAAACTCGGGTTGTTTTTGTCAATTGTGGTCTAACGGATGGGTCTAGATGAACATGGCATAACCTGAATTATTCATTGTAGGCCCCAAACCACATTAGATAAATATTTTCAGGGGATACAAAGAGCTGTAATAAAGAATTGGAAAGGTAAACCCGTAATGAACTTCAAGAACATCGATTTCGCTAAAAAGGTTTATTGGAAGTAATGGTTAAGTACTACAAGACAAAGGATACATGTTTACTGCTTCAGCTCCTGCAACTTCAAAGAAACAATGGATTGACCAGTTAATGAGTGCTGTAGTTACCGTAGACAGTCGAAGTAAATGAAATGTATCCCTAAAAAAACTTCTTACTATGCATAGCATAGTCACTACAACCTGAATATGGTTGACTTCAAACTTCTTAAAACACATCAGTCTGAATACCCAAAAATGCAGAAGAATAAATTATACAATTGAATAGTAGTAGTGTTTTCATTGAATTCAAATATAAAGACTTTAAAGCATCGTTACTTGACGTGTACGAATGTCCTTTAACGAGTTAACTCTTTATGTTTTGTTTGGAGTTCGATTAATTTCAACATTTGATCGAAGTTTGTGTTTACAACATTGATAACTAGAGCTGCTTTTGATATTGCTATTATAGAATTTTCTGTTTTGTTTGCACCAAGACCTCCAATGAAATATTTCTCCTAATTAGCCTCTATTCCTCGTGTGTGTTTACTACTGTATGTCCCCCTAATGCATGCATTATCCCTAATGCAAATATACCGGGTGCGGGAGTTTCTCGCTACATTGAAGACCCATTGGTGGCCTTCGGCTGTTGTCTGCTCCATGTTCGGGTTGTTGTCGCTTTGACACATTCCTCATTCCCCATTTCCTTTCTCAATTTTATTGACATTAACAAATGAGACAGCCCTCACTTCTGCTGCTTCATGTGGTGGCAGTGTAAATTGTGTCCTTAAAATAAAGTCAACACAGAAAATTATGCACATAATTGTGAAGGTCATCTTGTCCCTTTTTTTTATTTCCTGAGCAAAATCTGTGATGCTGTTCACATTGACACTACATCCACTGTTTAGCCTAAGCACAGGTTCTTGAATAAGTTTGTCTACCTTGTATCAAGACTGTAGGCGCAATGAGGCGGAATTTTCTCACCAGCGGTTTTAACACATGGCAGGACACTCACCACTTCCGTAGTGTTACATATTTACCTAGCACGCTCCTGGCTCCAGCTGATACCAATACCTTGACCGAACGATGCTCCATTCTTAGATTTGTCTCGTCCATGTTACCGTTTTCTTTCGGAGACATATCTTTGTTTTATTTGTGAAAATCTACAAGAAAACTTTCAATCATGATGGGATTCAGCATTATTGAACGGAACGCGTAGCCATTGTCTGTTTTACGAAGAACAAGTATAGGGTATAGATGACGCAGACCTGCAAGCAAGTTCACCTAGGGAACCTAACCTTGAAGTTGTTTTTCAATTCAACGGTCTACATACAGTAGCAGCTCTGCCCAACATAATTTTGTCGATGGCTGATCCCAAGTTCTTATTCAGCAAAACGCATAACTGCGGTTACCATTTGTTTTTCAACATTACCAGAAAGGAATGTTTTTCTGCCTGGATTGGTGTCCTTGGTGTACTTCCGGAATACTCAGCAAGTGTTCAATGGGAACATCAAACTGCGCGCGGGCTTCCCCGATGAAGGTGTCGCACAATCTCACGGCATAACGTCCCTGACAATCGGTTCATTACCATATCTGCTGTAACTTTGTTAACCCATCAAATCACTTCATAGATTTTCTAATTGAGACGAGTCCATGGACCCTCAAGTACGCCACCCTTGATAATTTTATTATTTCTTGTCCGAAAGTTTTATCGGTCGGCGTTTTTATTTTATATAATATTTGATAGTTGGATTCTTTACCATTGTTCAAAGACCTATGGAAAGAGACTATAGTTAAGACAAATGATTAGATCTTTTAAGATCTATATTTTAATAATTAGATTAGATTAGTAAGGACATCGCACGATTTCTTCAATAATGTCAGTTATATATTCCTGTTCTGAATCTGGCACTGAAGTAAGAATTATTTTAGCAAAATTGACCAAACTTTGGAACTTATTTTCTTAGTGCGTTGTTGTTTGTTTAATTGGTGTTTTGTCTTTGTCTTAATAGTGTATGTGTCTTTGACGATTACTGCATTCTAATTTTGGTTTCCTTGAAATTTGTAGTATTTGTCCTACTTTGTGTACATATTTTCAGTCGAACTTGGCATATTATTTAGGACATCACGATATGTAATGGGATTATTGTTGCTTATTTTCAAATTCCATTTCTGGTATTCTGTTTTAATTTTGACCTGCAGCAAACTGTCAATATGATCTCAATTCAATTCTCTATTACTTTAAGCACATTATGCTTATCAGTGCAATAAATACAACTACATTTTTATAACACAACATGATATAATACATCAGAGAAGCAAAAACATTTCAAGTAAAGACCACTAACAGTTCGGTCCTAAGATTAAGTTTACTTAAGAATTTAAACAAATTACGCAAATCTTGTGACATTTTTAGTGTTGAGAAATTGCACTAATTTGAACGACGATGGACGTCTATAATACTAAGGTTTCATAAACTGTCTTCTTAAGTTCTATAGCAATCACATTGTAAAAAATGAAATTTATCTTTAGTGGTATTCAAAGTACAAAGATGACACTTTCTATCTAATCTATTTATGATAACGGCCTACTACAACAAACAAACAGTGGTATTCAAAGAACAAAGAGGACACTCTCTATCTAATCTATTTAGGATAACGGCCTACTTCAACAAACAAACTATGTGAAGACAGTTTGCATATTTTTTTAGTTAGATAGTTCTGTAAACATACTTTATTGACAATATATTTATATAAATAACACTTAGTAACAGAATACCTTAGCTGTATTTTGCAAAACTTTTAGAAATATTTGGTCCTCAATGCTCTTCAACTTCGTACTATATTTTGCCTTTTAAACTTTTTTTGACTCGAGTGTCACTGATGACTCTTTTTGTAGAAAATATCGTACCTCTCTCCGAGTGATTACCAGTCATATATCTTATTAAAAGTTATTGCCATCTGCTTCCTCATATTGTTTTTTTCTCGAGACAAGTGATTGTTTGTTTTTTTAATTTTTTTTTTACATTTAAGTAAAGTAAAGAATCAAAGTAGAACGAACGATCGTGTTGCTTCGTCTTTTGTTTTCTATATTGTCTGGTATACTGGTATTTTCTCTTTTTGACTTCCATGGTTTTAAGGATTCAGTAAAACGCTTACCAAAGTGGGGCGTCCATATTGCTGTGCAGAATGTATCAAGTTTGCAGCCACGTCCGGCAATAATGGAGTCATTACATCCGATGCCTCGTGTAAAGAGAGTGCCACGCATTTTGCACGTTACGAAACCTTGCAACAACTCTTTGAAGGGTCCGTAGGTGGCCTGCTGCAGGCAAAATTTCTGTCCCTATCTAATATACTCTCATGTTTTAGTTGAAGTCCAAATTTCCCCGACCTTCATGAAGGATGACATCCATTACAAGACCTACCTATTGTATTTCTTGTTAACTTGTTCTCATTCTATACATGCATGAAATATTTGCTATTGGACGTTAAGCAACCACGAATCAATCAATTTCCTTTATCATTTAATTTACTTTTTCGACTTGGTTTTCTGCATACGTTCAGTTTATGTTCTTTATATTTTTCAATTGTATCATTCTCTGTAATTGCCTCCCCAATTACAACTAATCTCAGATAGTATCTTTGTTTAGTTCTTGCTTTATTCTTCATTAATAATTCAACAATAAAGACAAGTCAAGTTTTTACCACAAAGTATCTGTTTATTTGGTTGAGATGTTTCACCTATAGATACAGTATGTAGGCGTCATCAGGACAATGTTACATATAAAATTTACAATGCGGTGCATTTCTTGAAAATCAAATGACAATATTCTTCATTGAAAAAAAGGATCTGAACCGACTTGACAGCTTCAGGATTAACATAACCACTTATTATTTGTCTTAGTGTCAGGTTCTTCATATTTACATGAGTCTGTCCTGACAGGAATACATTGATCTTTTCCTAGCTAAAACATTGAAAACAACACGTTTAAGAATTTCAATGCGTCCGAAGCACTTTTCTGAATTTACCTTCATCGGGAACGCTCAAAGCCAAACATGTCAAATCCGAGGATGTATAATTACCGAAACCGTTTTAATTCAATAGTATTTGGGAATATTTTCTGTAATCTTAAAGTAAATATCTGAAATTTAAAAAAAAATATAAGATATATTTTGCAAATTACAATTTTATTTTTACACGTAAATGTTCAAAAATTATGAAAGTGATATACATTCAAATGTATTTGATTTTTTATAAAAGCAAACTCATTATTAAAAAAAAAGCGATAAACAATTAACTTATCATAAAAGAGATGCTAAAGATACCAGATTGACATTTAAATTCAGCAGTCGAAATAAACTGGCATCGCCGTGTTTTAAAAGAAAAAGATAGACAGACGGACAAACAATAGTACACAAATAAAAGCAACAGTAGTATACCGCTGTTCGAAAGTCATAAATCGATTGAGACAAAATTAATTACTTAATTACACGAATACTCCACTCGCACTATCAGTTTATATGTTTACTGGACAGTGAAATCAAGATCCTATCATAGGGAACATGTGTACTTTAAGTTTCAAGATGATTGAACTTGAACTTCATCAAAAACCACCTTGACCAAAAACTCGAAGGGACAGACGAACGAACTCGACTCGGAAGTCCCACAATTTTCCAAGCAATATTTGCCGTATATGTCATGATATAATTTTTGAACATTGTTTTGTAATTAGCTCAGATCTTCAACACGACCATAGTTGTACGCTTTTTTTTTGGGGGGGGGGGGGGAACAAATATTTTACTACCAGTTGGTCATTACGGCTGATGTGTCTTGTATTCACGAATAAACCAATGGTTGATCAGCCCAATACAAAAGTAGATTTGCATGTCAGTAGCTATACTATTGGTTACAAAACCTTATAAAAGAATAATTTTTACGATCATTCACATAGCGAGGGCTCATAAGACACCGCTGTAAAAAAACCCAAACGAAAACAATTGTTGTGCTTAAGACTTTCAAGATTTTTGAATATACCGTTTACAAATAGTCAAAGGTACCAGGATTATAATTTAGTACGCCAGACGCGCGTTTAGTCTACATAAGATTCATCAGTGACGTTCATGTCAAAATATTTATAAAGCCAAACGAAGTACGAAGTTGAAGAGCATTGAGGATCCAAAATTCACACCGAAATTCAGAGTATATGATTGTAGCATATTTAGATAACCGAAAATATTCCACGCGATTGTTTTGCTGAATACAAAATTTACAAATAATAGAAGAAAAAAACCCCATCAAATTGTATCACATGACACATCACCAGTACACTGATCACGAATAATATTTCTTTTTAAGACTATGTGGAAGAAAACATCCAAAACTAAAAACCGGAGCAAATATAATCCATTCATTGCAATCTATAGGCTGCGATATCTGAAATAAAAAGACCTACTTACCAAGCTCATGCCTACCCCTTAAAATAAACCATTACTTTTCTGTTGGTGATGGTGTTGGCTGGTCGGATTCCATAATTCTTTAAATTCTAGGATGGTACCATCCGGTAAATAATATTGCTCTTCTTTCATTTCATCAAGCAGAACCAGTTCTAACTATTGTGAATAATATTCTTCAAAAATCATCAATTGAAAAACTTTTAGGTGTTAGAATTGACTCTAATCTGTCCTGGACAGGCCATATTAATTACTTGTGTTCATCAATTTCATCTAGACTTATTTTACTCTCAAAATTTCTAAATATTGATCTAAGAAAATTATTTTATAATGGTTATATTCTCCTATTGTTGTATTATTTGGAGTGGTTGTGCTAAAAATGAGCTAGTCAGAATAATAAAATTGCAGAAAAGGGCTGCAAAACTTATTTTAGATGCTGATCCACTTTCATCATCAGCCCCACTGTTGAAACAGCTTGGATGGATGACAGTAGAGAACAGAATCTCGTACCACAAATCAGTTTTGATGCATAAATGCCTTAAGAATGAAGCCCCTGTATATCTCACTGAAAAATTTAAAGAAATGCCAGAAATAAACCAATATTGTTTGAGAAATGCCTCGTGCAAAAATTCAGGAAAAATTAAAGAACCTTAGTGAGCACGCTCACATACCCCACGTCCCCACATTGTCATTGGAGAAATTAAATAAGTATAAGAAAAAAAAATTGTATCAGAAAAAATATTGAATAATAATTTCCTGTCAATATACATAGTATGTCCTATTATCTACAAAATTTCATGAAATTCTGTTGTGTGTTTTCAGAGGAGTTGAGATGACAAACTGTTGCAGAAGTACATTGAAGCAAATAAGTTCAAAGGGGCATAACTCCTAGAAAAAAAATTGAACCGTAATTTCCTGTTGATATGCACATCTACATAGTATGTCCTTATTATCTACAAAGTTTCATGAAATTCTGTTGTGTGGTTTGAGAGGAGTTGCGATGACAAACTGTTGCAGTAGTACATTAAAGTAAATAAGTTCAAAGGGGCGTAACTCCTAGAAAAAAATTTGAATCGCAATTTCCCGTCGATATGCACAACTACATAGTATGTCCTTATTATCTGAAAAGGTTTCGTGAAATTCTGTTGTGTGGTTTGAGAGGAGTTGCAATGACAAACTGTTGCAGTAATACATTAAAGTAAATAAGTTCAAAGGGGCGTAACTCCTAGAAAAAAATTGAATCGCAATTTCCCGTCGATATGCACAACTACATAGTATGTCCTTATTATCTGAAAAGGTTTCGTGAAATTCTGTTGTGTGGTTTGAGAGGAGTTGCGATGACAAACTGTTGCAGTAATACATTAAAGTAAATAAGTTCAAAGGGGCGTAACTCCTCGAAAAAAAATTGAATCGCAATTTCCCGTCGATATGCACAACTACATAGTATGTCCTTATTATCTGAAAAAGTTTCGTGAAATTCTGTTGTGTGGTTTGAGAGGAGTTGCGATGACAAACTGTTGCAGTAGTACATTAAAGTAAATAAGTTCAAAGGGGCGTAACTCCTCGAAAAAAAATTGAATCGCAATTTCCCGTCGATATGCACAACTACATAGTATGTCCTTATTATCTGAAAAGGTTTCGTAAAATTCTGTTGTGTGGTTTGAGAGGAGTTGCGATGACAGAAACAGGACTGACGGACGGACTGACGGGTCAAAAACATTATACCCTCTGCAACTTCGTTGCATGGGGTATAATAAGATTTCAAAATTATACCGAACGGAAAGTGAAATTTCATGAAGATTAAATAGCTCAAAAACACCCGTCCGCTGTATTTCCTCATTCTCTTGAAAACAAAATTAAAGAGAGAAAGTATGTCTTAGCATAAACATTCTAACATGCTCCATGGTTGATTGCACCTTTCTTATCACAAAGTATTGCTGATTTTGTTTCAGCCATTCAATTGTCCCAATCTAGCTACTGCAACGACAATTGCGATATTGTCTCATGTCTCATCACTATCTTTACATTGTTTTGCATAACGCTTATCAAGTGAAATTTTGAGAGCCAGGTTTTGTGACAAACCTGTATGGATTTGTGGCAAAACCGAATTTTGAAAAACCATTTTCAGATTTGAAATAGGTTTTCAACATAAGGGCTACAGCCTTTTGGTTTTTATTAAATACCAAATACTCTGAGGCAGAAGTGATTTCACTGTGTGTTGAAATACATAGTGAACATTGACATGTTCTCCTGCAGATGTCACAGTAGTTGTGTGCATATATTTTCTCGTTGTTGTGTTAATTTTTAGCTCACAGGGCCCGAAGGGCCAAGTGAGCTTTTCCCATCACATTGCGTCCGTCGTCCGTCGTCCGTCGTCGTCGTTAACTTTTACAAAAATCTTCTCCTCTGAAACTACTAGGCCAAATTGTACCAAACTTGGCCACAATCATCATTGGGGTATCTAGTTTGAAAAAATATATCCGGTGACCCGGTAAACCAACCAAGATGGCCGCCATGGCTAATAATAGAACATAGGGGTAAAATGCAGTTTTTGGCTTATAACTCAAAAACCAAAGCATTTAGAGCAAATATGACAAGGGGTAGAATGGTTAAACAGGTGAAGATCTATCTGCCCTGAAATGTTCAGATGAATCAGATAACCCGTTGTTGGGTTGCTGCCCCTGAATTAGTAATTTTAAGGAAATTTTGCTGTTTTTGGTTATTATCTTGAATATTATTATAGATAGAGATAAACAGTAAACAGCAATAATGTTCAGCAAAGTAAGATTTACAAATAAGTCACATGACTGAAATGGTCAGTTGACCCCTTTAGGAGTTATTGCCCTTCATAGTCAATTTTTAACCATTTTTCGTAAATCTTAGTAATATTTTACAAAAATCTTCTCATCTGAAACTACTGGGCCAAATTAATCCAAACTTGGCCACAATCATCTTTTGGGTTAGTAGTTTGAAAAATGTGTCCGGTGACCCGGCCGTCAAACCAAGATGGCCGCTATGGCTAAAAATAGAACATGGGGTAAAATGCAGTTTTTGGCTTATTACTCAAAACCAAAAGCATTTAGAGCAAATCTGACATGGGGTAAAATTGTTTATCAGGTCAACATTTATCTGCTCTGAAATTTTTAGATGAATCGAACAACCCGTTGTTGGGTTGCTGACCCTGAATTGTTAGTTTTAAGGAAATTTTGCTGTTTTTGGTCATTATCTTGAATATTATTATGGATAGAGATAAACTGTAAACAACAAATATGTTCAGCAAAGTAAGATTTACAAATAAGTCAACATGACCGAAATGGTCAATTGACCCCCTTAGGAGTTTTTGTTCTTTATAGTCAATTTTTAACAATTTTCATAAAATTTTTAAATTTTTACTGACATTTTCCACTGAAACTAATGGGCCAAGCTCATTATAGATATAGATAATTTTAAGCAGCAAGAATGTTCAGTAAAGTAAGATGTACAAACACATCACCATCACCAAAACACAATTTTGTCATGAATCAATCTGCTTCCTTTAATATTCACATAGACCAAGGTGAGCGACACAGGCTCTTTAGAGCCTCTAGTTCTAAAATTTTAGTATTCTTTTAAAAAATCTTCTCCTCTGAAACTACTGGGCCAAATTAAACAAAACTTGGCCACAATCATCATTAGGCTGTCTAGTTTTAAAAATGTGTGGCGTGACCCTGCCAACCAACCAAAATGGCCGCCATGGCTAAAAAAAGTACATAGGGGCGAAATGTAGATTTTTGCTTATATCTCTGAAACCAAAGCATTTAGAGCAAATCTGACGAAGATAAATTGTTTATCAGGTCAAAGTATGATCTACAAATAAGTCAACATGACCAAAATGGGTTTTTTGGGGAAAAAAGTTTGTTTCCAGTTTTTGGAGAAGAAAATAATTTGTTTTATATTCTGAAAAACATATATTGTTTGTTACCCCCTCAGCTGCCACTATATGTAATGCTAAAATTGAAAGAAAAAAATTGTTTTCGACTTGTCGCGAAAAAAATAGATTGTTTTTTGCCACAGGAGAAAAAAAAAGTTTGTACAGAAAAAAAAAACCATAGCCCCCCCCCCCCCCCGAAAATCAAATGGTTTGCTGCCTTAGTAAAATATCAGTTTATCAAATATTACACAAATAACACATAGCATCGATGGTGATAGTGTAGACAAAACAGGGGCGGATCCAGGATTTTCGGTTAGGGGGGGCGGAAACTTAAATTTCCGCCGAACGGAGGGAGGCGAATTTTTTTGGAGGTATTATTATCGAAATTATTGAAATATTCTTCTAGAGAGGGTGCAATGTAGATATCTTGCCAAGCGTGGCGAGAAATAAATATTTTGTGGTAAAATTAGCGAGAAATTTAGGTTTCAAGCTAAACCCGCATAAATCCACCCCTGACAATTTGTAATCACTATAATTAACAAGAAATCTGCGAGTTTCTATTTATTGACTCAATAATAGCTCACCGACCAATATAAGATTTTGAAAACAAGAATTTCTACTTTTGCCAGCGATTTTTAATTGTCTTTTCTTAATTTTTCTTTTCTTCTATTTCCGGAGGTCGTGTCAAACTTTTTATATACATTTCTACCGCAAACCAGTAAAATCAGAATGAGGTTCTTGCGAAGATATGTTTATTTTCGTGGGATCCTATGTAATACGGTAGTACGGGTTGGGGGCCTTCATCGTTTATGCATGCTTCGGCAAACTTTACATGTTGAAAGTGAGAAACATATATTGATATCATACAGAGATGTTAAACAATGATACAAATTAATAAACGAACCTTTCGCCTGAACCAGTATTCCTATCTTTCATTAAGAAAGAATTTAAACAGGACTGTTTTCTTGGCCGTGCCATAAATGAAATAACCAACCCAACCGCAGGTAGGGCACTTTCACATACTTCGTGGGAAAGTGAGGTAGGGTTGTTTTTAAACTTATCAAAGCAATTGTTTTAAAATCCGCAACTATCATGTCACATTGTTTTACTTGAACTGCTAAAAGCCTTTGATATTTTTTCACCAAACGCAGTACCATGGGTACCGCGATGAAGTATAATATATTTATAGAACTTATAAATAAACCGTAGGTCAGTTTATTCATGTTATTAGTAATCACGTTGATTCTGTTAAACTTACTGTTTTATATACTTCTTTGAATGTTAAAACAGATGCAATGCGACGAGATTAATATTCGTCGTCTGTTCAGATACTTTATTGAGCTGAGGACAACCCATGCTTTGCAAATTTTAGGGGAGAGGGGGGGGGGGGGGCGCACGCCCGCCACGCCTCCGCCTAAATCCGCCCCTGCAAAAAACCTAGTTAAACGAGGCGAAGTCAAGGTTGTAGATGTCTTTTCACGAAGTAGATCTACTATTATCACTCTCTCAGCTTTGTTTTATTTTATTTGTTATACTGCCTATTAAATTTAATTCAAAGTTAAAACATTGATGTCTTTTAAGTAACAACCATCCATATTTATTAAGCATTTAATTGATCAAGCAATTAAGTGAAGGGTATTGGTTGATTGTCGGTTCAATTAACACCCAGTGGCGTGAAGGATAATCGAGTATTTGACATGTGATGGAAAAAAATATCACCCTCCTATAAACCAATCTGAATCTAGCATTTTGATTTGAAGTATACTGGATAAAAAATATTAACAATTCTTTAAAATTAAGCCAAAAACCAAAAGAAACCGTGTTTAAACTTCATGTTACGATGTGTTTGTCAGTGTTATTAGTTCATAGTGATTCTGGCCACACAGATAATGATACAAAAATAGGAAAACACATCGGCATTGGTTCGCCGTGTGAATGTTGTTGTTTTGATTGTGTTATATATGTGTTGAAGACTTTACAGAAACAATAAATGCAATTGATAATCATGTGAAGACCAGTGAATAAATATTACAATGATAATTTACCTGCAGATGTTATAAAAAGGGCCTAGGTACAACAATTTATAGTTCTTCGTTTTGTTCTGCGTTATCATAATACGTCATCATAACGTTGTTTCCGGTGACCCGGCCGTCAAACCAAGATGGCCGCTATGGCTAAAAATAGAACATGGGGTAAAATGCAGTTTTTGGCTTATTACTCAAAACCAAAAGCATTTAGAGCAAATCTGACATGGGGTAAAATTGTTTATCAGGTCAACATTTATCTGCTCTGAAATTTTTAGATGAATCGAACAACCCGTTGTTGGGTTGCTGACCCTGAATTGTTAGTTTTAAGGAAATTTTGCTGTTTTTGGTCATTATCTTGAATATTATTATGGATAGAGATAAACTGTAAACAACAAATATGTTCAGCAAAGTAAGATTTACAAATAAGTCAACATGACCGAAATGGTCAATTGACCCCCTTAGGAGTTTTTGTTCTTTATAGTCAATTTTTAACAATTTTCATAAAATTTGTAAATTTTTACTGACATTTTCCATTGAAACTAATGGGCCAAGCTCATTATAGATATAGATAATTTTAAGCAGCAAGAATGTTCAGTAAAGTAAGATGTACAAACACATCACCATCACCAAAACACAATTTTGTCATGAATCAATCTGCTTCCTTTAATATTCACATAGACCAAGGTGAGCGACACAGGCTCTTTAGAGCCTCTAGTTCTAAAATTTTAGTATTCTTTTAAAAAATCTTCTCCTCTGAAACTACTGGGCCAAATTAAACAAAACTTGGCCACAATCATCATAAGTGACTTGCTCACATAAGTAAAATGTTATATAATGTATGTTACTTTTTAATAAAGGAATGACAGGCATGATACAGAAACTTCAAAGTGTGTCAGTGACTTGCCGAAGGTCGGAGGTACTCTGGGCATAAGAGTTTCCTGTAACTTTAAAAATGACTGTCATAAAATCATAGGCCATCATATGGATTTGAAGAAAATAGAACGAATTTGATAAACAAACAATAATTGCTTACATCCACTTCATTTGAACTTTGGACGACAGCTGTCTCATTGGCAGTCAAACCTCACCCCTTAATTCTTTTTTTACCAAAAAGACCTATAACCGATGTAAGTGAAGGCGATATAATTTTTTTCATTTCCTCTTAGTGTAATTAACACATTTGTGTAGTAAAATATTGCTTGTTTTATGAAATTCGTTTTATTTATAAATCAAGACGAATTCTAGGGATAAAGTTTCGCCACTCCTTATGCGTGTTCTGATGGCTAGGTCACTGATGCTTAAATAATTTTCCTCCCCATCACTCTTATCATGATCACTTTCTGTATTATTGTCCTCAGAATCGCTGTCTTCAAATACTTCTACTTCTTCAATAGATTGACCCGAAGAGGGAAAATTAAAGTCAAGCTGATTTTGCCGTTCTGTTAGTTCATATGCAACTTCAGGCAATGTTCCGGCCTTGTCCTGTGTGTTGTCTCCCCTAACTGTTCTTTGTCGAACACATTTGCCGTGCTTTTCGGCCCATCTAATCATCAGTTGTTTGTCTGAGTCTGTCATGTTTGCAAACGATATAGCTGTCTCCGGAACGGGATAGTAGTGATCCCGATGTGTGAAATAGTGCACCGACCATTGAGCTATTCTCTTAATAGATTCCTTTATGATCTCGTGGAAATCTCTTGTGTGTTGGCTCATTGAAGGTATATCAAACTTTATGTGACTAGTTGCATGAAAATGTTCAATTTGCCCTGTTAGAAATGACTGTAGCTGAATATTTGACACTCCGGACAGGTCCTTCTCTAAGTATTGCAATGATTTTGCAATTAACTGCACCGATCTTACAGTCTTTTTGGACACCATACCTTCTGGTCCATTTAAAGTCACTTCCCTACCATCAAAAAATGTAGTTTTTATAGAACTAGCAGTTTCCTCAAGAAAACTATGCAGCTTAAGCGTTTCTATCCTAGCTTCACCCAAAGATACTTTCTTTGATTTAGTTCCCTTTAAGTGTATTCAAAATGCATTTAAAGTGCAGAATAAAATGTACAAAGTGCCTTCAAAAAGTTACTTGTTTCCTTTAAATTTGTTATCATTTTTACTGCTTGTGCTGATCGATGTATCGCACAAATAAATTGTCTTTTCTTCCCATGCTATTCCATAAGGCCTGGCTAAAGTAGTAAATTTATCACTTCCATCCCGATCGTGTCCTGCGCCGCTTCCTGCAACATCGATTATTGACCCATTTTCATCTATCAATTTTACCTTTCCGGAAGCTACATCCGAGAAAATCAAACAGTCGCAATAGATATCCATCCCGTTAACTTGGCATTGTTCGCTGTTTTTTTTTTTTTTTAGAATTAAGCGTGTTGTCATTGTTTCCAGGTTAACAGCCGAAATACCGGTATCACTGCTTACATATAACAATGACTTCTGTAACGTCATGTCCAGTACTGTTGCCCAGTCCATAGAATAAGGCAGCATTGTAGTATTGTTATCTAAAAAAACGATACCATCATGTTCTACTTCTAACTGGCATATTTGCCGAATACCATTGTCTGCAACGTACAGAAGATCTTCACATGATACAATAGCTACTGGGTTGACAAACTTCGTAGACTGGTTAGTTAAGTTTACACAATCTGTCAGCAAGGTTTTATCATTGTAAAGTTTTGTTGTTTCATCAAGCTCTTTATGTAGTCTCGTTTGCAATTCTTTGACGTTTCCTTCAGTACTAGCATTTCTCTTTCTTAGTTCTTCGTGAAGATCGTTTTTTCGCAACGCTGTACCTTTAAGTTTTGGATCTTTGGCGGTTGCAATAGCCCTTATATGTCCTGTCGTATATTCTGGAACAAATGCAATAGTATTCTTCATTGTAATATTTCGAAGATCAGCGATATCGTTTAGGAGAGGTTAGCATGTAACAGGGTAATGTAGTCTTGCTAAAACAACTCGTCCTTTGTTTGTCTTATTATCATAATCAAAAAAGACTATAAAACCATAAGTACCAATACAAATAGAAACGGGACAAAACATTCCAGGTTTGTTAGATTCCTCGGAACCGCATTCTTTCTGGAATAATTGTACAAATGACCTTGTTCAACGATTACACAGTGTCACCAACTTCTTGTTTAGTCATACGGATAATTGGATCAACAGCCATCCGGTCACGGATTCTGGCATCTTCCGCTTTCAACATACGATGGAGCGCTTCTTTTACGTCAGGGTCCGCGTTCTTGCGAAGCGAGCGAATAAGTGATAATGCACTTCTGTAACCAGACACCATAAGAAACTAGTTCGAAAATGCATATTTAATACTTTTGCCAACATGAATAACGTCTGGCATTGGGACTAAAAGCATAAATTCAGCATCAATAGTCTTGAGATTTTTTTTAGACATAATTTCCTCCATCGCTTGTTTATTGCCGTACTCAAAATCCAAAGTCAAAACATATACGGCAAGTTTTTGACAAATATTACCATCTGCAACGCATTTAGTACACGCCCGCAATGCTGGAACATGACTGGAGTGTCCAATTAACAAACAGTTGTCGCATGTTGTCATTAACCGAAGACATTCGTTACAATGACTTTTACAATTGATGTCTGCAACATTCAGGACAAAGTCTGTAGTACGCATTTCTGTAAGACATTTTCTACATACTTGTAACAAACAAATTCTGTCGAGCATCAACTGTAGAATGTTTGCACCGGTTTTTCCCCTTTTTGGCATGTAGTCAACTGCTATTGGCAAAGCAAAATAATTAGAAACATCTGTGCAAACAGTAACGACTGCTTCTGTCACGAACCTATCTTTTAAATCTTCTCCCTTTACATCTGGATGTTCTTTGACATATTTGATATCAATTTCTTCGACAAGTCCAACATTTGTCTTATATAGGGGATCAAACTGAATCGACGGTTTTAAAGCGGTTCCATCTGAGGCAACTGCAACAACATTTACAGTAGAATTACTAAAGTGTGGTTCAAGTTTGAGGTGAGAAATCGTTTGAAATGTATCAATTAGATTTTTGTGAACTCCACTTTTATTAGTGTATCCACTTTTCAACTTTGACCGTAAATTATATGACGGACCACCGAGGTTTGCATTTTCAAAAGTGAATGTTTTTGTACCACCTGTGCCTTGACCCTCATGGACTGGACCCCGTAAGAAAGTGACTGTTCTATCGCCGCCTAAATGTTGTACTGAATTATAAAATTCAAGGACCTGAGTATCCCATGAAAATGTGTGCTTAGCATTTTGATTAGTTAATGCATAGTCAAATACATTTGTCAAGAATTTATACATAAAACAATCAGGTGTTAATTTCTTCTGGATAATTACGTCCTGCAGAGATCAAGCAAGCTTGTCAGGTGCATTTTCAAGTGGAGAACGTAGTTTAAAGTTATCATCGCTGTCATTAGTTATACTTAGGTCTGGTTCTATTTCCGAGCAAACAACACATCCAAAACTGACGTCGTCGGTTTCCTCATCATCAAAAATTACTCCTGTTTGTACTAGTGTCCAACCTTAAATGCTTAGTTCTGTCTTCAGTTCAAACAGAGACACTTTCAAGGGGATACTCTTGGAACTACGTTGATCTATAATCAATTGCTTAAAATTAACAAATATCATTTAGCAATTGATTAATTAGCGGACTATGTAAAGTAAAACTGTTGAGGACAGGTGCATAGCTATCTATTATTGAAAAAGGTTAGATTAATATAAAAAAGAAGATGTGGTATGATTGCCAATGAGACAACTCTCCACAAGAAACCAAAATAGCACAGAAATTAACAACTTTAGGTCACCGTACGGCCTTCAACAATAAGCAAAGCCCATACCACATAGTTAGCTATAAAAGGCTCCGAAATGACAATTTAAAACAATTCAAACGAGAAAACTAACGGCCTTATTTTTGTACAAAAAATGTTTGTTTATTCGTTAAGCAGGGAATGAATCCTTAATATGACCTGCAAAACAAATGTGACAGACAGGCTTCGGCTACTGGGCAGTTAGACATGCAGGTTACGAAATCAAAAAAATATTCTCATCCATCCGAATCATCTTATTTTCATGGCAGTTCGTATTACATAGTATCAAACCTTTAGTTTTCAGCGTTATCTTGTTAATGACCAACCATGTATTTGTGCTCAACTGTTTACCATTAAACAGGCAAAACATGAATTAATCTACGTCAACCCTACAGTTACTCCCTAACATATATTTAACAGACAGACAAATTGACAAACTGCAGGGACAAAACGACGTTCATTATCCTTTCCATCAACGAACCTTGACTTAAGCATCTTGTTTACTTTGTAAGATATTTATAAAAATAAGATGTGATATGATTGCCAATGAGACATCTATCCACAAGAGACATACAGAACTCACAGAAACCCTTACCGCGCAGTTAACGATTTTGACTATTTACTTAATTAAGTCACAATCATAATTGGTGTATAAAATGTCTTCGCAAGATAATAATGATCTTCTTAAAAGTACAGTACTACATTTTTTACCAGATAAAGTTGAATAGCTATTTTATTTGTACCTTTCCAATACCAAGAGTGATCAAATATGGATATTAAAAAATCCTTGTGACAAAATTATTCGTTATATGTTTACACTGATGGTGTTCCATAACATAAAACTCAGCTAATCCAGCGATCAATCAGTTATAGGTTTGGTAACATTAATTTTTGTTTTAATCCCGCTGCAATTGTTTGCACCTGTCCTAAGTCAAGAATCTGATGTACAGAAGTAGTCGTTTTTTTATGTGGTTCATAAGCGTTTCTCGTTTTTTTACTATAGATTAGACTGTTTGATGTCCCGTTTGAATGAATTTACACCAGTATCATTTGGGGCCCTTGATAGCTTGCTGTTCGGTGTAAACCAAGGCGCCGTGTTGAAGGCTGTACCTTGACCTGTAATGGTTTATTTTATAAATTGTGACTTGGATGGAGGGTTGTCTCTCATACCATATCGTCCTACCGATGTCTATTTGCAGTGACAATGATTGCCTAGGTTGTAGATTATTCAGTGACAAAGTTTAATTCAGTTATTTTATATCATTTACAGAAGAAGAAAAAACAAGAGTGCACATGATGAAATCTCTGGTCTCTTTAACCTACGGTATTACTAAATGTATATTAAAAGTCTGCAATAGAATGGTTTTACTACACGAATCATATTACATAAACTTTATTGGTAAAATGAGGTCACAGTCAAATAAACATGTTAGACAGACATGTACACCTTGCAATCTTTACATACATTGTACAATTTATAATAGTGATCCTATTGTTTATAGTTTCTAAGAGAAAGACCAAACCTCAAAAACCAAACGTTGTCTAATGAACCTTATGGTTAATGTTTCTGTTATAGTTTGTGAATGTTTTACAAGTTTGGCGAACGTTGTGTCGTAATTTTGGAAGTTTAACTCTTTTGCAATATCTCCAACTCCCACAAAGCTGCAAACTTGTGCCTTGAAATCTAATAAGGAGTCTGGGTATTGTTCTAAAACGCAATTCGTCTTTTGTCTTTGGATAATTTTGACATCGTTATGGGCATGAATAAAATTTTAAGCTCCATTTCATTATTTACCGCTCATCAACTTTGTCATAATAAAATTAACGGTACCAATTTTCCTGCACCGGATGCGCATTTCGTCAATATATGTCTCTTCAGTGATGCACGTGGCCAAAATATTTGAAATCCAAAGCTTATATAAAAGATGAAGAGCTATAATCTAAACGGTAAAAAAAAAGTATAGTCATAATAGTGTAGATGTTTAAAATTATGTTGTAATTTAGTGTCAATAAAACAATTAACTGATTAAGAATATTAATTACTATGTACTAGAGGACCATATAGGGTTAAAATAAAACACAAAACATTATGCAGAGTTTTTGGTTTCAAGTTCGAATAACCAAACGTTATCAAATTTTATTTCAATATAAATATTCAGAACCACAACAATCATGCTTAGTAATAAAGATATACTAAAAAATTATAAATGTACCCAAACAATAAACTCCTGCAAAGCACCTCTTGATCTTTGATCTTCGACTGGATAATGTTGTTCTATTATGATTACAAGAACAAACCCGTGATATCGCGGGTCCGTGACTGAATTAAAGTATATTACAATGCGTAAGCCTTATTTTAGTATTGTTATTGTCATCTGATAAAGTCATGCCGATTATAAGATACACTGTTTTTTCTGCTTTCAATTTTATTTTCTGTTTGAACCCGTCGACCTGGAATATTGGTATATTAATTATTTGGAAAACGAAAGGTCCTGGAATGGAGTATTTTTAATTTAAACAGCATTGTCCTATATTATTTATAAGTTGAATTCTTTGATTCGATGTTTTACGTCATGCCCGCTCACAAATTGAAAACTGTACCTATACGCTTTATTTTAAGTCCAGATTTTTAGTATTCGTATTGTTATCTTAGAAAGTCTTACTGATTAAAATACTACAATAGGGAACATTTGACAATGCTTGAATTTAGTAGTGTTAACCCCATTATTATGACCCGTGTATATAGCAAAATCCTAAATACACCGTTTGGTGGTGCTCCTGTCAGATGCGGAACGTACAGATAAGGTAATAGGTAACAGGTGAATATACTATTGGTATCGGTATCGGATTCGACCCGGAACTTGTTAATTATTGGCAATATTAATAATGTGGAAAACAAAAGGGTCTGGAGTGGTGTAATTTTTAATCTTCACCATTGTCCTATATTAGCTATATATAAATATATATATATTTCCCATGTTATAACAGGAGACCTTAACATCGTTCGCGACCGAGAGTTAAAATCATTCCTCAGTAAAGGACCTAAATATCGTCCCCCGTCAACTATTAACTGGAATGAGTGTCGTAATATCATCAACGACTCACTCCGCGCCTACTGTTTGAAATGGGTAAAACGGGAAAAAGCTGACAAAAAATCTTTGGACTCTTTTTTTAATTCAGTAATGAAGATAGTTGATATTCGAATACAACATTTTAAAGAACATTTTACCCTCAACAAAAACTATAAAAACCCTATTTCGCGTATCAAAAATAAACTAACAGAACTAGCCAAGGAATTTGTTTTTGTCCCGGCTGATAAAGCTGCGAATAATATCATTATTGTTTGACGTAAATTTTATATAGAGGTTCTGCAAAAGGAAATCACGAATTCACCAACATTCCAACTGACTTCATTTTCAGAAAACGACATCTGTAACAAACATAAACTTTTAGCTACTTCTTTACAAGCAGAACCAAACACAATGAAAGTCCCAACTATGTACTGGCTTCCGAAGCTGCACAAAAAACCTTACAAATATAGATTTATTTCATCTTCCAGCCATTGTTCAACTACTAAATTGTCTGTTTTACTTACTAGTACACTTGGTACAATAAAAAACCTGATAATAAATTGTTCAAATAAGGCCTTTGAAAATAGTGGAATTAATTACTTTTGGAGTGTCAAAAACTCGTTGGAAGTACTTGATAAATTGCATGCATATATTGGTGATTTTGAATCTGTTCAAAGTTTTGATTTTTCTACCCTATATACCACTTTGCCTCATATTCTTATTAAGAAAAAATTCACATCCCTAATTAACTGGGCATTTAAAAAGTCGGAATGCGAGTACATATGTTCAAACTCTTTTAGATCATTTTTTAGTAGCAATAAACAAAAGAACTATGTCAATTGGACATGCTTTGATACTATTTATGCACTTGAATTTTTACTTGATAACATTTTTGTTCGCTTTGGAGATTCCGTATATCGTCAAGTTATTGGAATTCCAATGGGGACTAACTGTGCACCACTTATTGCGGACCTGTTTTTGTATTGTTATGAGTTACAATTTATGACTAAAATTAGCAAAGACCCATCAAAACAACATTTGATACAAAAATTTAACAATACTTTTAGATATTTGGATGATATATTGGCTCTAAATAATGACGACTTCAGTATGTATACTAAAGAAATTTATCCTGTAGAACTTACTTTAAATAAAGCTAATGATAACAATGACCACTGCCCTTTCCTCGATCTTGATATCTATATCATAAACGGGAAGCTTAATACAAAAATTTATGATAAAAGAGATGATTTTTCATTTCCTATTGTTAATTATCCATTTTTAGATGGTGACGTTCCCTTGTCACCATCTTATGGTGTTTATATATCTCAACTTGTACGATTCGCTCGTGTATGTAACAATGTATTAGATTTTAGCGAGAGAAATTTATGTATTACTGAAAAATTATTACACCAGGGTTTTCGATATCACAAACTGGTCAAAACATTTACTAAATTTTATCACCGGTATAAGGAAATAATTCGTAAATATAACTCAACATGCAGACATCTTATACGTTCAGGTATTTCACATCCAAAATTTTATGGAAATATTCTTTATAAAGCACAAAAATGTCAGTATTCTCCTCAGAAACTAACAAAACCTTTAAATAGACTTATTAAAAGGGGATATAGTTACGATACTGTGGTCAGGTCATTAAAGATTGCATATTTTGGCTTTAACATTGATTCACTGATAGGGTCTTTGCATCGGAACTAAACACATTTATTTCTAAAAAAACAGTTGTTGGCATGACACGGGTTATGTTCTTCTCATATATTTTATGATAGTATGATACTAAACCCCTAACGGGAGGGATTGTACCTGATATTCATATGATGAAGACATAATCTTTCAATCAGTTTAATTGAGGTCTGGAGCTGGCATGTCAGTTAACTGCTAGTAGTCTGTTGTTATTTATGTATTATTGTCATTTTATTTATTTTCTTTTGTTACATCTTTTGACATCAGACTCGGACTTCTCTTGAACTGAATTTTAATGTGCGTATTGTTATTCTTTTACTTTTCTACATTGGCTAGAGGTATAGGGGGAGGGTTGAGATCTCATAAACATGTTTAACCCCGCCGCAATTTTGCGCCTGTCCCAAGTCAGGAGCCTCTGGCCTTTGTTAGTCTTGTATGATTTTAAATTTTAGTTTCTTGTGTATAATTCGGAGTTTAGTATGACGTCCATTATCACTGTACTATTATGCATATTTTAGGGGCCAGCTGAAGGACACCTACGGGTGCGGGAATTCTCGCTACATTGAAGACCCATTGGTTGCCTTCGGCTGTTGTTTGCTCTATGGTCGGGTGGTTGTCGCTTTGACATATTCACCATTTCCTTTCTCAATTTTATAAAGTTGAATTCTTTGATTTGTTGTTTTTACCCGATGGCGGCTGACAAATTGGACCTCGTTATTTTAGTATTATACATGTTTCCTATGATATGATCTTTCTTATTTTAATGCCAAATTAGAGATTTTACCCCATTTCACGGTCCACTAAACATAGTAAATGATAGTGCCGATGTGGCATCCGTATACTATGGACACATTCTTGTTTCCACATGTTTTACTTATTTCAATATATATGCAACTGGTATGAACCCTTAGATAGTAAATATTTCAGAAAAAAATACAGAGTCTCTCTGTATATTATAGTAGTATTATCGTAGTTTACAGGTGGATAAACGACAACATAATTGTCTTTAAGGAGGTATAATAGTTGTGGTTCTTGCGATCTAAAAACCATGATATGGAGAACGCTCTGATTGGCTTATTTATTTTTCAATTTTGTAATCTATCTTACGATTTGTTGTTCTTGTGCATGTTTAAAACCGGAAGTCTTATCTATGACTAAAAGTCAGCCTGATAACGGAAACAATATCCGGACACCTATTTTGTCGTTTTTCTCCCAAAATAACTCAATCTGAATAATCATAAGAATGGATGACAAATGCGACTATGCATGTTACCTAAAAAACTCAGAAAACTCAGAGGCATGATGATTAATTTATTGTGGAAGGAAGAGAAGCGACACACAAAATGAGGTCTTCTCGTTTGATAGTATAGATGAATCAATGTGAGGCGGGCATTTCGTGATAGTTTTTAATATGCATAAACCAATTACGGTAGGCTGGTGATTCTAAACCGTACATTACGTGACACACAAGTTTTGACGACAAATTTTGATTTCACGCTTAATAATATGATGATTTTCCCGGGTTCCCGGCTAACTTTAAGGTAATTTCACGTGTCCCTCCAGACTTGTTTCTTAGACACCAATGCACCGGAGGGGAGGGGGGGGGGGACTTCCTATTATTGGGTATACGGAGATGTGCCAAAAATATGGGTCTTAATTTTGCGAGATTTTATATAAAAGTGATTCTCCTTTTTATTGACATCCTATATTAAAATGCATTTACGTTTGATAACTGTATATTAATTTGGGGTATGATCTACATCTATAATACTAAAATAACAAGGTCCAATTTGTCAGCGTCATCGGGTAAAAATGACAAATCAAAGAATTCAACTCTATATATAGTTAATATAGGACAATGGTGTAGATTAAAAATTACACCACTCCAGACCCTTTTGTTTTCCACATAATTATTATTGCAAATAATTAACAAGTTCCGGGTCGAATCCGATACCGATACTAATAGTATATTCACCTGTTACCTATTACCTTATCTGTACGTTCCACATTTGACAGGCGCACCACCAAACGGTGTATTTTAGGATTTTGCTATATACACGGGTCAAAATCAAAGGGCTGACACTACTAAATTCAATCATTGTCAAATTGTTCGCTATTGTAGTTTTATTCAGCAATCAGCAAGACTTTCTAGGATAACTAACATAGGATAATGCTGTTGATTAAAAAATACTTCATTCCTGGATAGCCAGGACCTTCTGTTTTCCAAATAATTAATCTACCAATGATTGATAAGTTCCAGGTCGACGGGTTCAAACAGAAAAATTTGAAAGCAGAGAAAACTGTGTATCTTATAATCGACATGACTTTATCAGATGACAATACCAATTACTTAAATAAGGCTTAGGCATAGTTATATACTTTAATTCAGTCACGGACCCGCGATATCACGGATGTGTACTTGTATCATAAATAAATATGCTATTGAGAATCTTACATTATTAATGGTCAATTTTTATATTAAATTAAATCAATGAACTCTTTCAAAGTCTTCAAATAAGTTCAAAAATGAATCCCGGAAATTTGTCTCCTGATTTGATCTTCAATAACGTTTTGACTTCATTTAACTATGACGTCAATGTTCAAGTACACAAACAAAGATCAATATGAAGTTCGGAATTCAGTTTGGTGAACCCATCCAAGCAGTATTCATTGACGAGGATTGCTGTTTATATGAATTTAGACAAAGATGAACTAAAAGTGCGGGATTTTTTCAATTTTGTGTCAAAGCAAGGAAGAACTATTTCAAGAAAGCAAGAAAAACGCTTGTCAGTGACAGTGAAAAAATAAAAGTTGTGGAAACTTTAGACTATCACTGCAGAGGTAGGCTAGCGATGACAATAGATCCGCCATATTTGGTGTCGCTATCTGGCCAAGGTAAATAGGTCAAATTTTAATTCATTTGTAAAAGTAATAAAAATACATCGTAGAGGTTTGACAGAACATAGGTGTACTAATAACAATTTGAAATTTACGATTTACATGTTTTTTATATATGTTTCGTGTTCACCAAGTCATAAAACCCCTGAAAAAAATCGCTTTATTTTGATTTCCGGAAGAAAGTGGATCGGCCATTTTGAGCAAGGAAGCTGCATGTCACATGCTTCATAACGTGACTTCTCATTTTCTGATGACGTAACACACACATTGCGTACCTCGTTTTGAAGATGAAGAATGGCGGAACACAATGGTATTTTGATTGTTTACTTTATTTTTTTTCCTCAAATGTCACATTTTGGTTGAAGTTGGTCAACTTTGAGATAAATTGTACAAAATATGACAACATTGCCATGTTTTGCTATGGTAATTTATTGATCTTTAGAATTTATTAAGAAGAAATTATACCATAAACTTAACAGTAATCTTGGCGCAAAGTGGCGCAAATAATTTTTGAATGCAAGTGTTCAACAACTTTTCAATCACCTCTAAAATTACCTCCCCTTTTAACTTCCGGTTTGGCCCAGTATTTCAGAATGCAAGAAACTCATTTTATAATTAATAAATATCGACGTTTTCTTACTTCATTTAAGTAATTAAAGGCTTCTTATTAAACAGAAATAATTTGTGTTCCATTTAATGTGCAATAATCCTGTATTAAAACATTGCTTTCCTCCTTAAAATTGGCGTAATAAACAGACTTAATAAATTGATTTTTTAATTAATTAACACTTTTTAACACTTTTTTATTTTCATTCAGAGATAGCTAACTTTAGTTTATAATTATAAAAGTATGTTTTTGATTAAACATTTGTTATAAATTGTCATGGTATCATTTTTTTTTAACTCTATGAATGAAAGACATGATCTTTTGTATTGGTAGGGATGGCACAACTAAAATCTCAATAGTGAAAACATTCCAAGTCTATTTTTTTTTACATAAAATACAGGTTTTTGCATAGCAAAAAATAAGGTATTAGATAGACTAACATATTTTATATGTATCTTCTTGAAATGTTTTACTTATTTGTATTAAGGGGTGCCTTGTCCATCCGTCTTTCTTCACTACAATTTTAGTATGAGATTTCAGAAATTTGCTTCACATAATTACCCGTGTAAAGAGAGAGCCCTATCTCTTGCACGTAAAAAGACACCCTTGTAGATTTTGAAAAAGAGCAGGTTAATGCCGCTAAGTGGAACGGGATTATTATAGGTTGCTATAACTTGTTTCCCAATCCACTATAAATAAATATGTTTAAAACTAATTATCAGTGTGCGATTGAATTGGTATATATATACTCGGCCATCAGCTTAAGTATGACAAGTTGTACTGATACAAGCCAGTTTCACATCAATCTGACAGTACTACTTCCTGTTTGAGGTTATGTATTGTATATTTATTAAGCAATAGGTTTTAAATATACTTTTTTGTAATTGCAGATTATCATGAGTTGTTAGATTCCATTTTTAGTGGTACCTGTAAAGTTAAACGCTTGCCTGCTCCTGTAAACAGTGCCAGTGGTTTAAGTAAAAGTTCACCTAATGTAAGAAGCTGATAATTTCAATTTCAAAAGTTAAAACTGACCATTTAATAGAATATTTAAACAAAATATTCCATAAAAAACTGATCCATGTAAAAGAGCAAATTAAGCTCACATTTATGCTTTAACATACAAATTATTTCATGATATTTTCATGTACATGAAGCTAACTTTTTATTGAGAACAACAGCAAACGAATACCGAAGCAACATGAGATACATCTATAATTTAGGAAAATCATTAATTGCATAATTATGCAAAAGTAGGACACGTTCAAATGAAAGTTCAAACAAAGGGCGAAATATATATATTGAGGAGATTTATTAATAAATAAAAAAAGTATGTGTGTTTACTGTACCTTGCTGGAAAGAAAGGGTAGGAAAGGTTTTGGTTTTTAAAATTTTTATTATTCTACTTTAGTCTATGGGAACAATTTTGTGACTTTAACAGTGCTAAATGAAAAAGTTCAGGGTAGGGGGTAAAAATTAGGGAAGGTAGGAGTACAGTATTAAACAGGCATACTTTTTATTTTGGTTTAATTTTAGTCTGCACATTTATATTTAATATTCACTAATCATGCTTATTGTAACGTGTACACAGGGTAAGCGTGTCTATTTCAATTTAGAATGAGTACGTTACCAGTTTGATACTGGATCCAAAATTGCTCTATTTACAAAACATATAACAAATAATCTTTATTCAAATATATACGTCAATGAACCAAAATATGTACAACTGCTCTTTGCAATCTTTAATAAACTATCTATAAACTATCTACTTAAAGTATCTATATACAACTGGTACAAATTTGTACTCTTACAAATTTGTCCTTGGGTCAGGAACAAACTTGTCCTCCTGGTACAATAATGTACCCTACAAGTTTACACACTTGTCTTTGTTCCTCTTGTACAATTATGTACTTTACAAGGTGGTCACACAGACTCACACTTGTTCTATACGGTACAATACGGTTCCGCTTGTAAATATACAAATCCGTATTTATAACAGGCACCGACCTGTTCTTTATTACTCTTAGTAATAATATTTAAATATATACGAGCGAGCGGTCTCGAATATCACCGTACCGTGGTCTTATGTCTCTGAAGACTTTATGACAATCGACCCCGAGCTAGGATTCTCTCCTGCTTATATACCCCGATGGGAGCCGTACCATTTTTATAGGAGGGGTGTTCTTCCAAAGTGTCTCATTACTCGTATTGACAGTTTCCTTTGGAACACCCCTTCACGTTTGACCTGACCCAAAGTTTACCCGCGAAACATCTTACTCTTTTCTATGTTTTATTAAAGTATATATACAATGCATAAAATAAGGCTTCTACCGAACTGTAACCAATGTAAACAATTTAACCTTAGATACAAAATCATCACATAACCCACGCCTCAAAAACACATGCGTCCCGCATGTCTAAAACTAACTTTACAACATAGAGTTACTATACACATGTTAATTCAGTTAAATGTACAAAATCTATTTAACAATGTAATCTGCCATCCAAGCTGGTTTTCGCCTTGTACGGCGCCCTTCGTGACTACTTTCTTGAACATCTTCATCAGGCAACGTTGACTCGTGAACAGCAATCTCTTGTAAATAAGGAGTCTCTACTTCGTCATCTTCAGCAGCATTATTTTCAGTGTCTAATGGAACAAAAGTGTTATTATCTGATTCTGTCCTTAATGTCTGTTTGTTCTTTTTCTTAAGTCTGTCGACATGTATGACTTGTGGTTTCCCTCTATATCCACAGTCAACTTTATATGTAAGTTCACCATATTTGTCGAGAATTTTGAAAGGACCTTTCCAGAAACTAGTCAATTTTGAAGACATCCCAGGTTTCTTTACTGGGAAAAAGACGTATACCTCATCATCTTTTCTGAAATTTTGGTATGACAATTTGAGGTCGTGATAGTGTTTCTGTCTCCGCATTTGCCCTTTAATTTTACCTCTGACAAAACTGTGGGAGTGTTCTAACTTCTCTTTAAGCTCCCAAGCCCATTTATGTGCAGGGATATCTTTAACTGATGGTGGCATTTCATACATGATGTCTAAAGGGGTTGATAGTTCCCTACCTAACATGAGACTATTTGGCGTTTGTCCAGTCGTCTCGTGCTCGGATGCCCTATATGCCATCATGACGAAAGGAATGTATATATTCATCCCAGTCTTTCTGGTTCTGTTCCACAAATGAACTTAACATTGTTGCAAGAGTCTTGTTAAACCTTTCCACCATACCATCAGATTTTGGATGATATGGAGTGGTACGTGTTTTCTTAATGTTTAGAATACAACACATCTCTTGAAACAACAAGCTTTCAAATTGCCTGCCTTGATCTGAGTGTATCCAATGAGGAACACCAAATCTTACTATAACTTCTTCAACTATTATCTTAGCCACAGTTTTGGCTTCCATATCTGGCATGGCAAAAGACTCCGTCCACTTTGTGTAGTAGTCAGAAACTACCAAGATATATTTATTACCAAGGATATCTGTAGCTATCCTTTCCATTGGCCCATTAGCTTCAACTAAAGCCATTGGAGCTCTTTTGGACTTTTGTGGACTTTTTCGCTTTGCACATTTGTCACATCCGTTTATGTAAGTCCTGACGTCATTTTGTAATCCAGGCCAATAATAAGATTGTCTAATTTTTGCCAACGTTTTATGGATACCCAAATGAGCAGAACATTTATCATCATGGGAAAATTGTAAAACCTTTTTGCGTTCTGATAAAGGAATGATAGCCTGCATTTTAACAATTTTGGTTGCAGGGTCTTCGAACCGTCTGTAGATAAGTCCGTCTCTTAACTCTAAATTGTTCCATTGATTCCAAAGTGATCTCAAGAAAAATCCCTTATCAGAAATATCTTTGTAATCCGGACGTTCGTCTGTTTCTACCCATTTTGTCACTATTTTCAAGTCATGATCATTTTTCTGAATTTCTATTAGAGACAAATCATGATGTTTACTGTCATCATCTTTGTCATTACTATCATCAAAACGGGTGATAGCATTAACAGTGTCATATTGGTCTTTAGTCTCGGTCTCTTTTTCTAAACCGGAATAATAACCGCATTGTTTACAAGGAATGCGACTAAGTGCGTCTGCATTCCTATGTTGCACTCCTGGCCGATGTTGAATTTGCATCTCAAATGATCCTAATGTCTCTATCCATCTAGCTATCTGTCCTTCTGGGTTCTTAAAGTTAAGTAACCACTTTAATGATCCGTGATCAGTTCTAACCGTGAATTTTCTACCGTAGAGGTATGGTTTAAAATGTTTAACAAAACAAACCACAGCAAGCAATTCCTTGCGTGTCACACAGTACTTTCGTTCTGATTTTGAAAGTGTACGACTAGCATAAGCCACAACATGTTCAAGCCCTTCATCAGATTTCTGAGTCAAGACAGCTCCGACTGCCAAATTGCTTGCATCAGTATCCAAAATGAATTCTTTATTAAAATCTGGATATGCAAGAACTGGTGCGTTTATTAACTTGCCTTTCAATTGATCAAAAGATTCTTGACATTCTAACTTCCAAACAAATTTTGTTTCTTTCTCTGTTATTTTGTGTAATGGTTTAGCAATGTGGGCAAAGTTTTTGATAAATTTTCTGTAGTACCCACAGAGACCTAAAAAGGAACGAACTTCGGTTATATTTGTAGGGGTGGGCCACTCTTTAACAGCTTTAATCTTATCGGGATCAGTGGAAATTCCTTCCTCAGAGACAATATGTCCTAAGAAACGAACCTTGGTGGTACACAAGGTGCACTTCTTCGCCTTCAGCTTTAAACCAGCCGATTTAAGTCTAGCAAAAACGTCTCTTAAATTACCAAGCATACCATCTAGTGTTTTTCCAAAAACGATTATATCGTCAATGTAAACCAGACATGTTTCCCACTGCAAACCAGCTAGTATGGCTTCCATCAATCGCTCAAATGTCTGTGCAGCGCAACACAACCCAAACGGCATGACCCGAAATTGAAATAAACCCCTTCGCGTCGCAAAAGCGGTTTTGTGTTTGTCATTTTCGGCCAGCTCCACCTGCCAATATCCTGAACAACAGTCCAGAGTACTATACCATTTATTTCCTGCTAAATGATCTAACGAATCGTCAATCCGCGGTAAGGGATACGCGTCTTTATTAAGGGTCACACTGTTTAAGCGTCTATAATCTACGCAAAAGCGATAACTGTCGTCCTTTTTCTTAACTAAGACTATCCCTGCCGCCCAGGGACTGTGGGATGGTTCAATAATCCCTTTTTGTAACATTTTGTCAAGGTTGTCATTTACTACCTTGTTCAAATGATAAGGTGTACGACGAGGTGGTTCTTTAAATGGCCTTTCGTTTCCCGTATTGATTTCGTGTTTTACGAGATTGGTCCTTCCCAAGTCAACATCAGAAGAAGCAAACAAGTTCTGATTTTCTATCAACAAAGATTTTACTTTTTGTTTATCTTTCGAAGTCAATTCATCTGATGTCCTGTCTAACAGATCTTGTAAATCTGGTCTAAGTCCGTCATGTTTCTGTTCATTTGAACTAATATTACCATCTAGTACTTGATCAACACCAGACATTTGGGCTATAGTGGTACCGGGATAGATTGTCTTAGGATCTAGTTCTGTGTTCATTAATCTAACAGGGACTTTTTCGCCTGACCTTACCAACGTTCTAGCAGTCAAAATGTAGTCTTTCCCTGCATGCTCATTTGCTTCTAACAAAGCATTGTCAGCAGGTAGTTTTTGACCTTCTGCTAAGCAAACCGTGCCACTAATGACAATTTCTGACCTTGGCGGTATAACAACCGCTTCTGAAGCAACCACTCGGTAACAGCCTATTGATCCCTGAAAACACAAATCTACCTTAAAATCCCCAATACAAAAGTGCCCATTCTTAACATCAATTAAACAATTATGTCGTTTCATGAAGTCTAAACCAAGTATACCGTCAACTTGCAGATCAGTCACAACAGCTTCAGTTTGCAACATATTTGGACCGAAATGCAGATTGAACCTGCCTTTTCCACGAAGCTCTAGCTTATTGCCACACACTGACCTAACAGTTGTCTTAACTTCGCTTAGATATGATTTATCTAATGGAGTCAACATATCGTATAACTTGGAAGATACCAATGTCAAAGTTGCTCCTGTATCAACCACAAACTTGGCTTCAATGTCTCCTACATTTAGTTTGACATACATACCAGCATCTTCAGATGCTGTTGTAACCACACCTTCATTTGTCTTACGGTTATTTTGTTTTCTAGTTTTCATTAATGTTTTTACAGACCCATCCCCCTTATTTCCATTATAATTGTTCTGATTTCTTCGGGGTAGACGACAGTCCCTTGCTAAATGACCATATTTGCCACAATTGTAACAACCCTTATTTGTCCTCTTACTTTGGGTATATCTAGTTTTAGCATAAGAAGACCCCACATTTGTACCACTAGTTTTTAATTTTGCCATTTCAGTCGTAAGAGTACTTAGACTTTTCTCCATTGTTTGCATCCATGATGCAATGTCTTTCGTTGGTGAGTCACTTTTTGTAATCTTTTCTTCCCTATCGAACTCGTCATCATTCATAGTCTGCCGTAAATAACCTCGTCCCTCTCTTACTTTATTTTCGGCTTTATTGTACGCCTCTAGTTCAACAGCAAGTCTTACGGCATCATTTAAACCTTTCGGTCGCGATTGTTTTATTCTGAGTCGCATTTCCGAATCAACGAGCGCATCAATAAACTGCTCTTTCCCGAGAGTTTCACGTACGTCCAATGGGGCAGTAGGGTATGCCAAGTTGGACAATCTCCGAATTGACTGACCCAATTCGGGAAGTGATTCGCTGGCTCTCTGACGTCTCTCTTTAAATTGAACTCTATATAACTCAGTTTGACTAGAAGGTGCGAATCGCTCTTCAAGTGCGCTGACTAAATCGGAAAAGTTTTGTCTTTTCTCACTTGGTAAATCTCCAAGTACAGCTTGTGCTTGTCCCATTAACGATACCGCCAAATATAACCCTTTTTGGTTTTCCGACCAATTATTTACAAGTGCACACATTTCAAAATGGGACAAATAGTCCATCCATGATGTGCTACCGTCATATTTACACGGTTTAACTTTTACACCAAAATTATCTGTGTGATCAGTATGTCGGTACTTTGATTTGTCAGTTTTGTCTATTTCCCTAATGTAACTATTATCTATGGGTAAAGGCAAAGTATCCCCTTCCTTTAAATCAATTTGGGAAAATTTAACAGTTTTGTGCGTATTCGGGTTGTTGAATGTTGGTAAATCAACTTTCACATGATCTCTCTTTCTTGACAATGAGGACCCTCTTGATCCCAGACCCGAATCATTTCTTGATACAATATTATATTTTTGACGAACACCTTGATCTTTGGGTGTTGACGAAACAAAACTATTTCTATAAGTTGTTCCTTCTTCCATATCATATATTTGTTTTGTGTACTCGTCGATTGTATCATCAAAAGACATGTTTGTACTTTAATTTGCGGTTTAACCATGCATACACAATATAATAATGTCAACACAATGTCATAAATGTACAATGTAATAAATGTCAATCACAAAATTGCCTGTATCACCATCGATCGTTAATCCCTATAAATGTAAATAAACCGTGGGAAATTTAAAACATTAACAGGACAATTTTGATCTGTGCAAAAGTGAACAGTTTGAACAAAAACGATCTGTGCAAAAGTGAACAGTAAATTCTTACAAGATAGTTTGGATATAAGTTTATAAGATGATCAAATTTGGATATATAATCTTTAACTATGGATTTAAAAATGAACAATTCGGATCCCACCGCTGCCACCAAATTATGTAACGTGTACACAGGGTAAGCGTGTCTATTTCAATTTAGAATGAGTACGTTACCAGTTTGATACTGGATCCAAAATTGCTCTATTTACAAAACATATAACAAATAATCTTTATTCAAATATATACGTCAATGAACCAAAATATGTACAACTGCTCTTTGCAATCTTTAATAAACTATCTATAAACTATCTACTTAAAGTATCTATATACAACTGGTACAAATTTGTACTCTTACAAATTTGTCCTTGGGTCAGGAACAAACTTGTCCTCCTGGTACAATAATGTACCCTACAAGTTTACACACTTGTCTTTGTTCCTCTTGTACAATTATGTACTTTACAAGGTGGTCACACAGACTCACACTTGTTCTATACGGTACAATACGGTTCCGCTTGTAAATATACAAATCCGTATTTATAACAGGCACCGACCTGTTCTTTATTACTCTTAGTAATAATATTTAAATATATACGAGCGAGCGGTCTCGAATATCACCGTACCGTGGTCTTATGTCTCTGAAGACTTTATGACAATCGACCCCGAGCTAGGATTCTCTCCTGCTTATATACCCCGATGGGAGCCGTACCATTTTTATAGGAGGGGTGTTCTTCCAAAGTGTCTCATTACTCGTATTGACAGTTTCCTTTGGAACACCCCTTCACGTTTGACCTGACCCAAAGTTTACCCGCGAAACATCTTACTCTTTTCTATGTTTTATTAAAGTATATATACAATGCATAAAATAAGGCTTCTACCGAACTGTAACCAATGTAAACAATTTAACCTTAGATACAAAATCATCACATTATTATAGTCTGCACAATCATATTTAATATTCAATAATCATGCTAATTATAGTCTGCACATTCATATTAAATATTCACTAATCATGCTAATTATAGTTGCACATTCATGATATTCACTATTCACTAATCATGCTAATTAGTCTGCACATTCATATTCAATATTCACTAATCATGCTAATTATAGTCTGTTATTCACTACCTTCTATGTACTGTAAAATCAGAAATGATTGAGTGCATTTATTACTGCGATTTTGTCATTTTTGACTATTATGCGATTTAAATTTTTGTGATATTATGAAAAATCCTGTTCAATTTATATAATAAATGTCAAAATGCCAGTATAAACAATTGCGATTATAACCTTGTCACTTTTCTTGCAATAACAAGAACATCGCAATAATTTCTGAATTTACAGTACATCTATTGCTATTGAAATTTGAAATATGATTGCTTTATCTCTAAACCCTTGCTTGCACATATATGAAGGAGGAAAGGTTTTTTTCTTGACACATGATTGGCTGGTTCTTTTTTTATTTCTTGTGAATTGTTGTTTAATGCTTTTATTTTACGGTGAACTGTGATACAATAAGTCTTATGAATCATGATTTGTCGAAATTTTCCCTTTTATATGATTTAAACATTATTTAACGTTATCATGATCATTTAAAAAAAATATGGCGCAAGTGAGAAAATTCCTAATACTTTTCAGCTAGACGTGATAAAAAACCTATTTTTCATGACTCAGGAACCCCCTTTTCCCCTCATATATACTCTTGGCCAACCTTAGAAAAATGTTAAATGTTTGCTCTCAATCGACTTATTCAGACCTACCTAATAAAAAAACACGTTTCTTTTTTCAGTACATTTCCTTTTGAGCTTAAGACACTTTAACATCTCTCATAAAAATAGTTCTTTTGTCTCCCTACCCACATCCAAAATTAAAAGTCGATAGACAGCAAACTAAACTTTTTATTAAGGATGGCCCTATGTAGTTGTACTATATGGTGGTATGGTTTTATTTACAGCTTCATAGTATATCCAGCAATAGAAATTTGTCTGATCAAAGCCATACTAACATTCATCTTACTAATAGCACTCAAACAATTCTATCACACCATTTTTCTGAAGACAACGTATATTATGAGAAAATTTATACTGAAGAACTAGTGGAAAACACTTCTTTTATACAAGAAGCAACATTAGCATGTGATTCACTTGAAGAAGGTTTCCCCCAAGATATATTAACTCAAACTAGTAATTCCAGAAATTATAGACCTAATAAAGGTGTGCAGGTCAACAGATTCCAAATGCCTTTGCAATTTAGATTACAAAATATATATACTGGAGACGTATGTACAAAAGAAGAAAATCAAAATAGCAAATGTGTTCAAACTCTGGTAACCTATGTATAAATATTCCCATATAAAACAATGTCACATGTCACTACAAAACAGGATATAATCTACCATGTCAATACTGAAGGGAAATCGTCATGTGTTCAGTGGCTAACTTCAATTTCAGATAAAAGTTCGGCGAGATCTTCAATTTTAAATTCAGTAAATGCGATTTTGAAAAAAACAAACTTTTAAATAAATCTAAGTCAAGACCAGATTTTCCCCAAAAAAATGATAGCTTTTTGTCTACCGAATACACTTTTCCAAATTTTAAAAGTGGACATGTACAAGTCACACTAAAAAGGAAATACGATAAATGCCTTGATATCCTTGACGAAGAGAAACAATGTGCTGTGAATGTTGTTCTTGATTTAGGCAAAGACCTAAATGATTCTTTAAAAAAGGAAGAAAAGTTGAAAATTGAAAATAATGTGTTAAATTTGTCATTAAAGAAAAGATGCACTACAAAATATAAACTGAAATTGAAAAGGACAGAGCTTTGTTCCCTTAAGAAAACTGTTTTTAATTTTAATAATAGAATAACAAGCCAAAGAACTGTGTTGAAACGTATAAGGTCACAAAATGTATATTTTCAAAAAGTAAATGATAAAAGCATTGCCAAGTTAGATAATCTGAAGATTCAGAATAATGAATTAATAGCTCAGATGGCTAGTTTACAAAATGAATTATCTTCTTTTAGGGAAAAGTTCAAAGATGAAAGAGAGGGCAATGAATATTTAAGACTTTTAATATCTGATGATATAGGCAAACCGATCAAATTGTATGATGAACAATCCAGAAAATACACAAAAGAAGCACAAGAATGTGTTTACCAGTTGTTAAATAACAATGTGACTACTAGTCGTGTTGGTCCGGTTATTACTACAGTGTTGAAGCTTGTTGGTATGAGCCCAAATAAGTTGCCATCTGTCTCTACTGTTAACAATATGAATGTTCAGAGACTTATTCTCGCCCAAACACAGTTATCTGAAGAATTAAGTCAAACAAATTCTACTTGTTTACTTAGCGACGAGACTTCAAAATATGGAACAAAATTTGAAGGTTATCATGTATCTGACAATGAAGGGAGATTATGGGTATTAGGTTTAAGAAACATCTTGACCAAAGGGGCAAAGGACACTCTAAAACATTCCAAGAAATTCTTCAAGACATAAGTGAAGTAAGTGAAGTTTGTGACCATGAAGCTGGCAAAAAAGTATTGCTAAACATTGTTTCTACTATGTCAGACAGGGCATCAACTCAAATTAAATTCAATGACTTATTGGAAGAGTATAGGGCTGAAATATTACAAGATCAGTTAGGTGAATCATGGGGTCAGATGAGTGACAATGAAAAATCATCAGTTACCAAACTTAACAATTTTGTTTTGCAGTTTACATGTTCTTGTTCATGCGGCAGAGACTTCAACAGCATGTCTTCTGGAAGCAGAGGGAGGATTATTTGAAAATAGTCCACCAATTTATGATGCGACATTTAAGAAAGCAAGTGAACCTGGATGTCTTCGACTCATAAGAACTGTATCGAAAGCTTTTAGCTGTGGAGGAGATGAAAAAAATGGAGTTTACGGTCCATTTATTGTTTTTGTCAGACCATTTTTAAAGGAAAATGGTATACATAGCATCCCAATCGACCGATTTAGGGGCAACCGCTTTAATATTTTATTCACTAATGCAGCTGGTGTGTACTTTCTCAGTTCCAAAATTAAAGAATTTATACAGTCAAATGACAGTAATAGATTGCTGAAATCGGTGAAGTTTGATGTCAATAATAATGTGTTTGTAGCAGGATGCAAGGCCCTTGGTTTGATTGCGTATCTCATCACAGTTCCCTTATGGCAGGTAATTGAAGACAAAACAATTCACATTCTTGATATTTCCGTTTACTACAAAGAAATAATCGAGTATATAGAATCATCAATTGATGACATTGAAAAGGAGTAGGTTCAGTAAGACCCCTTTTTGGCCCCAAAATATAGCAGTTTTAGAAAATTGTGAAAATGTAATCTTTAAGCTATATTTTGAAAAGTAAAATGCTTCTGCTACATAAATATGAGCTGTTTTTGACAATACAATGCACAAATATCGCGTTCTAGCATCATTAAGTCATGCTAAATTACTGAAATCTTCAAAATTTTACCATTTTGGTTAAATTTTAGACGGTTTCTGTCTAAAATGAAAGTGGCCGCATTCGTGTTCATTCATAATATTGAAATGTAAGTTGTATTTGATGATAATACAAAACATATATAAAGGTTGAGGATGAACACGGATGCGGCCACTTTCATTTTTGACAAAAACCATCTGAAAAGTGACGTTTTTTGGCATATTTGATAGATTTTTCATATTTAAGCTTGAATCAGAGCGTTTTTAATGACTAAATCAGTTAAAATCTTTCACATAAACTAATCGAATCAATTGAAATAGACACTTAAGTGTTTAAAAAGTGTCCAAAAACTTTCGTTAGATGAACCTGAAATTTGAGGCCAAAATCGGCCCTTACCGGTCCTACTCCTTTTATGTCTGGAATAACTTTGTTGTCTTTTTGTAATAGGGAGAGTTTGGCCAAACTTCTTTGATTGGTCCATCTGATTATGATGATACAGTTAGCGTGCTTTTACGAGTGATTTTGCCTGGTATATGCAATCTGTTAAAACGATTATTTTCAGACTATCTTACTGGAGGAAAATGGGAAATTGAGATGAACAATCAGGAATTACGGGAAAATTTATCAAGTGCTCCAAAACATAATAAATTTTCTGAAACCATTTTTGGTCACTTGGACAGAATCCTGAAAGAGAAACCCAATATATCCTTAATCGCAAGCGAAGCATATATTATGTTTGTTCACAATAAAACTGATGATTGGCTTAATGGCAAAAATGAGCAAGAAAAGTCATTGTTGTTAAGTAAAGCAAGAAAAGATGTCAAGTCAACACGTCAAAAGTTTAAGAACCGTCTTCTTGAGATAGAAAGGTGTCGGAGAGCAAATTTGGAAGAGAAAATGAAGAAAGCAGAGGAAACAGAAAGAGCAAGAATTAAAAAGTTAGAAGGGTTTACCAGTGCAATCTTAGATTGGGGATTGTGACAAACAGATGCACAAGTAGATTTAAATATTGGGACAATCAGCAAAGGCAACAAGGATAAAATAGAAGCGTTAAAAGCCCAACTGAATTTTAGAAGACATGTTCTTATGCAAAAACCCAAGGAAAAAGATGTGTTTAATTTTACAAAGGTGATAGGTACATGTAAACGACGTGTAAATCTTACAGTAGAAGAGCTAACTTGTAATGTCAAAAAACTAGTAGAGCATGCTTTTACAATAACTTCCAGTACTGTGGACAATCAAGAGGAGGGGGATGTTCCCATCTTAGTGGGAAAGGCAATTAAGATGTATTTTGAAGGGACAGATGGGTCGGTGAAGACTTCATGGACAGGACATGTAATATCAACGGTACACACAATTACTACACCATTTAAAAAAGAAGATGTGGTTTGATTGTTAATGAGACAATTATCCACAAAAGACCAAAATGACACAAACATTAACAATTATAGGTCACCGTACGGCCTTCAACAATAAGCAAAGCCCATACCGCATATAGTCAGCTATAAAAGGCCCCGATAAGACAATGTAAAACAATTCAAGCGAGAAAACTAACGGCCTTATTTATGTAAAAAAATGAACGAAAAACAAATATGTAACACATAAACAAACGACAACGACTGAATTACAGGCTCCTGACTTGGGACAGGCACATACATAAATAATGTGGCGGGGTTAAACATGTTAGCGGGATCCCAACCCTCCCCCTAACCTGGGACAGTGGTATAACAGTACAACATAAGAACAGTATTCAGGGATCAGTATTGAATCTTAATTGAATTTTACTTACAAAATTTTAGTCACGATAAATATATTTAAAAATTAATAGGGCAGTTTATGGAATACCGGTACTCAAACTTTGATAATCAAGACAAATATAGGCAATGTGCCATAAATTTTCCAATAATTGATTAACCAGTTTATAATATGAATGAAAAGATAACAGATATGGAGTTTATGTCAGGAAAGTCGATATTTTCAAAAAAAAATAAATAATGTATGAATGAAAAAAAAGGGGGGGGACTAAATTTCTGCATCATAAATTGTTTTGAAAATATTTCCCAGATTATATTGGACTCTATTTACTTTTATTCACTATTTGAGAAATTGAAAGTTAAGCCTTGTTTAATGTTGAATTGTCCTTTTCAGGTGCCAGGTTATTCACAATGGTTTAATGTCAAGTTTGAAGGAGACCATGCCATTTATACATACCGACTTATAGAGGACTATCGCAGGGGAGACATTGAAATCATCATTTAATTTTCATATTCATTTGATAAAATTTACTGTTTGCAATAGCATGAATTGTTCTATATAATAAGAATGTTCTTATCCCGGGCATAAAAACAATGCCGTAATTGGCGAAACCTTTTCAACTTTTGATCTTCAGTGCTGTACAACTTTGTACTTTTTTCACTTTCGATCTTTTGTTATTCTTGTGGTGTTTTGTCTGATACTTGGTCCGTTTCTGTGTGTGTTACGTTTCGGTGTTATGTCGTTGTTCTCCTCTTATATTTAATGCGTTTCCCTCTGTTTTAGTTTGTTACCCCGATTTTGTTTTTTGTCCATGGATTTATGAGTTTTGAACAGCGGTATACTACTGTTGCCTTTATTTAAAACTGTGAGATATTGTTAATTCAGTACTATGAGTGATAGTAATGAAATATTCTATCAAAGCAATCAACCAGAAGGACCTTTGGGATGAATTATCCTGTCAAAACTATGTCATACTCCATGTTGATGGATTCCGTCATAGCCGACAGAAAACACTTTAAATTCTGAGTATAACTTTTTTATTATTAAAGATATCATGTTAATGCTTTTTGCATTGTATTTCTCTTGAAATTCCCGTTTTAATGATGTATAATATTGGTATATTTGGATATTTTTTGAATTTTCATTGTTATCGCTAGCAGAGGTGATGAGCTAAGCAATTCTACTAAGGTAAGTCAATGTTCACATCAAACAGTGGTACACCTGTTTTACACTGTAATATACGTACGTCATATTGGCAGAAAAAACAATATTTATTTGTGCGGCAGCGAGCTTTAGAAACACGAATATGGAATCGCTTTTTCATGTTTCGTACTTGAGCATCATCATATACGTTTATTGTCACCTTTTAAAATGTGTTTTTATCCTGCGATGTATAAAGTCAGTCATGTAAACCCACATCATGAAGCAAGCGCCGACGGCACTATAAATAAGTAACACCGTTCTATTTCGGCGCACTCCTACATAGTAGGATGGCTAATGCGCTAAATACACCCACACCCACTAAAATCTCACACCCACTTAAACATGCAGTTAATCCAACAATTCATGCGTATATATAACGATAAAATATATGTGCACCAAACGATGTCAATTCATATATAAAAACTTAAGGGTAGCTGGTATATTTATGAATTATGAGTGATGATGAGTTAGTGCTAATATATAAGCATGGGTCATATTTTAAATATTGTATATACGTACAGGTCATTCTTTCTTAAATATTTACATAACTATAGGTACTGAATTTCAGTGAACGTTATTGTGAACGGACTGATCTAACATTCAAGTAAAAGTAACGTTTTCCGGATACCTTTTTACTTAATGCTAGCGCAGTCACGAAATAACCAAATTAACCCTGGTTCTTTACATAACTATGAAGACCAGTTCTGCCCTGGACACCTTGTTTACACCTTGTCACACTAGGGGATAAGTGTCTACCAACAACCGACATAACGGACAATTCTTTGGGAGTACAAAGCTAATACTTGACCGGATAATGATTTGGACAAGTATAAGCCAGCATTCTAGGAAGGGAAGTCTTAAAGAAATTAAAGCTAAATCATCATATTTATTTCATACCAAAATACACAATAAATATTCTAATATTATGACAGTAAATTGTACAACAATACAGAAGTGAAATAAAGTGGGGAAATGTCTTACTTTAAGTAGGGGCTTTTAAAATGTATCATTTAACCCATTTTATTCCCAAGTCCTAGCGTTTGAACCCTATATAATGCCAAAACATTTAAGAGAAGTATTGGTCCAGAACAGTAAGAGTAAACAGCATGGCTGTAATGAATACTGATAGTTACCTTCGAGGAAAGTATGAATTCTGGACAATGTATAAAATGTGAATTCAGTATATAATTAATAACAAAATGACTTAACAAATGGTACTTTCTTGAAATAAGATTTGCAATTTAACCAATTTCCAACACCATCTTATCTTTAACTATAAATAACCGGTTTAGAAAAGGAGTCAATTTATTGTGTACATAAACACAGGTGAAAGTTTTTAAGTAAACAATTGTAATTATATAAAATGTAAATACGCTCAAGCTAACAAACTAACACTTAATTCCAATATTGCCACATTATATTAAAATGGGTACGTTTTTTGAGGCAAAAATGGCACACCCCTACCAAAGAAATATCGAAGTTACAACCCCCCCCCCCCCCCCCCCCCCGATGCCAGAATTGCGAATGGAAATGGGGAATGTGCCAAAGAGACAACAACCCGACCATAGAAAAAAACAACAGCAGAAGGTCACCAACAGGTCTTCAATGTAGCGAGAAATTCCCGCACCCGGAGGCGTCCTTCAGCTGGCCCCTAAACAAATATATACTAGTTCAGTGATAATAAACGCCAGACTTATTTCCAAATTGTACACAAGAAACTAAAATTAAAATAATACAAGACTAACAAAGGCCAGAGGCTCCTGACTTGGGACAGGCGCAAAAATGCAGCGGGGTTAAACATGTTTGTGAGATCTCAAACCTCCCCCTATACCTCTAGCCAATGTAGAAAAGTAAACGCATAACATCACGCACATTCAAATTCAGTTCAAGAGAAGTCCGAGCTCCAGACTTAATTAAACTGACTGAAAGATTATGATTTCATCATATGAACATCAGGCACAAACCTTCCCGTTAGGGGTTTAGTATCATACCATCATAACATATATGAGAAAAACATAACCCGTGTCATGCCAACAACTGTTTTTTTTAATAAATGTGTTTAGTTCCGATGCAAAGACCCTATAAGTGACTCAATATTAACGCCAAAATATGCAATCGTTAATGACCTGACAACAGTATCGTAACTATATCCCTTCTTAAGAAGTCTATTCAAAGGTTTTGTTAGTTTTTGAGGTGAATACTGACACCTTTGTGCTTTATAAAGAATATTTCCATAAAAAAATGGATGTGAAATACCTGAACGTATAAGAAGTCTGCATGTTGAGCTATATTTACGAATGATGTCCTTATACCGATGATAAAATTTAGTAAATCTTTTGACTAGTTTGTGATATCGAAAACCCTGGTGTAGTAATTTTTCAGTAATACATAAATTTCTCTCGTTAAAATCTAAAACATTGTTACATGCACGAGCGAATCATACAAGTTGAGATATATAAACACCGTAACTTGGTGACAAGGGAACGTCACCATCTAAAAATGGATAATTAACGATAGGAAATGAACAATCATCTCTTTTATCATAAATTTTAATATTCAGCTTTCCGTTAGTGGTATAGATATCAAGACCGAGGAAAGGGCAGTGGTGATTGTTAGTATTAGCTTTATTTCAAGTAAGTTCAACAGGATAAATTTCTTTAATATACATAATGAAGTTGTCATTATTGAGAGCCAAAATATAGACCCACTTTACAATAGACCGATTACTTATATATCGTCGGACATAGCCGATCTAGAGCCGCTTACCCCGTCGTATCTATTATATGGAAGACACATTAAATCTTTTACGTATCCCTTACATACAGATGATAGAGACTGTTATAAAGTCGATTTTACAAACATTCATGAAACTATAATAAATGATCAAGCGAAAAGGAGATTCCGTCTTATTGAACAATTCTTAGCAAGTTGGAAACACGACTTCTTTACGGGAATTTCACCGAGTGTCTGGAAATAATAATCAAAATGTGAAACTAGGAGATGCAGTTCAGATATACGATAATAATTCTTCACGTACAACATGAAAACTCGGTACAATCGAAGATCTTTCATATGGAAACAATAACCTTGTGCTATCTAAAAACGGTCCGAAAAATCTAAACTATAAATTTCCTGTTTACAAAACTTTGAATTTTCGAAAAACTAAGGATTTTCTTGTCCCAGGAATAGATTACCTTAGCCGTATTTGGCATAACTTTTTGGAATTTTGGATCATCAATTCTCTTCAACTTTGTACTTTTTTGGCTTTATAACTATTTTGATATGAGCGTCACTGATGAGTCGTATGTAGACGAAACGCGCGGCTGGTGTACCAAACTACAATCCTTGTACTTTTGATAGCTTTGTTGTTGTTACTCTAAGTCTTTACTTGAATGTGGCTACTGCAATACATTTATACAGCTTACAACCTTTGTTTCCTTCACTATACTCTAGTTTAAGGATTGTATTCGAATTTTTTATCCATCAACACATATGGCCGTCATGACTAAAAATAGAACATATTGGTCAAAAGCAGTTTTTGGTTTATATCGCAGAAACTAAAGCATTTGGAGCAAATTTAACAAGGTACAATTTTGTAAAAGGTCAAGATCTATCAACCCTGAAATTTTCAGACACACCGAATAACCAATTGCTGGGTTGCTGCCACTAAATGTTTATATTAAGGAAGTTTTGCAGTTATTGGTTATTATCTGAAATATTTTTGAAGAAAAAAATGAACTGTTAACAGCAAAAAATGTTCAGCCAAGTAAGATCTACAAAAAAGTTTATGGCCAAACTTGTACGTCAAGTAATTGAAAAGCAAAAATAATCAATGATGAAAGATTTAAGCAAAAAAAAAAAAAAAAAACACCAGGTGAGCGATTCAGGCTCTTGAGAGCCTCTTGTTTTTAAAAGTGGGGATATAATTATGTAGACAATTATACTGCTTCGGTATGACGCAAATCTTATTTAATATAATGATTGTATAATATATTCCGTGACATACATTAAAAAGTCCAACATAACTCTTATGGTGTTGTCCATTTCTAGGGCATCCACCTAAGCATCGTTGAAGATAAATTGCCAAGAACCGTTCACTGATTCGGAAATGAGTCAAGAACGCCGATATCATCGGAAAGGAACCCTAACCCTGAACTTGTTTGTCATATTGGAGTTTTTATTAAGCAGTCTTTAGAACTGAGGGGGTCAGACCCATGTCAGACAAGCTTATGATTGTGGTGTCTTATATTTGATGCGTTTCCCTCAGTTTTAGTTTGTAACCCGGATTTGTTTTTTCTCAATCGATTTATGAATTTCGAACACAGTATACTACTATTGTCTTTAACCTAAATCTATAAGTGAACTCTTAAAAAATGTTCTATTACTTTGTATTGTATTGCATTGTATTTAATTGTATAATTGTTTGTTTGTATTGCTCGACCCCTATGGGTGTAGTTTTGCAATAAAGATTATTATCAATATAACGAATAGGAAAATAACTTTACATTCTTTTCGTTTTATAAATAATTACCTTCGTTATTAGAAAATTTAATTTGGCCGTGTTGGTCCACTTTCTACTGGTTTTAAGACAAATCGAAAGACGGAAAGTGTGGCGACTGTTTTCCGTATCTTACTAGGATAAATGTAACTATTATTGGCCCGGATTTTTAAAAACTTATTACAAATTAATTTAACATCTTTACGGCATTACTTGTCAATTTGAAAATCAAATATGTTCAAAATTTCAAATAACAGAATGGATGTTATATTTCTTTCTAGTCTGGTCCGGCGTGTCATACAAAAAATACTAGTCCGAGCTAAAATGTACTAGGCTGTGGTATCAGGCTATTGGTCAACGTTGCAGACAAATTTCCTTTGTTCTTTTGATTTTTTAGAAAATAAAAATATATGGAAGCAAGATTTTTGCCTTAGTTGTTCCTAATACATTTATCCCATATTAGTTTGATCAAGTGAAGTATGCCTTTTGAATTACGACTAAGTCAGGCTATTCCGTTTGTTAATCTTTCTTGTTTTGTTTATCACACTTACAGTTTGGGAATTCCAATATATAGGTACATGTATGTGACCTTGGAATAAGATTTATACTGAGTCATTCCCGAGTTAGGTACATGTAGGACACCTTAGTGGACCTGTACTGCGTAGTCATAAAAATTCGATCAGTTTTCTAGTTTTAGAAAACAATTATAAGAAAATAACGTCGAAGAGCATTAATATCAAATGAAAAATACATTATTTTCCACCATGGCAGGCGTCATGGTAGCATTGCTTACATTTTCTTTTTATCCTAATTCATTTTATACACGTGGTTGACCTGGTTAAAGAGCTATCATGCTAAATAAACTCATCACACCAGGTATCTCCCCCCCCCCCCCCCCCCCAGACGCGCCAGTCGTCTACAAAATGGTTGAAGCTTTAATACAAAAAGTGAAAAAAAAGGTCAAATGAATAAGTTCGAAGAGCATTTAGGATCAAAATTCCGAAAGGGTTAAAAAAAAATACTATAGCAAATCAAGCAAAGGTTATTTATTGCTGCTGTAGTGTAAATAGTCGACTGTCGCCCGTTTATTCTTTTTGTACCGATTCTAGGTGTTTTATCAATATTGTCTATAAAATGTCAATCTTAACGATGAAACATGTTAACAATGTAAAGAAAAAAAAACCCAACTTAAAATGTCCTAAAATTTACTCTATACAATGGTATACGTCTAAATATGTTATGCATATCTTTCTATAAGACTAAAAAATATATATTATTCAGGTGCATGCATCTACTAGTAAATATTTTTCTCTACATCGAAACTCCATTCCTTTTTATTTTGATCTAACCATACATTCACAATTGAATTTCACTTTATAACAATATCTATATATTAAGTAAGATAAAGGCACACACCAAATGTCGGTAATCAGATATATTGAAGCATGCCCTTTCCAGTGTCTGTTACCGTGATTATGATAAACCTTTAAATAGAGCACACCTGTCTTTCAATGACAATTCAGATAGCAAGGTAGTATATAAGTAAATTAATGGTAAACAACTGACGTGTTATTCACTTTAACATATTGAACACACAATACTATTCATAGAAACAATGAGAGTGTTTTTGGCAGTGTTAATAGTGGGTGTAGCAACTGCTGCCCCATCTCAGTTCTGTAAGGATATATTTCCTATTTCGGGATTATCTAAAAATTTCAACGAAACCATTGCGCATGCTATTCATTCCCTGACGGTTGAAGGGCTTAGGATCTTCCATCCACAGGCTACCTCAGTTAACCATATTCCAACTGTGAACCATGATTTGAGACAACCAAATAAAGTTTTATCGAATGCACCATCTAATCCAATCGGGCAGGACTTTGAGACTGACTCAATGAACGTTCTCGATAACATTCTTTCGAACTTGGGTTCACACAATGACGGACTTGGACCAAACTGGTCAGGACTGGAGAGAGTTGCACATAGCTTCCACATGTGGGATTTATGGATGAAGGTAATGTTTGTTAAAACCAAATTTCAGAAATTTTAATGAAAATAAAACATCCCTATTGCTAGAGAATTAATGAATATTCTTTCGAAATAATATAACAATAGTAATTTGTGTAATAAACAATTTTATTGTGCATCAAAATGCATATCAAATATATCGTCATGATTTATTGGTCTTTTGTTAACGTCCAATTGTATAAATCATTATAAGAATCTTGATTAATAGTTCCAAACCACTTTATTTTACACTTAAATAAACTTCTTCTGGTATGACATTGGGTTGTTTTGAGTGCTTAAAAAAAAAGATTAATAGCCGTTTTTTATAGTTTTTCATGTTAAATATGCATATGCGGTAAGGTTAATCGTTCAAGGTTATGGTATACCTTCTTTATTTTTTTTTAACCTTTTATAGCTGTATACTACTGTTTCCTTCATTTATTCATCCCTTATTTTATTGATTTTGTATTTAAATTGTGTCAGATAAAAATTTATTCGTTCAGTGTATATTCACTTGTGTTAAGCCATTTCAATAGATATTTTATGGTGCGTCTTTCTATGTGATGGTGCTACACTGTTTTTTTCTGGTAGGGGTGAAGGCTGGTATCTATTAAAACGTTTAAACCCATTACATTTGTTTGCACCTGACAAAAGTCAGGAACCTGGTATTCTTTAGCTTACGTTGGTTAATGTGGTTCATAAGTCTTAAGTTTTTGTATCCAATACAGAAGTAATCGAAATATAGTTGCCCTTTTTTCAATGCTTAGTTAACGGTTGTAGTTCAGTGTTTCTGATGTTCCCTTGTTTTCCTTTTATAGTTGATGTGTTTCCTTCGGTTAAGATTGCTAACCGGATTTGTTTTTGCTTAATCGATTTAATATGACTATTGAACAGCGGTATACTATCGTTGCCCTTATTAAGTGTGACTCACTGTTTAACCGTATTGTTATCATACACCTTACACAGTTGACTGTTTGTTTTTATAAAAGTTGTAATTCAATATTTTTGACAAATGACCCTATATGTATTGAGATTGATATTTTATTCCAGATTTTTAACAGTGCCTGGAAGACCGTAAAGGCTAACCCACCTCATAAAGAGCTATGCAAATGTGTCTTAGACGTTGAAAACAACGGTATCAAAACAGCAGTAGGATGGGTTGCAAACCACTACAAATCTGGAACACCAATTACTCTCCTCAACAGACCAATTCCTAAGTTGGTAGATGCCACAACATGGACTGTATGGAAAAACAGGCTCCTACATTACTATACCGACGAAGCATTGAAAGATGCTGCAACATACTTACATTGTGCTACTCAATAAATATATGTAATGCTTTTTTTCTTATTATCAATGAAACCTAATGGGTTCATCGTTTCAAATAAATGTAGATATAAGGTTACATGGATTTCTAAACCATCACACGATTATGTTGCCAACTATCTGTTTTAAAGTATCTGTAAGATAGTGTTGATATTTTTGGCGTCTTAAATACTAGTATTCACTAGACATTAACTTTTACAGCCAACACATGTTTTACATTTATTTCGGTGTAATACGAGATGCTATCTAACAACTAACAAACCAATACGCATACACATTTGCCGCTTTGCGTAATTTAACAAAATGAACAAATCGTAGATATCAATTCCCCGTCTATATATTCCTTCATCTATCATACAAAATATATCGATGGAATAATAGTACAAATTAAAATGACACTGAACAACGTGCTAGAGGAAAATAAAAAACAACAACAAACAGCGGACATTATAGTATACCTAAGCAAGACAAATCTGACGACATATTAATGGAAGAAAATAACTCAACCCCAAGTTGTAGTATTGTATGATAGTACAATCAAACGTACCGTACGCACCTACAGTTTCAGATATAAGAATATGTGGTATGAGTGTCAATTAGAAACTCTTCATCCAAGTCACAATTTGTAAAAGTAAACCATTATAGGTCAATAATGGTAAATACGACATATATTTTAAATCTCGCTCCGTGCAGTAAACTTTCACTCTACTGTCTCGAAGGGCCAGTAACGGAATCACTCTCACTTGAGGTATGTCGGCAAAAACTCTGTTAAAATGAAAAATGATAACAATACCAACAAGAATTTACATAATCTCTTTCAATGTATAAAGAAAAACGAGTGATTGATGATTGCTTATGAAACGTCCAGTTGCAAATGTTTCATACATATTGAAAACGAGATGAAATTGAAAACCGATGAAACATACAAGTTCTATGTGTAAGTTCCAAAATAAAAGAAATCATAAATCCTCGAGTTGCTGTTTTCATACAAGGCATACCAGATTTAGTCGTTTTAGTTGCAAGTTAGAAATACACTAAAAACAAATCGAGATAAACAAACTACCAATATTGCTTTTAGCACCGAGATGAATAAATGTTAATATAAAAATCACAAATTGTGCAACAGTAGTGGTTTCTGGAGACAAACAAATGCTCCCTGTCAAATAAAAGTTTTACAAACCACGTTCATTGACAAATATGTCATGTGTTTACTTAATAAAGGTAACAAAAACAAAATAGTCCCAGATGAGAGCACCGGGATGATAGGCAGTCATTAATATGAATACAGATTATGCCTTCAAACAAGCCGTAGTATTAGACAGTTAGTCATCCGTTTTAACGTCCCATTCGAATAGGAAGTGGCCAACATAAGCCGTTTTTAAGAATGTTTGTTAGTCTGATACTTGCAGATAGAAAAGGATAAATATTCAAAATATCAAACAATAAAACAAAATCCCTAAAAAACTTAATAATGTACAAAAATCATCAGATTACTATCAACTCTGAAAAGGGTACATTGTGACCCGTTTAAGAAAGGCAAAATGTAAATTCCTATCCAAACAACCCTCATTATTTGATTGCAGTCAAAATTCCTTCTAGGAAACGGATTAAGTTATAGATAATGCATATTTAAGGTATTTCTTGTAGTAAGTCACCCCGAGGGGTGTCAGGATTGATAAAATGACTGCGTTCATTAATTCGGTCCTTCTAATAGTGGTCTCTATAGGTCCGGGGACACGTTTCGCAGTCACATTTCATGATGATGAGATGCATGTTGAATCTGTGCCTCTATAAGTGTATTTTAGAGGTGCGAAGGTTTTGTGTCATCATAATCTGTTTGATGCAGTACTGATGCCATGACTTAACCCACGATAAAGAGAACAGCCAATCTTCCGTTTGAATGCTGGACAGCGACCTCACGTTGTTGCAAATGCATTTAACTGCAATGTACGCACCATCCAAGTCTACAATGCAACAACAGTACAAATGACCGTCCATGTACTCAACGCTAATGGCGGACCTGAATTAAATAAATCTGTGATATGATAGTGGAAAACTTTATTAATGAACAGTAAATGAACTGAAATGATGCGAATTTGTTAAATAACAAGGGTATTTATACGCTCATTCAATAAAAACATATAGGATATATTCTTCCATTATGTTTCCCTTAAGTTACTGCAACGTTTCTTTTGCGGTTCAGTATTTATACCCTCCCCACCCGACCCTATTATTGTGTTACGTGAATGTTTAAAAAAGTTAAGACTTGACACGAATATAAACACATGTAGGTCACAGTATTCAGTGTGTATCGTCCTGAACATGCATGAAATATTTGCCACTGGACGTTAAGCAAGCACCCAACAATCAATCAACCTAATCAGTGTGACTCAATCAGATTTTCAAAATCTTGCACAATAGTATGTTAAATCTGGCTTTATTTTATGAAAGTCTACTTTAGAATTCATCTCACATATATGATAATGCTTCTGTATAGTAGCGACAAATAACAAAATTTCATGTTATATTTGTTACTAAGATTAAACGTGGGCAATGACAATTTCTTTTACACCTATCATCGATTGAACTTTAAAAGATAAATTCCCAAATCGGCAACAAAACACTATCAGACGAATATAATTATGAAATAAATTATAGGATGCATTTTTATCAAGGAAAATAATGACCTGACACAGGTCATTAATTTATGCCTTGGAGCATATTTAAATGAACTTCAAACACGGTATCGTCCGGGTTGATTCTGAGAAACAACTCCATATAGGTATATAACGTATAAATAATATAAAGGCAACAGTAGTATACCGCTGTTCGTATAGTGTGCAATAAGTTCACGAAATCTGAATTAAATTTTTAACCGAAGGAAAATATTTCTTATTAATTTATTTTACATGTACGTTGCCGGACGGCATTCAAAAAGTATCCGTGTAAAAAATTAAAAGCGTGATATCGTAGTTCTTTTCAAATTTTTCCAGAGTTTAGATTTAATATGTATTGAAACGTGACGCTTAATAGAGCGTTGTTTCTGCAATAACTTGAAAATGCTTTTGACAAATTCTACAAATGTTCTTTCCTTTGACGTAATGATGGGGAGGACAACAAATTTTAAATCTCTGTAAATAATATTTATACTTTTCCAAGTGGTTCAAATACAGAGTAAATTATTCTAGACCATTACTGACGAGACTTAATTTTCTACCAAATTAATTTAAAGTTGTTCTCCTGTCTCAAATGAAAATCCGGACAATCATGTACTGAATTCAGCTTACGTATTTAAGAAGTTTCCATTTTTTATATACCTGCCAAAATTTTGACGGGACGTATTATGGTATACAAATGTCCGGTGTACGTCTGTCATTCTGTCCGGCGTCCACAAGTCGCACCGTAAATTAAAAACCGCTTATCCACATTTCTTGAAAGTTAATATAGTTGTTTCTTATGATGGTCAAACGATCTGTATACTTTTTGGTGATAATAGGATTTTAACTTTTTGAGTTACGGGACTTTATAACTAAAACAAGGGTATGTATTTTTCACATGTCGCGCTGTATCTCAAAAACAATTTCTGATTATTGCTTTAACCTTTTCACACTTCTTAATTATATTAATCTAAAGATTTGTATACTCTCTGGTGATGATTCAAAATTTTATTTTGAAGTTATTGAGTTTTTTTTGTAAAAAAGAGGGGGGAGAACTTACATGTTGCATCGTGTCTTAAAAACCATTAATGACTATTGCTTAAAACTTTACACACTTCTTTATTATATTAATTTAAAGATCTGTATATTTTTTGGTGATGATTCAAAATTTAATTTAGAGTTATTGAGTTTTTTTTTGTGCAAAAAAAAAAAAAGGCAATGGACAGACAACTTAATAGAAGAAGCAGAAAAAGCAGCAATCAATGGTATGATGAAAACAGTATACGAAGTAACTAGAACAATTTGCAATGAAAAACAGAAACCACCTCAAGTCATCAAAGATAAGTCTGGAAATCCATTCTCTAGCCATGATGAAAAAACTAAAAAGATGGAAAGAACACTTTCAAGAAGTCTTGAACAGACCTGAACCTGAAATACCATTTAACACTAATTTAAACTATGAAATCGAGGAGAGAGAAATAGACACCGGTCCAATCAGGAGAGAGTAAATTTCAAAAGCATTGAAAAGATTAAAAAATGGGAAGTGAGGAGGAATAGATGGCATAACAGCTGAGATACTAAAAGCAGATACAATAACAACCACCAAGTATTTACATAAACTTTACAATATGATATGGATTGGAGATGAAATACCAAAAGACTGGAATAAAGGTCTGATAGTTAAATTAGTAAAGAAAGGAGCTCGAACATGGTGCGATAACTACAGAGGCATAACACTACTTTCTCTGCCAAGTAAGGTATTCACAAAAATCATTATCCAAAGAATACAAGAAGGAATAGATGAAGAGCCGAGACAAGAACAAGCTGGTTTCAGAAGGGGTAAAAGCACTACAGAACAATTTTTCACGTTAAGAAACATCATAGAACAATGTTCGGAATGGAATGCTCCTTTATACATCAACTTTGTAGACTTTGATTCCATCCACAGGGAAAGCTTATGGTCCATCTTAAAAGCTTACCACATCCCAGACAAACTCATCACAGTTATAAAGCTCTTTTACGACTCATTTGAGTGTGCAGTCAAAGACGAAGGAATACAATCGGAATGGTTTGAAGTAAAAACGAGAGTAAAACAAGTATGTGTGATGTCTGGTTTCTTATTTCTATTAGCCATTGACTATGTCATGAAACAAACGATTAAAGATCATGAAACAGGAATCAGATGGAAATTTACCACCAAACTAGCTATAGAGAACCTTGATTTTGGTGACGACCTAGCACTACTGTTTTCCAAATTCCAGCAAATACAACTGAAAACAGATAAACTTCAAGAGAATACCAGCAAAATAAGACTTAAGATTAACACCTCTAAAACAAAAGTAACGCGGATGAACACCACAAATAACAACCCAGTGAAGTTAAATGAGAAAGACCTAGAGGATACCTTCACTTACCTAGAAGGAATAGTAACAACAAAAGGTGGCTGTGACAATGACATGGACAACAGGTTGAAGAAAGCTAAAGGCCACTGACATGGAAACCTGAGAGAAAGAGAAAAGAGACGGACTGTAGACTGAAAGAACATCACTTGAATGGAACAGCTGAGCTACAGCAAAAACAGCAGCTAAAAACTGTGTAAAATATAAAGAATGTACCAGGGCCTTAAATGCCGACCGGCATGAAGAGGATAGGTGAGGTGAGGAGTTTTTTTTTCACATGTCGCGCCATATCTCAGAAACTATTTATGATCATTGCATAAAACGTCTCAGACAAGACGAAGGGCGTATCATGCGGTCATGGCGCAGCTGTTTATTATAATGTACTATGTAGTTTCATCATTAAATATGTATTTCACAGTTTGTCAATCTTGAAATTCAGAAAAATGCTAGCATCGCTCTAAACCAGTCCATGGATTTCCAAAATGAAATGGAGGAACTACTATCTTTTAAAATTGTAAGTCACAGTTTCAAATGTGGTACACACTATACATTATTTATTGCCTTAAAACTCTTTGAAATATAGGAAGTTGCGAGTCTCATATAAATACTTTATGTACTGCTATATAAGGAAATGTATTGCTCTTATGGACTTGAACACGTGCGAGTCTTGGTATATAATTTACTTATTTGAACTTATAATATATAAAGTAATGATTCAATTTAATAATTTCTCTAAAGGGCAACCAGAAACCTATTCTGACTAGGATACTTTCAGCTTAGAACACTAATCCTTATCGATTTAAAATATGTTTAAATTACGGTCAGGTTCTCCCTGATACAGTTAAATGGGCACTAGCTGCCAAATTCATGTTCACCGATTTTAATCAAATTTGATTTATAACAATGTAAAACATCTATCCAAACTATTAAAAGTCTAAAATAAGCAATTAATAGGGCGCGGGCATGATTTTACGTAGCTTCGTTTCTTGTGTATTTTAGTCTAGATGCCATCTAATTAACTATCGAGTTGACCTGTAAAGTAATCCGATGACCATATAAGCGATGTAAAAATAAATATTGATATAAATAGATTAAGCAAACTCGTGCTGTTGGATTTGTCTAGGTCTATTTAATTTCATATTATAGATGAAAAATAAATGTTTATTATCGTTTTTATCAGTATAAGAATGTTTTTTTTTTGTGGATGATTTACCTTTGTTTCACTTTCAATGTTTACATTCTTTTCCTTTAAATAACGTTACACATACAACTCACGTGTTATCCATCTCAAGGTAAAGGGTTAAATTGAAGTTCACATGAATACGGATTCAATGAGGTTGCATTAATACTTGCAAGTGAGTAATTCATAATCAATGTATTTTAGCTAATTTTGACAAAATTTAACCATACTGGCCACTAAAAGTAAATTATTATTTCATTATTTGCATTTCATTAATGATTGAGCAAAAAAAATAATAAATTAGATTTTTTATATGTCTCGTAGCTAGTGCACCTTTTGGTTAAAGAAATACCGTCAGGTCCTTCCTTACACAGTATTCCAACTGTTATCAACTTAAATATGGTTGTGGCATAGTTAAGGACTCATTGATTATCGTCTGTAGGTTACAACTGGTATACACTTGTAATTGACCTTAATGACCTTCAAAATCTGTAATCCTGAATAAGGTTTGAAAGAAGTTGATACAGTTTTTATTTTAGAACGAACTTATGACTGAAAAGGTCCATATAAGAGCCCAGCTTCTAAAACTCCGCTGAAAAAAGGTTCTACTTTTAAAACTAGGAAAAAATTGCTTTTTCCTTTCTTATAATTTCTCAAACTAATAAAATAAGTAATGAAAGTTTGGTAATTTGCCTAATAATTAAAGTGAATCAAAATTCCTGCCTTAACTAGCTAATTTAAGCTTTTAAAAAAGACTAACATTTCAGCGTTGTTTCTACATCCCTCTTCAAGTTGGTGTTTTATGGGATGTTGGAACGTAAGAATATACTTCACTACGCTTTCCATGTCGTCTAGCACCGGGAAGCTGTAAAATCTTCATTTCACCATTCTAAACCAAGGAGTACATATACTAACTACACCTTACCTGTAACTATACCATAACACCATTTGCTGGATCCGTCAGGTTCATTTATCAAGTGAACTTGAATTATTGCATGAAATTTATCTACTGTATAACAACTACTATACTTACCTAAATACCTTGTGGATTTTCATCTTCAGTTCTCGATTCATCTGTCCTGTAGAAAACTTCCTTTAGGCGCCAGTGGTGAGTAAGTCAGATCCTGCAAGTCTATTTTGTTTGCATTTTGGCAATTACTTTAACTCATATCTAGTCCTGACTGATGCATCGAGGGGTATACTAGTTGCTTTTTCGTCAATATTACAATTAAACTTATTTGTTGGAAAACATAATTTTTACACAACCAGGTAATTGAAACTGTAACGGTAAGCAATTGCACATTATTAAAAAGACTAGTCCACTCTTGCGATCTAAACAACGAATATACAAATCCTTATAATGCTAATTGACCAGACAAATATTGAAAAAAGAATCTTATTCCCTAATTATAACATCCTTTTCTCTCATCTAAATGCATGTTTTGCTGGCGCACAAATGATAAAAAATAAGAGTACTAAATACTGATGTACCCAAATTATCATTTTCCATTTTTAACTCACTTTGCATGGATTGAGAATATACAAGATTTCCAAAAAGGAAGAACAGAAAGGCAAGCTTCAACAGTTGTAAATAAAATATGGGTCTGCTCTGAAATGTCTATCTCTTTTACTCTTTTTTTGGTTTTCTTTGGGAAGCTCTTCCTCTTCCTCATCCATCTCCTCTGGTGAAATAGTATCACCCGCATCTTTTGCTGGAAGAATAGATGTATACAATTCTACTGAGAGAATAATAGTATCATCTTCCACCTCAACATCCTCAAGCTCTATTGTTCCTAATATGCCACTACTTTTGACCTTAGTGTTCATTCCACTAACAAACTGAAGAGGAAGAAGATTGGCCTGATGGTACATTATACATTTTACCTCTTCTTGCAGTTCAACCAAGTGTTCTAACAATTTGGCAACAACCAATTTCTGATTCAATTTCAGATATATTAATGTTTTATTACTAAGTATTATTTTCTGGCTTGATTCATTAGATTTTCTGGTGTCTTTTTGAAGACAGTTGTCAAGATTACCAACATCTATCTCTTTAACTGCTGTATCACCTTTTTCATAACATGTTAATGGTAATGTTCCGGGCTTATCTTTAGTTGTTAAACCCCTGACTGTGTTTTGTCTGACACTCTGACCAAACTCTGAACGCCAACATCTTTATTTTGACATTTGATCTGCACTCAATTTCTTTTTCACAGGCAAGTCCATTCTTGGTATTTCTTGAAATGAGACATATGAGTTGTCTGTTCGAAGATAATATGAGTTGTCTGTTCGATGATAATATGAGTTTTCACCAGTGAAAAAAACAAAACTGGATTTAGTTACTCTTTTCAGAAGTTCTCGTGTGCAAGAGTGAAATCCTTGACTAAACTGAAGAACAAGAGGCATGTCATTTCCTTGCCTCATTTCTGCAAAGAGATTTTCAACAACTAATGTTAGACAAGACTTGATATTCCTCAAATGTTGGTTTGACTTTCCTTACAAGATCAAGTACTTGTTGTAAGCTGTCTATCATCATCTTCAGGTCTGAAACTTACTGAGCAGAACATGCACCCTCTGGACCCTGTAAAGTTTTGTTAATTCCTGTAAAATCTCTAATACGTTCATTGCATTGAATGAGAAACTCATATACTTTCTGTAAAACAGCAATCCTGTCTTCAAAACTATCTTCATTACTAACATTTGGCAAAGTGACACCAATTGCTTTGAGGAACATGTTAAGGAACTCAAGAAATTTGACAAGAGGGGAAGAACTAATGACCATTCTCACAGATCCTGCAGCAATGTCTGTCACGAAGATTGTACCCTGTTCTGTGCACAATCCTGCTGGTTGTTGAAACTCAGCTTCTACACCATCTCTGTGCCCCGTCTTTCCCACTCCTGCATAATCAGTTAAGGTATTACTCCTATGCATACCAGATAAAAGTTTTATTTTCTTATCCTGTATGTCAGTCAAAACAAGACCATCATGATAAACTGCAATTCCAAAAGCTTGTTTTAAATCTGATCCATTTGAGACTAATTTCGTTACATTTTCAGCTAATTTTTCCCCGTTTCTTTCGATACTGAAAATACCTCTTTTTGCCAAATCAGATGATGCAAAATATACATAATTGTCTTTCAAAACCATGTTGTAAATGAGTGGTATGCAAGTGTAAACTATCTGTATAGTACTTGCTGTTACAGTAAGTCCATTGCTTGTCAAAGTGAGCATACTTATATTTCCTGATTTTAAGTCTAAAACAATCAATTTATCTGCTCCTATAGTACAAAGTCCTGCAGGGGCATCTATTTCATGATCCATGATTTCAAGTTTTTTGGCTTTTTGTCCTGATCCAATTACATTTCCTGAACTTTCTGTGCTGACTTGATTATCTTTAATCCATTTTTGTAACTTTTGTTGCAAGTCTGCTTTCTTCAGGGTTCTATCTTTATTTCCCATAACCCCTTTGAGAGCTTTTTGCAGTTGCTTTATGGTCATTCTGTCGGGATCGTAAACAGAATTTCCTTTCAAATCTAAAAAGAATATGGCTTTCTCTGTTAAATCAGACACATAAATAACCTCCTTAGTATAGGCAACCCCAATAGGATGGTTTAACTTTCCTGTAATTTCTACAACATCAACGGGATAATGCAATCGTGCAGAAAACAGTTTGCCTTTGGCTGCATCAGCTATCAGTAACATCCCATTTTCATTAATACAGACTGCAATGGGTGAAGACAGTGTCCCCTTTTTGTTGTCTTCATATAACCGGTATTTTTCTGGTATTATTGTATGAGTTATTGTCTTAATACCTGAAACAATGTTTCTCACTGGTTTACTTGATATCTCCAAAGATGCATCAACATCCATTATATCTCTATTTCTGCATGCTGCAACTGTCAGGTGTGGTCTTAGTTTATCTTTTAAACTTGGGTCTCCACGTAATGTTCGAAGAAGTACCCGATTGATGCGGCATCCATCAACGAGAAGAAACCAATTACTGAAGTGTCTGGCCAAACGCTTTCCTACATGGACACCATCTGGTAAACAACATGCAAGTGAGACATTCGGATCAATGCTTCCATTTTTTTTTTCTTTCTTCAAACATTTCTTCTGCACCTTTATTTTTTGATTCGGAGTCCATAGTAATCACAAGAACCATTAGCTTTACACATTTTTCTTTTTGTCTTAAACAGTTGCCACAACATCGAAGGGAAGGGTCTATGTGACATTGTCCATTTCGTTTACAGTCTTGGCAAACGGATCTTTGTTCTAAACAAGTTTCACATTTTGATGAGCAGTTACCACTTACAATCACTCCATTTTCAGTGTTAATGTGACCAGATTTTATGCACTGCAAACATATTTGCAATTGATTACAATGGAGATTGAATTTTCCAGAAGTCTCAACAGAAGAAATTCCTTTACAATTATAATCAACACCTACAGGAAGAGTCAGTTTATTATCCAGGGAAGTGAGACATGTAACTTCAGCTTCTTGCACAAACAAACTTTTTAGCATTTCCGGAGAGGGATTAGGGTGCCTTTCAATGAATTCATTATCTATTTTCAATGTTCCGCCTATCAATACACCTTGCCTAATGTCGACCATTAGCCCAGGTTTTAACGCCATTCCATCTTTCTGCATTGCAACCGGTATAACTTTTGTGTAACCATTGTTAAGTAAAGAAGTTACGACAGAATCCTCTTGAGCACAAATTTCCAAAAAGCTTCTTAAAAGGTTACAATGGATACCATTTTCTGTTGTATATCCACTTACATTTTTGTGTCTTTCAAAATGGCTAGGAAGTGGAAGATTCCATGACTTCCAATCAAAGTGTTTAATACCACCCTTTCCTGTTCCTAAAAACCCTGGACCTCTGAGGATATTCAAGACCTTCTTATGTCCATGATATTCAATTGTTTCTACAAACTCAAGAATTCTTTCATCCCAATGAAATTGTTTTTTAGGATCTTCTACTTGTTTCACAAAATTCAAAACATTATCAATGTACACATAAAATATGTGATTTTTCTGCAAAATCCCTGAATTGAGCACGTCCTGAAGTTTCTCACATATACTATCCCAATAGGTAAATCTCCTGAAATAAAAACAAAACACAATTATTATGGTGTGGGATGTGGTAACAATAAATAACATTGCCTAGGCACAATTTGAATTATGATTTGCAAAAATTCATCTTCGTGTAATTATTTGTGATTGGACAATATTAAACCATGGAAGTAGGCATAGTTTTGACTAGTGATCACTAGATTGAACTAGACAATGAACTATATTGGTATGTTTTCATGTGTGTGTGAACCTGACTGATCCTGTATACATAACCAGGGACGTATATATATGTCCTTGACATAACACACTTTTATGTCATAGGTTTAAATGAGTATCAAAATTCGTTAGATTATTGACATAACTGGTAAATACATTTCATTTCTGATCATTTCTTTCTGATGAATCTAATGATGGCTAATGCAATCTGTTGTCATGTGTTTTCAAGTACTGAATGCGAGATGTTTTTTCAAGTATTTAATGTTAGAGAACCACTCGTGCAAAGATCTATCTTGGATCACATAGCAATTGTTATAAAGTATGAAATTCATGATGGTTGTTGAAGGCCATATGGTGGCTCTAAAGGTCAGATTCTAAACATCAACAAAAACAGTGTACATAAAATATTAAAACAAGAAGCTCCCAGGAGCCTGTAGCGCTCAACTGGTCTTTCAGTTGGCATTTCAGGGGGAATAACTCCAAACGAGTCATAAGATTTTTCTGAAATGTTGGTACATAGAATCTGGGTGTCCATGGGGTCCAAAGTTTAACAAAGGCTTTTTTGAGAAAAGGCTTTAAAAATCTTCTACTGGAGAACCAGCAGTAGCAAGGCATCATAATTTGTCTGAAACCAGTAGGACATGATGTTTCAAGTTTATACAAATGAAGGTCCCTGAGTCCATGTGGTCCGAGCACTTGGGGGTTCAAAGTTAGGCTTTAATGGGAAAAAGCTTTAAAAATCTTCTTCTTAAGAACCAGCAGTAGCAAGACAGTTGTGATTTGTCTGAAACATCAGTAGGACATGATGTTTCAAGTTTGTACAAATTAAGGTCTAGACCTTCATTTGTACAAACTCTACTGCTGCTTCAGACAAAGTATGACTCCCTTGCTACTGCTGGTTCTTCTTCAGGAGATTTAAAGCTTTTCCCATTTGAAACCCATTTTAAAACTTTCTTTGGACCCCATGAACCACCATATGAACAAACTAGAATCCCCAACTACCAAGGATCATCCCTACCAAGTTTGGTTAAATTTGGCCCAGTGGTTTCAGAGGAGAAGATTAAAATGTGATAATTTTATGACAGACGCTCAGTGGTAGCAAAAGCTCACATGACCCTTTGGGTCAGGTGAGCTAATAAGACATTTAGCATTGAAAGTTTATCCCTGAGTCAAGAATTTACCTAATATTGTCAGAAATTTGGTCTGCGTAAACTGCTGTTGACAAACCATCTGAATCATATTCACTCTCAGATGATAAGCTTGAAACACTTTCAAAACTGGATGTAAAGTCATGTAGCTCATTCTCTAATATGCAACTTGATTCTCTAAATGATGCAGGAGAACATGGGGGACTTTCATCAAGCCATGTATTGTCTTGTACATCTTGCAACATTAGACTATAAAAAACAAGAAATATTTCATGACACCTTTTATTATACATCTAATACAATAAAATAAAATGAACTAGAACGACTAGCAAGCAATGACTAGATTTTCATCTTAAATTCTAATAAAACAATAAATAAATAAAAATACAACAAAACCTTCATTTGCCACAACATGGACAATAACAAAATCAAACAACTTAATAACAAACTCTTAGAACGAGGTAAACATTTGGTTGGTTTTTGTAATCAGTTACAAAATTAAAGGTTAAATAATTAAAATATTTGGCTTTTCTGGGCACAGCATGATAGCACGGACTGCAACATGTCACTGAAGTAAAGTTGAGAGTTGAAGCAAGTGAGAACATAGAACTTTGTTGACCACAAAATTATATTAAAATTCTACAAAACTCATTTCATGCATATGAAGTCTAACAACTATTGACAGCAAACAATCATGGACCAATCAGTTTGTAGATCTGGTCTAACTGTTAGTTTTGTAGTTAAGGTTTTATGAACCCCTATGTTTTATTTTAAGCGATGGGGGCCATGTTTTTTTTCAAGACTGATATAATGGATAAAATTGAAAAAAAAGACACATACATGACATAAAGATAAATTGCATTTTTTTTGCAGTTGTATAAAAACAATATGTAAATAAAAATGTGTAAATAAAAAATCACATCACAAAAAGAGATAAAAAAAAAGTACAGTGAAACCTGTCTAAACCGAATCCCTTTGGGACAAAAATTTGTATTCAGTTTAGACAGGTATTCGGATTAAACAGGTTTTATTTGTATAGACATGATAGATACTTAAAACGGGACTATATATGGAGTTTGGTTTACACAGATTTTCGGTTTACTCAGGGTTCGGTTTAGACAGGTTTCACTGTATAACAATATTCTTGAATACAAATTTATACATTGAAACTGTAATGTATGGTGTTTGTCACATATCATTAAAAACCCACAGACAACCCTATATATTGAAGTCACAACTTGTTTCATTTACAAAACTATTGTCATATGAAATTCAAATGGACAGATATAACTGGTAAATGCTTATAGCACGTGAATATTCAATTGATGTCAACAAATGAAGATAAAGTACTTTCTTGCTTACATATCAGAAGGCTCCTCATCACTGGAAAGTCCCCCACTGTGAAGTGAATCATCACTTTGAACCTCATCCAATTTAGAAGAAGTGGACTTTTTTTCTTCTGATGTAGAATGTTTCAACAAAAACTCTTTTAATTTCACAGCTGATCCAGAAGTTGCTGCCTTTTGGACCCTCTTTGCATTACAACTTTTCATATCTAAAAGTAAAAAAAAATGTATACAGGTCATATTGGTCTACAGATACTACAACTAAAGTTATTTACATAATCATTAAAACAAAATATCCAAATTACTGCAATCAGAATGACCAATTCTGGTGTTTATATTTCAATGTGGGGGAATAGAATAAAGAATGGTAACAGAAATGTGTCAAAGCGACATTAACCCAACTAAGATGTACAAAACAACCCAAGGCCACCAATGGACCTACGTATATAACACAGCGATTAATCCTGTACCCAGAGGCGGGCTTTATGTTTATAAGGGGTATTGAGTAAAACAGAGAAATAGATCTTTAGTGATCTTTAGTAAGTAAGGTTGTTTTAAAAGAAAGTTGATTGCTGTCGGAAGTATTGTTACCTTTGATAATGCAGTATGGTTAAACATAAGGTAATATTTATATTATATTAATTCACATGCTCTAAAACTTAGTTGGTTAACTTTAAAAGGCTGTTTGTTCCTTAAGGGGGGAGGGGAGGGGGGTAGTGTGTCCATCTGTAACAATCTTGTAGACACTATAACAGCCAGTCCTTAATTTTATATAGCATACATATATCCCAGTGCTTTTAAGAATTGGGGAAAATATGGTGCTTCATGCCATTCAAAAGACTGAATTGTCATAAAGGGTGTAATTATTACTCAATCAAAATAGCTTTAACATTTGATTGCATATCATATAATAGTAAGATTAAGGTATTAGTTATACATGTATAACAAATCTTGCTAACAATAAAGTGTGCTTGTTTCATATATATATACTTACGCTTATTTAGATTAGTCGTACCAAAAGATCTATGCAAATGTATGTCTACACTGCATGCACATGACGCTAAGGTGGGTGATTTGATGACGACATCAGGAAACTTGTCTTTTACTTCTAAAATAATACACAGTAATCAGTATTAAAGGTTGAGATACATCAAAGCATTTTAAAGATATAACACTGTTAAAGATAAAGCTACTTGCAAAGTATCCATAAAGTGTAATAATGGTTTTATCTTCATCATTTAGTCATTGTTAAGCTAAGCTGCTCTTAATATTTATCTGTGAGTGATTGATTGATGGTTTAATGCCACGGCTGCATCGATAGCTTATTAATATAAGGTGTATGTGTATATGAAATAAATATATATGAAGCCTGTTTTGTATTATTTAAAAAATTCTGAACTGAATCTTTACCTTGCTAGCAAACAAGGTAACAATACTCTTCTCAGACACATTATTGATTCCTGAGCCAACCAGTCATTACTCCAAATTCTGAATGTTGTGCTTTTTTTTTATTTACAGTACATATATTTCAAGAAATCGTCAATTGATTATAATATTGTTATAAGTTTTTAAATAAGAAAAATACCTACAATCTCACTTACTTTTTTTAAATATCAACATTCTATTTTCTGCATTTATAGGAGGCCTTCCGACATTTGCCTTCTTTGCTGGTTTGACATCATCCGATTCAGCTGGTAATTTTCTTTTTGCCATTGATTTTTTGTCCATCAATATCTGATTTTCTGATCTCACTTCCGTCTCTACTACTTTAACTGAAAATTAATGAATTGGGTCATTAATAACAATATTTACAGTGACACTAAGTACATGTAATGACAGTTGAAACAACTGTATACATGTTTATTGATACAATTTGATATGCAAACATAATGGATATAAATAGACAGTGGCAAATCCAGATTTTTTTAAAAGGAGGGGGGGGGGGGGCTAATTTTTTTTCAAAATAAAAGGGGACTGGATAAGAATTTGGGGATACAGGATATTGCAGTTTAAATGTTTTGTGTTTTTAAACTTTTTTTTTCTTCTTTGTCTGCATCCACGCCTATCTTCCGGAGTGCGCTAGGTTGCACCTGCCTCATATTAAAAATTATCCAAAACGTTTGAATTTGTATACCTATAATCTCATAATTTTGTTGAATAAGTGGCATCATTAATGTGAACTGGCTTTCTGTGTCAATAGCAAACACTCTGCCTTTTGGGAACTCTGGCTCTGGCTCCATTCTCCTAACGCTGAGCTTGATTTTATAGTTCATCACAAATATTTCATTTGCTCTTTCTTTAATGCCACATGTTGCGTTCATCCGTTCTAGAACTTCTGACAGACTTTCCACATTGTCCTCGTCATATTTGAAGAAAAATGACCAACGTACAGCCGGTTTATCATGGCCTGCTTTGTAGATAGCGCACGTCACTTCGTGCAATACCTTTTTTGATGTCATATTCGTGTTCTTACCAAACTTTCTACATGATAACTGGTTCCTTACTGTTATTTCATACAGAACGCTAACGAACGCAAGTCAAAAACGGGAACCGGAATAAATTAAAATGTAAAATTAAACCGATATCGGGTTTCTAATTTCCGTAAATTGAGATTGCTGTGCGTTTACACGCTAGGTGATCGTAGGTATAGTTGATCAAAGTTATCAGTTATATTTTAGATAATTTAAAAAACCTTTTAGATCATTTTATTTTTTTTAAACTTGGTAATCATTTAATCAAAAATACAGTCCTAGGTAATCAAATAATCATGAAATATTTGGCTTAATAATCAAATAATCATTAAAAAAACGGCCAAGTAATCACATAATCAAAAACCCCATGAGGGCCCTCGCCTTTTACACCGAACTCTTTATCTACAAGAATAGCATGTAAAATAATGCGGGTATCTACTTCGTCGGGCGTACAAAATGATTCTCAAAACCTGAATACTCCTTCTGAGCAGAATTGGGGTCCTTGGAAGTGCTAGCTAGATAAATGACGCTTGAAATATACTAAAATATACATGATCTTTTCGTGTTCCCAGACCCTCGATAAAGCTTTTGTTTGTGCTAATTTCTCGCATATTAATAAGCAATTCAGTTATTAAGAACCCTGACATATAACACACGTATTTCATTCCTACTTTGTTTAGGGCTTGATGGGTATAGTTTTACAGGACTGTTTGCCATATTCCGGGTCTGAAATGTGACCGAAGGATTTGATTTGTATATTACAATTATAACAAAAAATCAATTAAAAAAAAAACAATTAAAAATATAAAAACCAACAAAAAATATATTTCCTAAAACAAAACAACGATCTTCAAAATAACTCGACTATTCAAAACATACATATCGACCATACAACAAGTAAAAAGAGAAATAAAGTAAGTGACAATTGTCCTAGTTAATGACCTGATAGTGTAAGCTACAAAACGATTAACGACACGAGAAAAGGCGTGTTTGAATCAAGGCAGAATTATCACTAAACTTGTGTTTTGAATTGCTATTTTCTTCTCACCGATTCACATTACACGAAATATGTTTAGCACACATATGAACCATGTCTTATTGATGAAATCAGAGTAAAAATCTTGTGAAAGTTACACGCAATAAATTTTCTTTCGTTCAAAATGTGACAAATTTCAGCTAAAAAACAGTCTTACAAAAATCATGAAATACTTATACTTAAATTATATAAATCTTTTCAGTTTTTGTTACATGATAAATTTAATTTTTAAGCTAGATGATCAGTATCATTTGAACAAATAACACAGAAAGCAATAATTTTATTTTTCGTGTTGAAGATGGCCTGTATGAGTAAGTATTTTTGGGTACCCTTAGAAAGCACAAAATTTTGAAAAACGTGACTACGGAAGCTTACGACGACATTCATGATTGGAAAATATAATGATTTTCCAATAGTTTGCATATAAATATAGCCATGTGTTATACGTTAACTTAAACTCGTTAACTAGACGTCTTTTTCGATACCGGGCACCCTACTAATATGTGCAAATGCATTTATCTCCACTCTTTGCCAACTGGAAATTTCAACCAATAACTCCATATTTGTCATATGGTGAATACAGACCAGTCCATATTTGACGCTTCCGAATCTACCCAGATGCATATGCAGAGTTATCAATCAGTTTTTGTCTATATTTTGCAACAAAGACATCCATTTTGCAGATGTGCATATTTTACCTCTGGTTTTTTCTTCTTCAAAAAGACACATATCAGAGCAGAAAGAGAAAATGGAGGTGGGGGTTGCATTGCCCATATCGATTTTATTATTCAAAACAATGACCATCATCAAAAATAAGCAGTTTTAACATCTCAAACTAGCTCAAATATAAGGAAAATATTTTAAACGCGCCAACCAAAACTAACCATATCATCCACTCGGTACCTCCTTCCATCTAATACTATAAAGGCATATTAGGTGGCAATTGGAAACCGAGGCACCTTGATTGATGACTACTCCAGCTAATTCATAATAAGCTTATGTACCCTAGAAAATGTTAAAAACTTCCATAAATAGATAGTTTATTCTATTCTCATAAAACCAGGCAGGTACAAAAGTTGCAGAACCTTAAAAACATGCATACAATATGTTAGATGTTATTAAATAAAAAAATAATCAGAAAAAAAATGAATAAATAGATAAAAATAGAACAAAATAATGAAAAACATGAGAATCTCGCAAGGTTACCTTCAAAACTACCATCAATTACTACTTGGATGAAATGGTGGTGTAAATTAAGTAAAAGCTCGTGCGTTTTAACGACACATCATCCGAATTTGAAGCGAACTAATTAACTGTTTGCAAAAGTATTAATTATTCTGAATACTCAAAATTTTCTTCTCCCAGGCAGATAGATAACCTTAGCCGTACTTGGCACCAACTTTTTTGGAACTTTTGGTCCTCAGTGCTCTTCAACTTTGTACTTGTTTTGGCTTTCGAACGTTTTTTATCTGAGCGTCAATGTTGAGTCGTTATGTCAAGAAACGCGCGTCAAGTGTATTAAATTATAATCCTGGTACCTTTAAATAGCTATTATTTGTGTTTTACTGCCCAGTATTTTCTCCTATTTATTTTTCTTGTAGTCCTGTCATGTTATGTTGTCATTTTAATGTTATATTTAACCTTGCCATAAAAAAGGGAGATTAAGCCACAAAACCAGGTTCAACCCACCATTTTTTCTTAACTTATGTACTGTACCAAGTCAGGGAAATGGCTATTGTTGTGTTATAGTTCGTTTCTCTGTGTGTTGCGTTTCTGTTGTGTCGTTGTTCTCCTTTTATATTTGATGTGTTTCCCTCAGTTGTTAGTTTGTAAACCGGATTTGTTTTTTACCTAAATCGATTTATGAATTTCGGACAGCGGTATACTACTTTTGCCTTTATAATCAACACATCAGCGTGCAGCGATAAAATTAAACAAAGATATAATTTTAAACCTATGGAATATGTATGTATAAAAAGTAAAATCACAAAAATACTGAACTTAGAGGAAGATCAATTGGGAAAGTCCATAATCACATATGTTTTCCCCCAAAATAAACTTCTTTCTGATTTGATTAATTGGTTTAAAATTTGAATTGTCTGTATTGGAGTTGTAAGAGTCTTTATTTTCAACTTCAAAATCCATATAAGTACATCAGTTTGTCCAGTAGAGCGGGTGGTTTTTCTGGCAACACTCCCGTCATTTTCTTGATTCTTAATTTTGCCAGACCTAAAAGTCCTTCGATGAAGTTTATGCAACACCTGTTTGAGCTTTTGTACCCTACGCTGTTAAGTTACTGAAGCATTCCTCTGTCAAGGAATCATATGGCCTAATTATCAAAAAAAAAAAAAAAAAAAAAAAATAGCGGATCATAGTGTGATATTTTTGTTTTCATATTATTGGTGTTCCCTTATCACCTTTGTCCACAAACTGCATAACATGTACCTCTTTCAATCACAACGAACACCTAAAACTTTGGTTTCCAATTCCTTTGCGATATTTGCCTTTTTCCAAACAAACTTGTCTTTTTCTATAATATCTGTCTTTTTCGAAGGGCAACAGTATTCTGCAGCAATCCTGAGGAACACTCTTTTCTAAAAATACTGTACCAGTCTATTTTAGTTTTTTCATCAACACCAGGAAGAAGGTTATTAGATATACTTGAAAATGTAATCCATAAGTTAACAGTAAAGTATCTGCATCAATCTAATCAGCGATAGCTTACTCTACTAAACTTTTTTGAAATTTTGGATCCTCAATGCTCTTTGTACTTTTGATCTGAGCGTCACTGACGAGTCTTATGTAGACGACACGCGCGTCTTGTGTACTAAATTATAATCCTGGTACCTTTAATAACTATTTACTCTGCTCAAATACAAATAGGCTAAAATTGGAATTTTACAGACGGAAAACACATAAAAAAAAACCCAAAGAAAACCAGGGTGCCATCATATCTCAGGAGCATGAGTTCGAATCCAGGCCAGGGAATAAAAAAATTGCGTCCGAACATTTACAATTCTAACATCATTGGGCTGTTATTTAGATTTATTATATGTACAGAGTGTGTTTTTCAGCCTTGTATCACCGTCAATGGTGATCTGATAGCTACAATGTACAATATGTGGTAGAGTTGTCTCTCGTTCAGACATACTTACAACATAATTTCTTCTGTGACTGCGTCCTACATTAATTCGTAAGAGCCTCTAAGACAAATATTTCAGGAGATCTGTAAAAATTTAATCTTCATGTCAAACATATCGTGTACGATGTTAAGACGCGCTAGATTAAAACTGTCGAGGAAATACTCGTCATTCTATGGTTATTATTCAAACTAATTGCAACATAAATCTTCTTTGCGGAAATCATTAGAGATATTTTTTATTTTTTCGTAACTTTTATTTTTTTTAACTTAATACAGAGACATTACGTATAAGAAACATATTAAAAATAGAGATAAATCGAAATAGTAGAATGTCGTAACTTTTGGCGTAAAAAATCAAGATTTTACTTCAAATTTTAAGGAAAGATATAGCGCTTGTAGATTGAGAATGACGATATTGGATATCTTGTAATTGTTAACTGTAGACGACGAATCTAGTGTCCATCCATTTCATTCAAGTAAGTAAATATAAGGCTTATTTAGCACTCTGAAGAGTTGAAGCTCTCATGCATGATAGTAGGAACAGTTGGACGGCAAACGATATAATTTGCTTCTAAGGTCAAGACTTTGGTCACGCGATAAAAGGTTAGAGCTTACGATATTTTGGCAAACGTGCATGCCTTGTGGTTTCAGGACTCGTATCGTCTTATTAGTACTCGTACATTAATGAAAATCAAGTATTCAATTCTAGACGTCCTTATTTTATATAATTATTATTAAAACTTTAAACTTTTTTTCTGAAAATTTTCGTAAGTCCACGGAAAATCCCTAATAATTCCTTAAATAGGTTTGGTAACGTGTTGAGGGGTATAAAATTTGAAGTAAAACTATTTTTGGCTCACATTTCTAAAATGTTTGTATTGCTACTATTCTAGATTACAACATTAGATCAAACTAGCTTCATACTGAAGGAACTCAAGTATATTTACAAGCTGAGTCTTGGACTTTACTGAGGCAAATAATGTCTATTATTTGCAAGGACAGGACTTTGGGAGAGATTAAGGAAGTAGATAATTTTAATATAGAAATAAAAAAAAAAAATGATACTAGCTGCTTTGTGTGAAATATTATCAAATTATTACATGGCATTTTACATATCACATGTATTATCAGCCCTAGGTTCAATATCAACCCAAGAGCCACATGAGGAAATTTGCGGCTACAAATGTTCCCTTAAAGGAAATTTTGTCAAGTACAACTTCCTTTGAGGAAATGTTTGACAAACACTTTTCCTTAAGGGAAAATTGAAGACTAAACATCTATTCTAAGGCAAACATTGTTTTGCCTAATTTCCTCGAAAGAAATTTCTGTACATTAAATTTCCCCAAAGAAAATGTTTTCCTCTATTTTTAGTCATTGCTATACAAAAAGTTTGAAAAATAATTTTTACAAGACAAAATAAAATTGATACAAATAATATTTAAAACTTTAATAAATTTTTGACTCAAAATTATCATGACATACAAAAACAATAGGTCTGGGTATTGTTATACTTTATATATATGACTTTAACTTTGATTTATAAACATTTTTTTGTAGCAAAGAATTCTGTTTTCTTTGTTATTGTTTCAATTGCAATACATTAGTAAGCAACCAATTTGAATGTCGAACCATTTGTGGTGTTCTTAAGAATGCTTTTACATTTGCAGATTAAATAATAAAATAATATATAAATATTATTGTAAATTCAATTTTTCTTCTGTTTCAGCTACTGTTTACAGTTATTCAATCCAAAATGCCTAAAATATAAAAAGATCAAGATGTAGTATGCGGTTGCCAATGAGGCAACACTCAAAGAGACCAAATAAAGTAGAAGTATTACAAATGACATGTTACGAAAACGATAAACCTTTGCTGCATACATTCATACAGCGTATAACATGTTCCTCTCGACGAGCTCTACATTTTATACAATGAGCTAAAAAATGTCCGACCGTCTGTTCAAAAGTTACAACGGGATGATTCTTAAAAGTATAGTATTGTGTGTAACTATATCTTTTTAAAGGTAACAGATAGTAACCTACTATACACTGCAAAGATGATCAGTAATTTAAGACCTTCAATTTGAGGTCAATGTCAGTTCATGATGAAATTTAACATTGACCTTCACAGTATACTATGACGTTAAACTTGTGATATTTGAAAGGTCAAGTGGTCCTGGGATGAATGGTGGTATTCCCAGGTCTCTACGACTTATGGTTCTCAAGTTTATTATAGCATCATATATTTGATGATTCATCATGACTTCGATAACCTTTGGAATTGTCCCAAATTTTTTTCTACAATGTTGTCATTGAACTGCAGATTATTTATCACATGTATCTGCTGTAGTTTCAGAGATAATTTAGATAAGTTTTGCGAGCGGAAGCATGTATTTTTGAACCAACAACAGGTTTCAACTTGAAATTTTCTGAAATTGAAGAGTTTAAATGATTATATGTTTGACCAAATACCAAAAAACATTTAATTTGAAAAAACTCCAAAAAATCAATTTTGAAATTTTCACGTTTTGCATTTACTTTGTAAGTTTCATAAGTTCTATTTATACAATTGATATTGCATCATTTTTGGCACTTTGTCAATGGGGTCATCTGATATATCAAATTGAAGGTCTTAATAAACTCTGCTTAAAAATGAAAATTTTTAAAACCCAGTTCCATACCAGGGAGAAGGGTGGGTCATTTAGTGCAAAAATTCATTTTTTTTAGATGGTAAGGTTGTCGCATATCAAAAAAGAACATAAAGCGTACATATCAAATTAACCTCCCCCAAAAATTCAATTTGGTTGAGTGGGGTCAATGATTGCAAAAAAGCAATTTTTCTATCAAGACAAGGTTGTTCTATATCAAATGAAAGGTCATGTGTACATTTGAAATATTAAACTCCTGACCTCCAAAAATGAGTTGGATGAGGTTATTAAGTGCAAATATCAAATTTTCTAGAACATGGCGTTGTCGCATATCAAATGAAAGATCAACAAGTCTTTGTTACATATTTCATACTGCCGATCTCAAAAATGAAGATGGATGAGGTAATTAAGTGTAAAAAGCGAAAAGTTTCAGAAGGTAACTATGCTTAACGTATATCAAACGAAAGGTCGTACACATTACACTACAAAAAACATCACTTTGACAGGAGAGACCTTTCAATTGTTGTACAAACAATTGAGATACTAGTTAAAGTAGAAATAGTTATAAGTCTAACAGTTTCTTGTTTGCATTTACAAATGCACATACATTTCTCTTTATTGATGAGTGAAAATAACAGTACTGAACAATGACTGGAATTTTCAGTACTGAAAAACAACTGAAATTGTCAGTACATTTTTTTACATTGTACATTACTTTAAACATACATACAATACATTGTACTGAATACATAGGAGTTAGAAATGTACTGATTGAGGACAATTTTTACCAGTACTGTGTATGTTGTGGCATTTAAAGAACATGTAAAAGCTGTAAAAATACCTGGAAGTATAGCAAAGGGAAGACAGGCTAATTCTGTGTGTGCCAGTTGTCAAGCCTTTTTCAAACACTGGCCATCTAGAAGACATATATTTTAGTAAATCGTACAAAAAATTACATAAAAAGGTTGTTTATGTAATTAATACGCGTTTCTTGTTTCTTATTTTTTTTTATAAAGATTAGACCGTTGGTTTTCCCGTTTCAGTGGTTTTACACGTCTAGTAATTTTGGGGCCCTTTATAGCTTGTTGTTCCGTGTTGAAGGCCGTACATTGACCTATAATGGTTTACTTTTATAAATTGTTATTTGAATGGACAGTTGTCTCATTGGCACTCATACCACATCTTCCTTTAGCTATTCACATATTGTAGATTGGAATACTATTTTCATATTATTCGATACACATGGCATTTTAGAAAATAACATTAAAAACTTTAAATTAAATGCCAATCGATGAACCTCTTTAACATTAGTTAACATTCATGAATAAAATAACAGAATTACAATGTGCACGTATTTAGTATTTCCAAAGGGCATTACTAATTTAAAAAAGTCGATCGTCCACCATTGTGAAATTTGTCCAATTAGATTACTGATAGGAACTTATAGAAAAAGTTTTATAAACATCTGGCAAGAATTGTACCTGAATTTAGTATGTCTAAGAGGCATAACTCTTTTTAAAAAAGTCGGTTGTCCACCATTTTAGAACATGTCTGAAAAAATACGGATATTAACCTGAAGTATAAGTTTTATAAAAATCTGGCAAGAATTGTACCTGCGAGAGCGGTAACGAGGCCATTTCCGATTACTTTAATATTTCTAAGGGAAATAACTCTTTTTATAAAAGTTGATGGTCCACCATTTTAGAACTTGTCCGAAATATTGCTGATATTAACCTCAAGTAAAAGTTTTATAAAAATGTTGTAAGAATTGTTACCGACTTTCCATGAATTTAATATTCCAAGGAACATAACTCATTTTATAACTTGTCTCAGAAAATGCTAATATTTACCTTGTATAAGGCAGCAACCATTTGATTTTCTAGGGGGGGGGGGGGGAGGGCAATGGATTTTTTTAGAAAAAAAAGTTTGTTTCCAGTTTTTGGAGAAAAAATTATTTGTTTTCAATCCTGAGAAAAAAAATATTGTTTGTTTCACCCTCAGCTGCCACTATATGTAATGCTAAAATTGAAAGAAAAAAATTGTTGTCGACTTGTCGCTAAAAAAATAGTTTGTCCGGGGAAAAAATCCATACCCCCCCCCCCCCCCCCAGAAAATCAAATGGTTGCTGCCTAAGTTTAATAAACATCTGACAAAAATTGTAATCCTGAGAGCGCTTACAAGATCGGACTGATGGACGGACGATAAGACACCTGTTATTTTCATTTCCTCCACAACGCGTTACGCGGTGGCTAAAATGTGTAACAACATACATAGGCGGATCCAAAAACGGGGGGTCCGGGGGTTGGACCTTCCCTTTTTTTTGGACGATCAATGAATTTGATTGGGAGCATGTAGTAGGAACCCCCCTTTACTCTGGGTTGGGACCACCCTTTAAACTGACTGAATCACCCCCTGACACAGTGTAGTAACTCCATTTCCTTTGCTCTCTCGCGATCCCTTGGACCAATTCTCGGCTTCTTAATTTAGTCCTATAAAAATTATAAAATAAAGTATTTAAAAACGAAAATGAAAATAGAAATTATTTGTATGTAAACAACATATTCACAAACGGAAGTGATATCATTTAAATCGATAGTTGAACAACCAATTATCTTTATTGTTTTTGGTACAAATGAAATGGTTGTAACAAGAGCTGAAATGAGAAGGTAAGACATGGATCACATTTAATTGCTCTCAGCGCTCTCATCACAACAGTAGAAGGTGTTTTAAATATATCATAATCTTTATTGCAAAATTACACCCATGAGGGTCAAGCAATTGAATTAAATATTGTAATGTCTGAAATTAACTTAACAAATAATGCTTAACTCTTCAAATTGTCACGGCTGACAAAGCTACAAAGTATGTCGTCACAAATATTACATTTTACTATAGACGCGCGCCTTTCAAATGCTTATGAAGTAAAATGAATACAAATCAATAGTATGTAAGATAAACCAGGACTTCTAAATAATAAATATTGGACAATGCATGAAAACATCTATGAGAACTGCTACTTCCTGGATTAAAAATAGATTGGAGTTATTTGTTTCGTTTTTATTTCTGAGGTAAGAGGTGTTTGAGCTCTCGCCAATAGGTGTAACCCTTACAAATTCTTTATAGAAAATTATTTTCTTTGTAGAATTATCTTAACAACATTTGTATGCTGCTTAATTGCTGCAGTTCCAACATTTAGCTTGGAAACATGGAAAGAAAATTCAGTGTTTGCTGGAACAATTGTGATTGTCAGTTGTTTACTGCTATTTAACAATTATCGAAGGTATTTATTCAGAAATAACGATTGCTCCTCTAACTGTAAAACTTTAACATACAGATCTTTATAACTTTATTGCAAGAAGTGACATTAATTTAATTATTTGATGTTGTATTTCCAGTGCCTTTATATGTAAGCCGCCATCTTTAATTTGGCGGCCATTTTGGATTTTTTTCGTGGCTCAATATCTCAGTTTTGTTTTGACCCCTTTACCTCTCATTGTGCCAAGTTTACTGCTTTTACCATAAAGTAATCAATTATTCTTATATCCGCTGGACTATAAAATGTAAAAAATGTTCTTTTTTTTATATCGACCTTTTTCCATTTTCAAAGTTACGGTCATTTACACGGAACTTTGTTTAAAGTTGACGACTTTTAAAATTGTTTAGATTGTGCAAGAAGTCTTCCAGTTTAATTTCATTTTTACGTTTAAGTTTTGAATTGTTATCGAAATTTGAAAGTTTTTCAAGAGTGGTGTTTACATACTTTTCTTGAACAATATGTTTTAAAAAAATTAAGAGAATATTTGAAAGCTTTAAATGATAATCAAAAACAACAAATACTTCTTCATTAATATTGAATTCTTTAAAAAATGTGCTTTGCAAAACTGAACCAAGTATATATTCAGACAGACTTATTTACCTTGACAGCTTCTTTAACAAGAGGGTTTATTTCATGTCAGTTAGTTCTACAAATAAAATGAGTATTATAAAGGTCTGAAGTAAAGTTGAAACCGTCTTAAGGTAGCACAATACAAAGATTTTATAACTCCAACTCCCAAGTTTTAAACTGCTGTAACTTTCTTAATAATGCTTGAAAGTTTATAAAAGTGGTAGTTATGGATAGTTTACAGATCACTCTTTCAAATTAATGCAATGTTAGTATTATGCAACAATTATGTAACCAATTATAATATTAACTGTGTCTAAAATATTTCCCCCCAAATTTCCACTTTCAATTGAAATTAGCTTCTGCATAGGTTTTCCTAGAGGGTTGATTTTATTATATCTTGTTCCTATGGCCATCATCTACAAAAGGGTGTCTCAGATTTCAGATATAATGTATAGAACAAATTTTACACCTAATTAAACATTATCTTCTTTTATGTGGTTAGATTGTTCACACTGATTAGAGATTTATGAGAGAATTGAATACCATAGGGACAATTTGAGACACCCTTTTGAAGCCCATGATGTGTTGATTAAGATTTCGTTAAAATTTTCTATATAGTTAAAGAGATGGTAGAGCTAAATTTATTCAAGTGAACTGACCGAGATTTTGCCACTAATTACATAATAATTGATTACATAATGATTGCATAATAAAAATATTTCACTCATTTTAAAGATTAATCTTTTATCTATCTAAATATACCTCTTTTATTATTTTGTATGCATTCATAAGAAAGTTACAGCATTTTCAAGGTCAGTGATTGGATGTAAAAAAATCTTTGTATTGTGCTACCTTAACTCAGACTATGCAGGTATATTACATGCGGTTTTTTTATAATTCCAAGAACAGTTTGACCAAATTTATGATGCACTTTCACAAACCAGAGACTCTATCTGCCAAGGGTAAAAACATGCAATGTACGTGGCTCTGATTATAACTCTAAAATATGAGCAATAATCTACCGTAAATCAAATTTCGCTATTATATAGTATTATGGGTTTAATTATTGAATCACATACTTTGCATGATAAATCGAAAGGGACATGATGAAAATTAGACATATATTATATGGTAAAAATAACGCTCTATACTCATTCTTGGATAGTTAATGTGTAGATCTCTTAAATTTCCTATTATCAACAATGTTCCCAAGAAAATTATACCCTTTAACTTCGGTTAACTGATTTTGTTTATAAAAACATTTTGACTCCAAAGAATTTCTAGAATGAAAAATCATAATTTTAGTTTTAATTGTATCTACAGTCAGTTGCCATTTGAAGAAATATTTTTCCAGTTAATTTCAAGTAGATTGTAAACCATTTTGTGATTCTGATAATATTAAAGATCATCAACAAAATTTAGACCACTTACTGATGTTTCGTCTAAGGACATATACTGACATTTTCAATTAAAATTTCAATGAAGTTCATTAATAAAGCAATTAAACAATGGACGTCTCAAACGTCTCCTTGTTTTAAAATACGTTTTTTATACTTTTGTCAACTTTCTTCTATAACGGTTTACCCAACGCTGTTAAGTAGCCAAAGTTCTAAAATATCAGCGAATTGTCGACTAGGAAGACAATAATTCATTTATTAAGGAGTGCATTTATGATGATCCTGATAATATACAGAATTTTCGTTTGAAGGTCTACGTACACTGGTCAATGGTAAAACTTACACATTATCGTATATAAAACAAATTCAGCTATATTTTTTTTTTTTTTAATTTGAATTTTCTTACAAAACTTTAAAGTGTTTAATTTCCTCATCTAGAAAGATCAAATTGATGTTTTAATTATATACGAGTTACATTTTGTTTATTTACAATGTATTTTACTGTTCATAGAAGTTGTCTTCCGTTAATAAATGCATGACATTATGAAATTGAAGGTAAAACACATTTATTAATATCAGTTTCAACATCGTTGTTGGTCTTTCAAACATTTGTTCTAGTTGACAATTTGAATTATATTCAATCCTGAAGATAACTGGCAATATTGAACACGAGGCTCCTAAAAGCCTGAATTGCTCACCTGACTTTTTGTGATTCATTTTGCATTTCAATAAATACTAATGAGTGGCTTAAAAATGCCATTTAAAAGTTTTAACCTGCCATATATTCTTCAAAAAGCAAACGAATGCTTTTTAACCATATGTTCCATTTTAGTCAGTGGCTATGTTTTTTAAAGTTAGAAAACAAACCAATTGTGCTAAATTGTCCTTAAAGGGCAATAACTCCTTATTGGGTCAAAACCAAAATATTATGAAAAATGGGGATGTCTGCCTTGAAATACAGGTGATGCACACAGGCTCTTGTTTTGCATTGTAGCCATACCAGTTTTGAAAAATGACCAAATTGGGTGTTTTCACATATGAGGGACTTGTATAAATTGTACATAATATTTAAGTCTCCTGAATAGCGTCTCCATTGTTTGTTCGAGCCTCTTCAAATTCAAACAAGTTTAGTGACATTTTTTTAAAACCTAGTGAATTTGGGGCATGAGGTAAATAATTGCGCCCACGGATGTTTACTAATTGTTATATGCCGCTATGGCAAATGTTTTGTTTATTTAAGGATTTGTGGTGAGTCTGATTTCAATGTTTCATATTTATTTCGGGGGCATTTAGTGCTTGTTACTTGTGTTGTGTTTACTTTGAAGATCACACGGCGACCCAAAGATGTTGGCATTTATGCCTTATTCTATGTTATTGCAATGGCGTCTCATTGACCTAACTAACCCCTGTTTCCTTTCTTTTTTTTTAAATATTTTTATAACAAGATTGAAAAGGAAATGTAAAGGAAAGAGACCTTGATTGTTTGTAATTTCATTAAGATTGGTTCTATTGCTGACTCAAATATATCAATTCCATGGTTCTTTGCGGTGTTTGTATAGTGTACGGAAATCTTCAGTGAATCGCTGTATTTCTTCCACAAGGTTACGGAAATTGTACAAAAGACTGGTCTATTTTAAAATACCATTTCTTAAAAAATAATATACAGTCACAGAAAATAATTATATTTGTAAGTACGTCTGAGTCAGTGACAACTCTACAACAGATGTATCCGTCGGATCGCCATCAATGAAGGTGATACATGGCTGTGTACATAATTTATATACAACTCGTCTAAACATCAACCCAACAATGTTAGATCTGTAAATTTGCTTTCGCCAATTTTTGGTTCTTCCCTCGCCGGGATTCGAACCCATGCTACTGTGATATCGTGACACCAAATCGCCTGCACTGCAGCCGTCCCGCTAGACCACACGACCAACTGGGCTCTCAAAAAAAGAGCTTTCGCTGGCCGTGTGTTACCTTTCCTCGTCAGTTTTAATCTAGCGTCGTACTACAGTACATGATATATAAGGCATGAAGATGTTATTGTTACAGATCAGCTAAATTATCTATAGTAAAGGATCCTACAAATTAATGTAATATACAGTCACAGAAAATAATTATATTTATAAGTACGTCTGAGTCAGTGCCAACTCTACAACAGATGTATCCGTCGGATCGCCATCAATGTTGGTGATAAATGGCTGTGTACATAATGTATATACAACTCGTCTAAACATCAACCCAACAATGTTAGATCTGTAAATTTGCTTTCGCAAATTTTTGGTTCTTCCCTCGCCGGGATTCGAACCCACACTACTGTGATATCGTGACACCAAATCGCTTGCACTGGAGCCGTCCGGCTAGACCACACGACCACCTGGGCTCTCAAAAAAAGAGCTTTCGCTGGCCGTGTGTTACCTTTCCTCGTCAGTTTTAATCTAGCGGCGTACTACAGTACATGATATATAAGACATGAAGATGTTATTGTTACAGATCAGCTAAATTATCTATAGTAAAGGATCCTACAAATTAATGTAATATACAGTCACAGAAAATAATTATATTTATAAGTACGTCTGAGTCAGTGACAACTCTACAACAGATGTATCCATCGGATCGCCATCAATGATGGTGATACATGGCTGTGTACATAATGTATATACAACTCGTCTAAAGATCAACCCAACAATGTTAGATCTGTAAATTTGCTTTCGCAAATTTTTGGTTCTTCCCTCGCCGGGATTCGAACCCATGCTACTGCGATATCGTGACACCAAATCGCCTGCACTGCAGCCGTCCCGCTAGACCACACGACCACCTGGGCTCTCAAAAAAAGAGCTTTCGCTGGCCGTGTGTTACCTTTCCTCGTCAGTTTTAATCTAGCGTCGTACTACAGTACATGATATATAAGGCATGAAGATGTTATTGTTACAGATCAGATAAATTATCTATAGTAAAGGAACCTACAAATTAATGAAATATACAGTCACATAAAATAATTATATTTATAGTACGTCTGAGTCAGTGCCAACTCTACAACAGATGTATCCATCGGATATATATATATATATAGAACGCCATCGTATAGATTGTCAATGTCTTTCAGTGCGTTGAATGTTATTGCTCGGTCCTGTAGTCATGCGTCCTGGTCCAAGCATGAAATCGGCAACAATATTTTCTTAACTATGCGGTATGGGCTTTGCTCATTGTTGAAGGCCGTACGGTGGCCTATAGTTGTTAATGTCTGTGTCATTTTGGTCTTTTGTGGATAGTTGTCTCATTGGCAATCATACCACATCTTCTTTTTATATTAACCTTTGTTTTATCACAATTTTGCATGCACATTTAGCAAGCGACTGTTAAAATCAATTCCACCGACAGAAATGAATTTCAAACGAATCAGTTTATGCTTTGTGTTTATATGCCATGGTTAGTTTGGTCCGGCAACATAAGTTCGCCCATTAAGCCGTCCTCTGCGTCTTTCTTTTGTGGACCATTTTTGTTGACATTTTTGAATATTTCGTAGACCCCATCTCGAAACATGTATTCCTTTTCTTTTCATAATGATTCTTTAATAGGTTTTCTAACACCGTCAAAATTCACGTATTGTTCAAAACAGTTTTGGTAACCATTGATCAAGTGGTATCAGTCAAAAAAGATCTTTTATTACGTTTCCCTTAGGGTTTAATTTTTAACTATGTAAATAGTTCTGTAACGATTCGCTCAATTTTCTTCAAAGGTTTCGATGCATTATCAGGTGAATAAATAATAAATGACACTCTTTACTGATCCCTAATTAATACAACTGTCAAAAACCTAAAAAAAAAATAAAAAATAAGAATTCAAGAGGCCATTAATGCTATTACGGAAACTTGAAGAAGAAAAAAATAATGAAAGACAGACTCTCATGAGATCAAATTGGGTCATTGAATAAGATTCATTAGGTGGACCTCATAAGAACTATTACTATTACGATTATGTTGGCTAAGTGTTTTCGGACAACAAAATAACAGATGTTTCCATGAGATCTTGTAGTAAACATTATATGTTAAACTATGTTCGGCCATCTTTGATGACCGACTTGGTCTTCAGGTATAATGATCCAGAAAAAGCACCACATATTGATTTTTTTCTGCTAGGTGTAGATACAATTGGATAAGTGGTTTCGGACATGAAGATTTTAAAGTGATTTTCACATAGAAGTACCTTCTGAGGACCATTATGCCAAGTTTGGATTAAATTGGTCTAGTGTTTTCAGGAAAGATCTTTAAGTAAATTAGTGACTGACGTGCAGACAACCGACACTAAGTAGAGACTGAAGGTTGTAGTCTTGTAATTGACTTTTCCTTAGGCTTACATGCTATAACAGCTGATCTTCGAAAATAAAAATGCTAAATAGAAAAAAAAAATCATGTTTAGATAATATTTGTACCTATGTGAAATGGTTATTTAATTGAAAAAATGTGTTATGCCACGAAGAATAAAGAAGCTACATAACCTTGAAGTCAAGACAATTTTTTCTACTTTCTGTTTGCTGATTTTACTAGGCCGCATCACTCCTAGTAAACATGATATCCTTCCACTTTCCTGGATTGATATCCCTAAAAATATGCAAGATTTTTTTTAAAATCTATCTATATAGGTTTCAATTCAGCATAAACATTTAATCAAACAGAAAAACATGGACATGCACAGAAAACTGGAGTTGTAATACAAGAATGGTACCCAAAGATCACATGACATTTCAGGTCACGAGAGCTAATCATTGACAAAAGAAAAAAAACCAATTTGAAAGCAAACTCCGCCACATTATGTATGTACATGTATGGGCCTGTCCCAAGTCAGGAGCCTGTTATTCAGTGGTTTTCGTTTGTTTATATGTTACATATTTTTTTTCGTTCATTTTTGTTTATATTAATAAGGCCGTTAGTTTTCTTGTTTGAATTGTTTTACATTGTCATTTCGTGGCCTTTTATAGCTGACTATGTGGTATTGGCTTTGTTCATTGTTGAAGGCCGTATGGTGACCTATAGTTGTTGATTTCTGTGTCATTTTGGTCTCTTGTGGAGAGTTGTCTCATTGGCAATCATACCACATCTTCTTTTATATTCCTGAAATATATAAATTATTATTATTTTCAAACTTGTAGCTTATATAAGTCTATACAAATCACTTGTAAGAGCATCAATTTGAAACAGATCCCGTCTTTTTGGTATGTTGCATTTTGAGATGGCCTTGGAATCCATAAGCCTTTTTTATATTTATTGTTCAGCATTACTGGTATATCAGTACGTCTTTTTAGTTTCAGTATGATACATCTCCATGGAAATGAGATGTGTCAATGCTACTTTAAGTACATACATGTACGACATGTTGATATTTTGCCATTAGTATTACCCTTCATACCTTGACCTTAAGTTATCTTAAACCTAAATAAATGTATTCGCCGACGCTGCTGGAAACAGTACACCAAAGTCTCACTTTTCAACTGCGTTAAGGCGAGAAACAAATTGTTAAATTCATATATACATGTACGATCAAAATACTGAATCAAATGTCAATCGTAAAAGAAAAGTAAATATAAACATTTCTGAATTAATCTCTGACGATAAAGAAATCGGTAGATCAAAAGTATTGTTAAATACTGATAATTTTAAATTAATTTTCTTCCAATAATACATGTACCCCCTTTAAAGTGTTTGATGGTTTCTTTTTTTAAAACCAAAGACAAAGAACGTGATTGAAATAATAAATGCAGCATTATTGATCATTGATTATATTAATGGTGTGATGGCTTAAAGAAAATGTTTGACAGTTTTAATTCTTAATACATAATGAATATTGATTTCAGTTGTATCCAAACCGATTGGAATTCATACAAATCAAAACGATTTCTGCAAGTAATGAAGCTTTCTATTGACACTTCAACAGAAGTTGTTCGTATCCTGGCAAACCAAAATCTGCTTCAAAATTATGGCGGCTCTTTAACGACATTTCTACAATCGAAAAAGCATTATTTTTTTCATCAATGGGAAAATGGAAGGTTTACCTGTGTATGTTCTCCTGCAGGTTGTAACATACAGAGATCAAAAAGTATGGGCAATTGGTTATTTAAAAAGATATACTCACAAAGTTCGAATCCTGTTGGAGGCCATTTTATCGTCAGAAACAAAAATATAGAACAACATTGCATACATGCTTATGCTGTCAATCCTGGACTTTTGATAGATACTGCTGATATAACAGTTCTTGTATTCATTTTACGCCACTGTGGAGCGTTGAGTGTACAGCAGTCAAAATCATTGGAAGACATTGCTTTTATTCGAAACCAAATGTGTCATGCTTTTAGCACAAAACAATATACAGAAATGGAACTAGATCAAATGTGGAACACATTAGAGCAGGCTATTTTATTACTTGTTCCTCTATCATTTAAAGGAATAATTACAGAACAAATAAGACTCCTAACAAGAGTTGACTTCGAATGCGAAGAGATTGAAAGTATGGGAAGGAAAATAAATGAAATAAAAACAGTAAGTTGGTTTAAAACAACTGTTTATTTGTACGCAATGATTAATTATTACCTAATTAAGTGATGATTACAAAGACGATAATTGCATATGTTCTGTGTGAAAAGGTTTAATTACATAACAAAGAGCTATTTTACAAAAAGTTGCATTTAAAGCTCTTTTTCGAAACTTCGATTAAGTATATATCATGTTTATTTCAAACATTATTTTTTTTTCTTTTGTGTACTACAACTGAAATATTTTCTACAATAAACTGATTGTAAAAAAAATTGCTATTCAAATAAAATTGAGAATGGAAATGAGGAATGAGGAATGTGTCAAAGAGACAAAAACCCGACCATAGAGAAGACTTTACAATGACCAAGAATACTGAAGCGGATATAATAATATAATTGGACATTAAGCATTTAGGCTAGCAGTATACACACTCAATATTTATCAGATGGTCAAACATAACAATGTTAACAAACCTATGATTCTTATGTGTCAAATTGAAGAAATGAAATCATGACCTTGAGCCGTTCATGTATTAGGCATTTTCTGCTCTCTGGAGGTTAATTTTCTCATTTATATTCTGCTTTTTACAAGATACATTGCTATATTATTGTACTTTAGATGTTACAAACTATAGATGACAGTGTTAATAGAAATGGAATTTATACGGAAACAAGTAAAGAAATAGACACCAATATACAGGGTGCCAGAGAGGATATACGAGAACTTCAGAATACTGTTGAGAAGAATGGTTTAGTTACTATGGATCTCCTTCAATGCTTCAAGGATAAAGAAAACAGTCTTGCGGTTTATTTTGGTAATAGTTCAAGCCATAACAATTCTAGGGATGTAAAACAAGACATTTACTTTTAATTAGACTTACTTTGATATGGCAGCAGTGATGTCTGTCGTGTTTTACAGATGACTTTTGATTTTCCCTCGGTACCTTCTTTTTATACCACCGGGTCGGTTTTAATGATGTCGGCACAATCCGTTCTGCAGGTGCTTGCTGTTATATCTCATACTTCAACTTATGGTTTTTGATTACCTTCATGGTATCGCAATTGTCTTGTAGTACTACGCACGTCATACTTAATGAAAAAATGACTAACTACCTACTATGTATCTTGCAGGGTTTTTAGTGTTAATTGTAACGTTGCGCACGATGTTCCTACAACAGAACGTTACACCAAAAATGCGACCTCAAAGAGGATTTTGGAAATTTTAACGTCGGTTAATTGAATATGCAAGTTTCATTCGTTTTTTTATATGTTGTTGGTTGTTTCTGTCTCTGCTAAAAAATTGTTTATGTTTTTTAACCACGAATTGCCTCCAGTTGTGAATATCGATTTAACAACTGTTACCCTCTATTTACTTGAAAAATGCTGTATTGTATGTCATGGAGGAAGGAAAATTAAGACGGAAACAAGTTTTTCCATAAATAATTTAAAATAAAATTTTAGATGTACAAATTTTTTTAATCACATGCTGCTAAAATTTCATGGTGCATATCATCTGTCATTATAATTTTTCATACCTTGATTCGATACCAATACAAATATATCTGACACTCTGCAAGTAAATTATTTTTTTCCCCTTGATATATTTGAACTGAATATTGTTTTCATTAACACACAATTTATCAAAAAACAACCCTTCAATTAATTGAACCCCAGCTTGAAAAGTGCTTCCCCAGTCATCTAAAGTTGATTGATTAAGTTTGTTTAAGGTCTGACATACATTTTAAAATATAATAGTCCTCTCCTGGATCGTCCGTAAAAACGGCTAAAATAATCCCGGGTTGTATCAATTCAATAAAACTATTTTCGTTGCGATTAGTCTTTCGGTTACCTCCATTTCATTAACAAGTTTGTTTGCGAAAAAGTCCGGCTTCGCTAGTACAGGCATTAGATTCATCAGGACAAGTCGCGAACTAAAACATTTCGAGGACCTGTACTTTTAATTTGGTAAATACACCTTACTGACAGGACGACTTTAAAGATCTAAATCTGTTTCGGGGTACTTCCGCAACATATCTAAAAAATCGTCGTTTGCATATAGAGGACTGTCTTGGAGTCTCTAAATTGTCTTTACAAAAGTTGTAAAAATCATTTGCATTCTGAATCAACAATTTCCCCCTAGCAACTGCAAAATCAGCCTATTTTTTTTTATTTAACCTCCTGCGGCATCTCGTATTCATTTGGCATGGGATGTTTCGAAATAGTTTCTAACTATATTGAACCCAAAATCTTGTTTTGAATAGCTCAAATCTCCGAAACAGTGCCTTGATTGATACTGCGTTGCGCACCAGTCAGTAAATTCGTGCATAGTTAATACTCTTTAGGCAATCCGCTATTTGCCGTTGCGCCTCATGTGAAAACTTATGATCATGAGCTTAATCAGGACGTATAACCAAAAACTCTTCCTCAAAACGACTGCGTAGAGAAGATTTTATAGAATCTACAATTTTTGAACTCACGAACAATGAGGCAAATATTTGTACTACTGGTAGATGTTATTATAATCTTACCTTTTTTATATATTTTCTTCTATATATACTCATAAAATTCACTTTTAGTCGTTGAGTCAACGAAAAACGACGTTGGACATATTTTTTGTTTCAGCTGAATGTGCAGTCACTTCATTTGACAAAAAACGGCTTTAACGTAACAAAGAACTGACACACGTCGTTGTTCCCGCAAAGTTTCGGGAAGATCATAGAATAAGAAATATCATCACTATACATAACAGTTAAAACAGTAACTGTTGTTTGAAAATGTAACGTTGGACATCCGTTTTTTTTATAAAACTTTTTTGTTTAAATCCTGAAACATTCTAGATATAACTGAGTATAAGACCAAGAGCTAATAGAATTTAATTAAAAACATGTTCTGAATTTATTTTTATATTGGTTAGTGTTTGCGGACATATTTGTTTTGTTTTGCGGTGGAATTTTGAAGATTCTGTTATAAATAAATTTGGTGTATTAACTGTCTTCTGAATGGTTAAAAGTATTAGTTTTATTTTCAATGTTGTCAATTTTTATGGCAACACGCCCACTCTGACGTTGTATATTCATACGCCAACTTGTGTACGTACGTTGTTATTGTTAATATAAATAATATATATAAAAAGTTCTTTCAGCCTTATTTCGCGGATTATCCAATGTGAAGAGTCAAAAATTAATTTCATGGTTCAATACATTCAAAATAAATAATAGCCATTCATTATTTAAATCCAAGAGGTTGTATGAACAGCGTGCGTAACGTTTGTATAGTCTATAATTATTTTTTACGTGTGTCTGCTCTACTTAAAATACAGACATCTGCCATTTTCGTTTGACCCTGAATTATGTGTTTTACCACATAATGGATGTCTATTTCATATTTTCAAAGCCATATATAATAAGGAAGTACACCACTAATTCATGGTCCCATTGCTTTCTATGTTAAATTCCTCCATTTCAAGCAGGCACACCTCTTTCATTTTAAGTTCAAATAAAGTGGCAATCATTGCATGTCAAAGCAACACTTTATGGTGTTTTGTACTGAAAAAATCAACATACCTTTAATTGCATATAAGAAAGAACTGGTTCCCGGAACTTCGGATGTACCAAAACAGGTACTTCAGATCTGACAAACGGACTAAATGTACCCTCTTTTTAAAATTTGGTTCAGTTTTTTTTAATATTCAAAATTTTAAGTCCAAAAGTGTTCTACAATGATCACCAGTCCTTCAGCTTTCATTTGATGCCAAAAATACCTAAATATTCTATATATTTTGAAAGTTATCTTGTCTTAGGGAGGGATAAATCCTACTTTGTAAAGAATCACTCTGATTCAAACAAAAAAATCTCTGAAACTGATATTATCAACATGCTTGATTTCTTGATTGACAACATATTTGTTACGTTCGGAGGACGTGTTTTTCAACAGACTGTCGGCATTCCAATGGGAACAAATTGTGCCCCTCTACTTGCCGACTTGTTTCTTTATTATTATGAGGCTGAATTCATGCAGGAACTTCTTAGGAAGAAAGATAAGAAGTTAGCGATATCCTTTAACTCTACTTTCCGCTATATAGATGATGTTCTTTCACTAAACAATTCAAAATTTGGTGACTATGTGGAACGCATCTATCCCATCGAACTAGAGATAAAGGATACTACAGATACAGTTAAGTCGGCTTCATATCTTGACTTTCATCTAGAAATTGACAATAAGGGTCGGTTGAAAACAAAACTTTACGACAAAAGAGATGATTTCAGCTTTCCAATTGTGAACTTTCCATTTCGAAGTAGCAACATTCCAGCAGCACCTGCATACGGGGTATATATCTCCCAATTGATACGATATTCCCGTGCTTGCATTTCCTATCATGATTTTCTTGATAGAGGGTTGCTGCTCACAAGGAAGCTATTAAACCAAGAGTTCCAAATGGTGAAGTTGAAATCATCCCTTCGTAAATTTTACGGACGCCATCACGAGTTGGTTGACCGTTATGGAATGACCGTTTTACAAATGATATCGGATATGTTCCTTACGTCGTAACTACAATTCCCTTCCCTTTCATGAATGCGACCTACCGAATTAGACTATTTACCGGATTAAAATTTTGTAATCACATAAGCAACACGACGGGTGCCACATGTAGAGCAGGTTCTGCTTAATACCCTTCCGGAGCACCTGAGATCACCCCTAGTTTTTGGTGGGGTTCGTGTTGTTCATTCTTTAGCTTTCTATGTTGTGTCATGTCTACTATTGTTTTTCTGTTTGTCTTTTTCATTTTTAGCCATGGCGTTGTCAGTTTGTTTTAGATTTATGAGTTTGACTGTCCCTTTGGTATTCTTTCGTCCCTCTTGAGTCTTCTTTTACACTCATGCGTAGGAACTATTTTGTGTTAAATATGTACTACTTTCTGGTATGTGCTTTCTGGCCGTGCCCGAATTAGTGGTGTTACACCATAAGTAGATGTTAAATGATTGCTTACAATAAATCTTTATGTTAAAGCCAAGATAACAAGTATGTTAACAATCGCAGGTTATCCTCATGTCTTCATCACAAGCGTCGTCCTGAACATGTATGAAATATTTGCCATTGGTCTTTGAGAAACCAACAATCAATCAATCATTATAAGCCAAACCAATACAGTATTTCTTTCTGTTACTTGAAAAAAATTCCGGGATGAAAAAATACGAAACAAAGTCAAAAGAAAAAAAATAATAGTCTAATTCCCACTATAAAATTAACGGGAAAATATAGAAGACAGCCAACTATGACAACCACAGGATTTCAGGTTCCTGGTTAAGTAAAAAACTATACAGTATTTATACTATTTGGCGAAACAAGATTGATAATATTTTAAAACCTCTCCTTTTTTCTTTAACAGTGGTTTATAAATACAACAAAAGGACAGAATGTAAAATCAATTGGGAAAGACTTGGACGATACGATTAGTAATATGAAAGCAACACTTCCTAAAGTGTATGTGTCAGGAACGCTTTTCCAGACTTATCTTTAGGAACTTGGCATTTATCAGAAACGCTCGAGGCCGAATATCTAAAACTAACGAATGTATATAAGGACCGAAACAGTTGCGATATATTTCCATAAAAGACATAAAAGTATAGCCAAATCCATCTAAGGTCAACTTTTCCTAAATTACTACGTGACATATGTACTACGCGTACAATATATATGTCATATATGGGTCATTTTCAAAAAATGTCGAATTTTCAGAACACCATCATCATTTCACCAAAGGGAGTAGTTATTTCACAACAGCAATCAACAAGTGAAACTGCGAGCTACTGCTCACTGATGATACCCCCGCCGCAAGTAGATAATATTAATAGTGTAAAAATATGCAAGTGTTCGGTAAACAGGAAGTTGTCGAGTGATGAATCTGAAAACGCATCACACGGTATAGCTGACTTATATAAATCCTGAAACCAAATTTCAGAAATCCTTGTATTGTAGTTCCTGAGAAAAATGTGACGAAAATTTTCAACTTGGCTATCATGTGTAAAATCATACAAGTGTTCGGTAAACAGGAAGTTGTCAAGTGATCAATCTGAAAACGCATCACACGGTATAGCTGACTTAGATAAACCCTGAAACCAAATTTCAGAAATCCTTGTATTGTAGTTCCTGAGAAAAATGCGACGAAAAATATTCATGGGACGGACGGACTGACTGACGGACTGACTGACGGAAGGACAGACAGAGGTAAAACAGTACACCCCCTTTTTTTAAAGCGGGGGTATAAAAACAAAGAAATGTGTCTATCCTATTACTATGGTTGTTATGGTTACAGTAACAGGATAGACAATTGAAGACAAAAACGTCGTTAATTTTTTTTTTATCTTAACATATAGGTGCAAGACGAATGAAATATTTCTTTGTTTGAACTCATCTTAAAGTTATAACGTCTTAATCTTCCCAATTAAGCATTTACAGTTGCAATACTGATATCGGTAACAGGATAGACTTTTATATAGTGATATATCAGAAACGTACGTTCCTGTTACCAATGAAATAAAGAGAAAAGTAAACTAACTTATGAGGGATTTACTTGATGTTGGGTTTGTTTAAAAGGGTGAAAAAATGCCGAACAATATAAATTGCTATCTTAGACTTGCATTAGTGGTGGTTATTTTTACAACCTGGAAAATTGGCAAATAATCTATCATTGTACTACTTATTATTCGACAGACGTATGTTTTCTTCCATATTGTTTAATCAATTTCCCTATCATTTCAGGAAAATTTGAAAAAAGATTTGAAAACCTCGAAACAATAGTTCGAACATATGCATGTTGCAGGTCCATAGAAGAAGGGATTAAAGATAGTAATGACTCCAAAGGTATAGGTGACAACTATATGAAATACAGATATTTTGAACTGTTTTTAACATGATTTGCCTCTTTCTTACTATACTGATCTGAGCGTCACTGATGAGTCTTATGTAGACGAAACGCTCGTCTGGCGTACTAAATTATAATCCTGGTACTTTTGATAACTATTAACTACATTTTTGTTAAGAAAGCATTTATTTCTGAATTACAATAAATTCAGCACGACTTTTTAATTTTAAAGGTATTTTATTCATATTTGCAGGCGAAAAAAATGAAAAGATTGATTTGTATATCAAGATACCAAGTGGTCAGTTAGACGAGGACACAGCAGTCCAAGAGCTGAGGAAAATTGTGCAAAAGAAAAATGAAGCTTTCAGGATTAAATCTGTTGAAAGAAACTGTGTATTGATCGAGTTGGAAATTCCAAGAGATCATTTTACAGACGAAATACTACTTGAAAGTTCTTTTTCGTCAATAATACAATCCATTCTACATGCAGGACATGTTGATACCGATCTATCTGCTTCCATGAATTTACTTTTTGTAATACAATCAACTATAACTACTGGTAATATATCTTTTTTTGTATTTTTATGTCCGTCAGTAAGTTTCCCATGCATATCCGTCCATTAGTTGTTTATAAGCTTTTGCAAACTGGCAATATTGATGATTTGGAGACACAAAGACCCCGTTCACACAATTTATTTAATTGGTCTGAATAAAAACCGAGCGGTGTTTACATTATTTTAAGCTCACCGTTCCTTCGAACGGTGAGATTTTGCCATCACTTGGCATATGTCGTCGTCGTCCGTCTGGTGTAAACTATTTCAAACATCTTTTCCTCTGAAACTACTGAACCAATTCCAACCAAACTTAAGCTGAATGTTCCTTAGGGTATTTAAAATAAAGTTTGTTTTATTTACTGTTTCTTTAAAATATATGGCCGCCATGGATAAAAATAGAACATAGGGGTAAAAATGCCGTTTTTTTTTTTGGCTTATATCTCAAAAATCAAAGCATTTAGAGCTGATCTGATGAGATGTAAAATTGTTTAAAAGGCTAAGATCTGTCAGCCCTGAAATTTTCAGATTAATCTAACAATCCATTGTTGGATTGCTGCCACTTACTTGGTAATTTTAAGGAAATTTTGCAGATTTTGGTTATTATCTTGAATATTAGTAATAGTAAAAGTTCAATGATAAGTTAATATTGATATTAAAAGACCTCCGAACAAAAAGGGGTGTTCAGATCCCCGAGCCCGAAGGGCGAGGGGATTTGAACAACCCTTTTTGTGAGCAGGTCTTTTAATGTCGATATTAACTTAATCATTGAACTTTTACTGACTTACAAACCGTCAGAAATATAAGAAAAGTACATAAAAAGCACTTGCAGAACCCTAATTCCCCTGAACTGCACGAGTCTAAATATGTTAAACTTAAATGATAGTTAAACAGTACTCAGACTGATATGTACAATTAACAGTTACCAAATTGACACGAAAACGGACCGATTTAATGGCATTACATCAAATAATTATTTATTTATGATAAAAAATAGCACCTAAATAACACCAAATGATAGTTTTACAAAGTTAGGGGTTACATTTATATTTTGTTCGCCAAATTTTCAGAATAACGATTTCTTATTTAATAAATCAGGCAATCAAAACCCCCATACAGACCTCATGTATAACTGACCAATGAATATTATGCCCAACAACTTCATGCTATATATACTTCATGTTTTTGATCTGTCAGTAATCATGAAATAGAATCGTAAAGATCAGACCTTAGAAAACAGTAAGTAAAGTCGTCCAACAATTAGCTTTTTAAACAGCTTGTTTAAGAACTTCTAATCGGACAGTCCTAGATGCATAAGGTCCTTCACAATATTCATCCGGTAAATGTTCCTTTTGTTTCTGATTTGGTAATTTTCCTGCTTTAAGATACATCCGAATGCAAAATAATTAGTTTTGTCTATTCAGTCCAATCAATTAATAGATCTTGCTTATTTGTGTTTTTTTTTTTTTTTAAATAAGAACTATGCATGCAAACTTCAATGACTAAAACCGTATTACTGTCACTGTCCCGATCAAAACGTGTTGGGTGAGATATATTCGCAAGTTCAATATAATTATGAAAACAAATACTTCGATTTAGTCGTCCGTTTTTCCCTTTTCATGAAAAAACTTTTATCTTTCTTAGTTTTATCCTTGCCTGACAAAAAAAATCATATGTTATAAATCGTATTTAAACATTAGATAAGAACAAGAGTAAAAAAATATTTAAAACTTTTGAATAAGCAGTCAGTTATGTGATAAACTGAAGAGACCCCCCCCCCCCAAAAAAAAAAAAAGAAAAGAAAAAAAGGAAAACAACATAAAAATTTTAATGGAAATTGTAAATTATAGCGTTTAATTAAATTGATTGATTGTTGTTTGCTTTACGTCCAGTAGCAAATATTTCATGCCTGTTAATGATTATAGCACATAAATTTCAAATACAATAGGTAGGTCGTACAATAGGAGGTCGACAGTGAGATTGGACGTGAAACTTTAAAATACCTCTAGAAAATGGGGGTATATTGAATAAGGACAGAAATTAAGACTTGAAACAGCAGGCAATATTTGGACCACTCAAATAATAGGTGCAAGAGTTTTTAATTTGATCCATAAAATCTTCCCTGAAGTCGATCATCCATGTTTACGTGTAGTTTACAATATCATTTTACGCATCCAATTAATGATACTTTTAGCTCGCTTTAGTAAATGTAACTGTGAGAATTCTGTGAAACTGTATTGTGTATTGTATTTTAGTTTTTGGTATGATATTCTGTACAACCGATCACTACCGCTCTCCTGGTTGGTCTCGTGTGGGGGGCGTTCGCCTCGAGAGCGGGAGGTCATTAAATTTGATCGAATCCCGAACGGGTCAAACAAAGACGTTATTCTATTTCAACGCTTAACACGTGGCATCATAGTGTAAGAGCACAGACTGGCCGGCTCAGAGTCGGAAATCTGTCCGGGTCGGGTGACTTTTCTTCCTGCGAACTAATATCTTGTGAACTTAAACGATAAAAAAAAAAAACACTCAGCTTGTCAGTCTAGTAAAAAACGGGGTTGATACTCTTATTATATTTACACGTAATCGTTCTGAATATTAATTTTATTCGCCGCTGGTCGTCATCCATTATCAATATTTATTTTACCGTTTTATTATACAGTGAAGTGTTTTTCTTTTACTGGTATATATTAAAACTTCTTAAATTTTCACTTGTGATTGTTGGGATTATTATATTTGACGGTAAATAAAATTAAATCAAATGTGCCTTTTCGGATATATCATATTTGACGGAAAATATTATTGAATTAACTCCGTATAACTATTATTTAGTCATGGGTCGGTTTTGAGCTTATTATTCTGTATACGGAATGTTCTATAAAAAAAAGACCAAATGTTGACTCCAAATATTTTTATTTATCTGTGTCTTTGGGTTGCTGTCGCATTAATGTATACCTTTATCTCCTTTTATTCAAAACCAAGATTCGCTTGGGTATAGAAATATTGACATCTCTAGACCTCTCCCGTCCCACAGTATACCATTGCTAAATGGGTGCGTTCGTTTGGCTTATTGGTTATATAAATACGCAGCTTTGTCCGATCAAAAAATAATAGGAATGTATATCAGATGCCTGGTGCAGTGAAAATTCCACGCTATCTTTACCTTAAAAAACATTAGAGGGAAAGACGATCTACGCACGAGTTGAATAATTGAAATATGTAAACAACAAGAAAGGTCAGCTTAATCTTTTTAAATAAGTCGCATGGCTGATTTTAACAACATTTTTTGTGACTTTTGATGAACAATAGTAGATGAAAAAAAAATATAACAAACCGATCAGCAAGACAATATAAAAAAAAAAATGAAACGCTCAAATAAGTTGAATCTTTTTTATAAATTGTTGTCATAAAAGCAAAAAAAAAAAAAAAAAAGAAAGAAAAAATGATAAAGAAGGTTGTTTTTTTATCATTTTTTCTTTCTTTTGCTTTTATGACAACTATTATACCAGTCTGAGCTATAAATAAACTTGAAACAGCAAATGTTGTCACCTAGACGAGGCAGCCGTCATTGTACGCTTCAATATATGAGTTATTGCCACTCAATGAAGATAGTTTTTCTATTCTAGTCCCTCCCCTATTAGTTTTGCGGAAAATTATACAATGTAACCCCTGATGTGTACTACGACAACGTTTTTTTTAATATTAAAAAAAAGATTAAATGCAAAGAGAAAAATGATGGAAGAAATGCTAAGATTTACGCATAAAAATTCAAATGTAAATAAAAAAGAAATATATAAAAATTAGAAAACTGTTTGAGACTATAATCAACTGAGGACAAATGATTATAAATCACTAAATGAAGCTGATTAATTTATTGCTCCTTTGTGTCCAGTGGCAAATATGTCATGCATATTCACGACTGGATCATTTAGGGCAAATGTTTACAAATTTATAGTGGCACTTTTTACAATAAGGCAGAGCGTTCGCTAGAGGTGAAAAGTATGCCGTAATGGAAATGATTTGAACCATAATGATCGAACTCGTATGTTAAGCCCTCCTTCCCTCTTTTTTCTCCACGATAGACGAATGCCATAAACAAAACGTCATGAATTTACAATCAATAACGGCCACTATAAGTAAATGAGATATGGACTTTTTTATAAATTAATTCCTATTGCAGCCAACATCTCCCGGTTCGGGACAGGTTATTTATTTCCACAAAATACCGTCTGATTATTGATCGAAGATATTTAAGCAACCAAAAGCATTTTGAATCAAACAAATTCTTGAAATTGTAAATTAAGGTAATTTGCTGGGTGTTTTTTCCCAATCCTATTTCGGACCCCCTGATTTTAAGAGGGCGTATCTAACTAGTCATGCCCGATTAACTTTAATTGAATTGAACCTTAACTTAAAGACCTACATCGGGTAAATAAGTTCGAGGTACAATAAGTAGACAATAGAAATCCTTTGTGAAATAAGATCGTCCCAGGTATCTTAGAAAATAAATTTGCGTTGAATAACAATGAAAAATGCACGAGCAGGTTTGTAATTAATGATAAAACTGTTAACAGCAAAATTATTCAGCAAAGTAAGATCTACAAATAAGTTCATATGACCAAACTGTCAATTGTCCCCTAGAGGAGTTATTGCCCTTTTAAATCAATTAGTTCCTTTTGTTTGCTTACTTTGAAACTGCTAAATCAATTTAAACCAAACTTTGACTGAATGAGTATCTAGTATAAATTTGGATTTTTTTTCTTCTTGTATGGTTAAAATAAACATAGGGGTAAAATGCATTTCTTTGATTTTGAAGAAAATATGACAGATACAAAGAACATTTTAAAGGAAGTTTTAAGCCATTCATTAATATATATTTAAAAGCAAAAATAATCATTGATGAAGATTTAAGCAAACAATTACAGGTGCGCGATTCAGGCTCTTGAGAGCATCTTGTTAATTCCACCGATCTCTATCGATCTAATCTGAACCACTGTGTACACACTACGATTAAACATACAATTGATCTGACATATTTCCCGTGAAACTGTTAAGATTGTGTATAATTGAAATAGTTAACCAAATAATGTATTGAAAAGTACACGTTTGTCAAAAATTATTATGGATAAAGATATTCTTTCACTTGAATTACTAGATCAAATGTTGATACTGCTGTTCCTAAAGTTTCCGTTAGTTATCAAGTAAAAAAAAGCAAGTTACAGCATCGTTAAATACATGCACAAAATTATTTTCGATCAAATCGTTCATGTTGGATCGTTCTATGCTATTTTATGCTAGATCGGTTCAAAACGTCCACTTATGACCTTAAATCAATATAAAGTGAACCGATCTAGTTTAAATCGATCTGAATGTCTAAGGGTGAACAGAGTATTAAACTGACACATTAATTGCGCGTATGTAGTTTTTCGATTTAGTATTGAATTCGATAGACCAAAAAACAGTAAAGCGTTCAATGTTATATCTTAGTGAAAATGTAAAATACGTTATTTTTGCGCCAATATTAGGTGTAACTTATTATATAAATAATCTATGTTAGAAAACTCATTGTAGTCTATTTTTGTACCTTATAACGTTTTTTTTAACCAAGTTGAATTGTATGACTGTGCCATTTTAGATGAACTAAACGTTCTAAAGAATATGTCATCTTTCACTTCATTCTCACCGATAAATGATGAGCAATCTGCCGACTCAGGTGAATCGTCCTGCACAGAAGATGAAGATGCTAGACGTGTAAATAGTGAAGAGGAAAGCTTCTTTCAAAGTAATTAAACTCTATAGAAATGTGTGTATATATATAAAAAAAAAAAAAAAAAAAAAAAAAAAAAAAAAAATTTTTGGGGGGGGGGGCATTATTTCAGTATGGAATTTTTCTTTCTGTAATGTTTTTTTTTAGTACATGGCTTAATATCATGACAATTCATAGCTTCGATTACATGTTCATAACTGATAGACCTGTACACCAGAAATTTATCAAATCACAAGTGTAACAAAAATTGGTACACACATTTGTGAAATCTTTGTTCAAGTATACATTTAAAGCTGAAATTCTGTTTCCATCTTCAGGTATTTGATAAATAGAGATTCTTACATTGATACCAGTGAATTATCGGATATATTCAATTGAGATATTTATATTATCAATTTTAAAGTCCAAGCCTGGGCGAGAACTTTAAAATTTACAATTTAATTATTGAGATTGGATAAATCCGATCATCCTCGAGTAACTGTGCAAAAATCTGTTTCTCTAACGATTAAAAAAATAATTTTCATTCATGTTCAACGAAAATTACCTTGAGTGCCTTCCCCAGTCCACAAAGTTGTCAATTTCATTGACAGCTGTTAGCATATTTAACTCATCCAAAGAGCTGATCAAAGTGTCTGACACTTGAACTCATCCAATTATTCTGAGATCACCGACAATCACATGTTTTTTTTTTTTATACAATGGGTTCAGCAACGGTTGAATTGCAAAAGAATTAAAGAACAAGAATTATTTTACACCAATCTTTTATTTATGATACTAAACCACACCCGCGACATCGCGGGTCCGTGACTGAATTTAGGTACCAACGCCTTAGATTTTTTAAAATGCTTATTGGTATTTGGTAAAGTCACGCTGATCATAAGGTGCACAGTTGTTCCCTGTATAATCACGTTGTGCAGGTGTGATTATTATCAATAATTATAGCACTTTTTTCGACTCCGGAAAAATCCCAAAACAATGGGTCCAAGGAATGATAAAACCTGTCTACAAGAACAAAGGTGACAAACGCAACCCCAAAAATTACAGACCAATAACTATTGTGAGCTGTTTCGGAAAAGTCTTTACAGCGGTATTAAATGAACGCCTTAAAAGATTCTCAGAACAAACATCTCTTCTTAAAGAAAATCAAAATGGTTTCCGAGAAAAATACTCAACAATTAATTGTGCGTTTCTTCTGAACTCTCTAATTGAAGTTTTACAACACTCAAAAAAGAAACTATTTTGCGCATTTGTAGACTTTGAAAAGGCCTTCGATACGGTTAATCGTAATTTCTTATGGTTTAAAATGTTGAACAACAATATAAAAGGAAAAATGTTTAATACTATTTTTAGCATGTACCAGAATATTAAATCCAGCTTGAGCTATAATGGTCAAACTTGTGAACCTTTCGCTTGTGAAATCGGTGTCAGACAAGGAGAAAATCTGTCACCGTTTTTATTTTCTTTATATTTGAATGACCTAGAAGACTATCTCATCTCGGAAAATGTTTTAGGTATGAACACAATAAGTAAAGATATAGAAGAAAAACTTGGAACTTTAATGAAATTATTCATAATTCTCTACGCAGATGACACTGTAATCATGGCAGAATCACCTGACCAACTGCAACATGCACTTAACAAATTTCAAAAGTATTGCGAAACCTGGAAGATGCGAGTAAATGTTGCTAAAACTAAAATCTTAATTTTTTCAAAAGGAAGAACTACAAACCCTCCACTATTCCGATTCAACAACCATCATATTGAAACTGTAAAACACTTTTAACTACTTAGGAATTATTTTCAGCAAAACAGGCAGCTTTAAACAATGCAAACAACATCTGAAGGACAAAGCAACAAGTGCAATGTACGAAGTTTTAAGGAAGGGAAGAATTCACAATTTATCAATTAAATGCCATGTAGATTTGTTTGACTTACTGGTAAAACCTATTCTGCTATATGGATGCGAAATATGGGGTTACGAAAACTTAGATATACTAGAAAGAGTTCAAACTAAATTTTTTAAGCTACTTTTACATCTTAAGCCATCTACTCAAAACGACTTCATTTATGGAGAACTGGGTCTGTATCCCCTAGAAATAGATATAAAAACTAGAATTATATCTTATTGGACAAAGTTAATTACCGGTAAAGAAAGTAAGCTCGCTGCTGTAATGTTTAGATACCTTTTCAAGTTAGCACAAGAAACAACATTTCGATCGCGATCGTTAGACAAGATGAAAAGTATTCTAGACAATTGTGGATTCTCTTACTTATGGTCATTCCAAAACACATCACCTAACATTAAATCGATAATTAAACAAAGACTAGAAGATCAGTTTACACAGTCACGGTCAGGAAAGGTAAACGATTCGCCGAAAGCCCTGAATTATCGCCTATACAAGACATCACACAATTTCGAACACTACCTTAACGTACTTGATGATAAAGATGTAATAACAATGTCGCGGTTTAGGACAATGAACCATAAACTGCCAATTGAAAATGGTAGATGGCAAAACATTCCCCGAGAACAGAGAAAGTGTCCGTTGTGCAGATTTGCTATAGGTGACGAATACCACTATGTAATGGAATGCAGCAGTCTCTTGACAGATAGAACACTACTGATTGACAAGAAATACCTAACGAACTTGAATGTTTTAAAATTTAAGGCTATTATGAACCAAAAACAGAAATCTAAACTTCGAAAATTGTGCCAATTTATTAGAATTATAAATGACAAACTGGATTCTCTCTGATGTTAACCTGTCGGCTATACTGATCATACCGTTGTAAAAAACTCATATTTAATGCTTCCTCAACAAATGTACATAATATGCAATGTAATGTAAACTAATGTGTTTTTCTGTATACCTTTGTCCAACTTAGGTGATACCAGAATAAAATGATATATATAGCAAATCCTGAATACGTTCATAAAAGCCAATGGAAGATAGAGAATAAGCTGATGTAAAGAAAACTATCAAATCTAGCCAAATTATTACGAAAATAATTTTCTTGGTCAGTGTAAACTATGTAAAAAAGAAATAAAAATCAATAAAAATCAATTTAAAAAGGAAATTTTACTAACTACTAACTAATATTAGTAAGCTTTCAGCCCTTAGAGATACACACCCTAAACAATATTGGAAATTATTCAAATCATCAAGATTTGAGAACACTTATAATAAAATTGAGCTTCAAGATGGTTTCCCAGAAATTATTGATCATTTCAAGCATCAACCAGAGACCGTAAACTATGATAAAGAATTTAAAACTAAAATTGAAACATATAAATTAAAAGAAACTAATGAACTTTAATTCAATGAGGTAACTAATAAACCTTTAACTATCAATGACGTAAATAAATGTATACAAAAACTAGATACTGGGAAAAGCTCTGGTCTAGATCAAATTTCTATTGAAAATATATTAAATATAGTGCTGTTGTTACTTGTAAAGCTATTACTAAGCTTTTTAATTTAATTCTTGATTCTGGTAAATATCCATCAAATTAGAAAAAAATCTTTTACCATACTTATTCATAAAGCTGGAGACAAGCTAGATATTTATTAATTACCATAAGGGAATTTCCCTTCAAAATTGTATTGCTAACCTTTTTCGTGATGTTATTAATTCTAGAGTGGTAACTTACTATGAAGAAATTTTTTCAATTCATCAATTTGGATTTAGAAATAATCATAGGACAGCAGATAGTATTTTTATACTAAAAGCTTGAATAATAAAATATTTGACAAAAAAGAGTAAAATTTAATCTTGCTTTGTTGATTTAGGGCCCCTTATAGCCTGCTTTTCGTTGTGAGCAAGGCTCCGTGTTGTAGACCGTACTTTGTCCTATAATGATTTACTTTTTTTTTATATTGTGACTAATGGATAGTTCCACTCATTGGCACTCTTACCACATCACCTTATATCTAATTATATATCATGACAAGTTACATCATGTTTGAAGATAGTTCCGGTCAGATGAGTTTGTGCAGACTTATGGTCCTTGGCCTGTACTCAAATAATAAACTTTCCACATTTTTGTTCGTCATGCTTGAAGATATTGACTAAGATATTTGTAACATAGTTGACACCATGCCTAGTTACATATCAAGCTAGCATTTTGTTCCAGTACCATGATTTTTTAACCTGTACAGGACTATGTATTACCAGGCAATACTTACAGAATATTTGTTACATCTTCTGTGTTCCCACTTCATGTTTGCCGATTGTTTGAAATGTTACAATTATCATGGTACATGTACAAATAGTTATCAAAGATGTAGATAGAAAATGTTTGTTAAGGTTCCTTGGCTTTTATTTAAGGAAATGACTTTTTAAGTGACTATTTGGTTTGCATCTTAACACTGTCGAGTTGTAGCGAGTTATCATTTTTTTTTTATACATTTGTTCAATATCCCCTTTTTGTATATTTTTCCGATATTTTATTTAACAACAATCATTTTTCAAAGAAAACTTTCGTTAAAGTTTTCATAACTTCTTTTGAGGTATGATGTTATTATTTGATTTAAGAATGATCATTTATGCTCGGGCATAATATAATTGCATGTATTGGTACATGTATTTTTCTTTCAGATTTTATCTGGAAGCCAAACATGACAGTCTAAATAAAGCTGGTACGATAAAGTTGCTTTAGGAAATTACTTGTTCTTATAGCTGATGAAAACTTCATTTTACGAGATCAAAATATTAAACTATTTATTTGTTACATATTCAGTATTTCATATAATTTATTTTTGTTTTCTTTAATTCAGTGCTAATTAAACCCTTTACGAACTCATTGTATGAAAAATATCAATCAACGTGTGGTTGCTGGTGATCTCAGCAAGCAAGATGATTGGAACAGTTGTAACCTCACTAGATGCATCAAAATATCCTAACAGGTGTTAATGAAATTGCCAACTGTGTGGAATGTTGAAGGCACGCAAAGTGGGTCTCATTGGGGTCTAAGCGTGACGCGGGATTGCCGAATTTTTGTAAGCGTGACACGTGAAAGTCAAATTATAGTGCCGTGAAAACGGGAAATGAAGTCTAGCGGGACACGGGAAATTACAAAAAAATGAGAATTGCTTACGTCCATAGTAAGTTTATTCAAGAATTTCACAGCCTTGATATAAATAATAAATTTATTGAAATTATGAACTGTTATAATATACAATATTTCCTATTCAAATTTTTATATAAATTTTTCTGCTCTTTATGAAATGTTTACTAGCTTCAGAGTTTTATTATTTTAATTTTATCAGAAAAGTCAGAATTCGACAATTTATATATATATATATTTATTGAATATAGTGATTTTTGATTTTAATGGTAAATTTTTTGTGACTTGTATGTTTTTACGGGATATATTTGAAATTTTATATAATTTTAGCTTTTTAGTGTCTCATAAGTCGTTTTTATGGCTGGATATTGATTGTTTTATGTGTATATATTTATATAATGTTGCTTATATTTAAGTCTATCAATAGGTGACACTTTAATAACTTTTGATAACTAATTAATAAACTATTTACTTACTTACATAGTGTAAGCGGGATACGGGAATTTGACAAAACAGTAAGCGGGATCTGGGATCAGAATCCCTCAATGAGACCCCTCGAAGGGGACTTTGGTTTCACAAATGGAAATTTACTAGAGAAAGATTCTTACATAGTTACTCGTGGATTACCAAATTTATCCAATCTCGATAGATAAATGATAAACTTCAAAGTCTTCGCCGAGGCTCGGACTTTAAAATCGATAATTTCACTATCGCGATTGGATAAATCAGATAATCCACTGGTATCAATGTATATAATAAACTATATGTATAAATGTGTAACTATAAAAAAAAAGTATACCTTTATGTACATGATTTATTTCTTCAAAGCAAAGAAATGGAGCAAACTTGATGATACTGGAGGCTACCGTGTTACTGTAGAGACAGCAGTGCAAGTTGATCTTTTGAGTGTTCCCTATGTTAACAAGATTACAAAAGGTCTGTATTTTATTTTCGTACAGAAGACATAATCTGGTATGGTTTGCAAAACTGATAAAAGAGCACATGGAATAGAAATTTGGAATAAAACTGCAAATTTGGATGGAGACAATCAGTCAATATTTAGCATGTACACTATTACTACAAAAAAATAGTACGCTACTTGCCTGAAATAATTTGTTTGTATAGGATAACAATCTAAATATTTGTGTATTTCATCATTGAATGAAACTTCTTACTTCCATATTTGTTGGCTTTGTTAGGTGAAAATGTTTTATTAAAAAAACATATTAACCTCGGAAATCAAATTACTAGATTTCTTATCTATTTGTGATATTTTGACTAAGCGTGGATTCTCCATACCGGGTGATGCATACGTATCAAGGGACTATCGATTCGACGCATCCGATCTTGCCACTTTTGAAGTAAATGCGAATCTAATTTTGGTTGAAACATCAACGTTAGGAAAAACTAAAATCACAAAAAAATGAACTCCGAGGAAAATTCAAAACGGAAAGTCCCTAATCAAATAGCGAAATCAAAAGATAAAACATGAACGTTAGGAAAGTACTGTTGCCTACAACTATTTTTAACATTTCAAAGGCAGTTGGAATGATCTATGACGTTAAATGTGTAATAACAGTCACCAATAGTTTGGGATCAGTTGCAAATTGAAGGCCAATTCTATATAACCAGATGATCTGATTGACAAGACGAAAATGTCAAACAAGTTAAAGCGGCAATCACATCACAAATTGTGAATGCTCTCGGGGTATTCACAAACCAAGCAAAGGAATAATTGATACATAAACTTTTGACACCGATAACATTGAGTTCACATTGTTTAATTGTATTTGAAATAATAATTTCATTAAAATTGACTGTTGATGAAATTTCTTTCCAAATACAATCAAGATTAAATGTATCAAAGTCACTATTATTAACGCAACATATCGGTCCTTTATCATTTAACAAGATGAAATATTTGTAATTGAACTTTGTTTTACGTACGCTAATGTGTAATGCAGCATATTTGTCACAAACAAATCAGCAATCAGCGTTACAACTCTTGATGAAAGGTTTCTACTAAGAATAGCTGAATATCATTTATCTTGATTTGTTTTGCTTAGAACAAAAAAGAGAAAACTCAAGTGTTAACAATATTGTAAAACATATATACAATCTTCGTTAGATAGTTTGCTTGATTTCTTTGTGCTTGATTGTAGTTACTATAGGTATAAATAGTTTGTTAAACGTTCTAAGTATGGTTTTATATACCTATATGTGTTTATTATCTTTCAGAATGATACGTCATTCATTCAGTCTTAACAATGATTTAAAACAAAAGCAAAACTGAAACAAAGGGTTGCATGGCAATCAGAGTTTTATCAAGTTATTAGTTATATCGAGGTCGTGCACAATATTTTTATGCAAATGAATTTTCGAAATACATAAAGCCTTACTATTCAATTACGATACAAATCGAAACTTAAATATTTCATCTATTATTTCACTTTATTTTTTACTTTTCAGATAATAAAAGTCTTCGGGAAGGTAAGATTCTCTGAAGCAATATATCAGTATGATGTGTATAAAAAAGTCCTTATGTAGCTTATGTGATCCTTAGGGACATATTATTTTCCCACTCCATAGTTTTCTCCTGTCTCGCACTTGAACTTGTCCACCTGAGGTTTCAGAACCGGAGTCAAATGCACTTAAATTTTTTCTGTGTGTAAGGCTTACTTGTCTTGAAGTCTATACACTATTTGTGGATTCGTAGTTATAACAGTTTTAGTGGAAATGTGCGTCTATTTAAGAATCCTTTGATATATGTTAATGCTTACTGCAGTATGAATTAATAGTTGACCCAAATATATGCAAACAAGAAACTCGATAATATTTTGAGTACACAAATCAATTGTAAACATTGATAGGTCAAAATAAGGCCTTGACTATCGAGCAAATAATACCGTGTAGTCAACTATAAAATGACAAAAGGTGAAACAATTCATCCGAGAGAGAGAGAAAAAAAAAGACTAAACAATAAACGAAAATCAAATATTACAGAAAAAAAAAAATCCAACTTCTGCATTACTGGATTCTCACATCAGACATGCATATGTAATTATGTTTTATTGATGCACTATATAAAATAAGGAGATGTGATATTAATCCCAATTGAGATGAATATTCAATGGTGTTTGTATGTAATGGATAAAGACTATTTCATAGAGGACATAGGTGTTACTTTGCAGTGTTTATATATACATATGCATCTACATCTATCGGAAGGTGAAGATAAACTAGATGTCAGAGTTGGTATAGTGCCTGTCTCTTTGATCCGTAAGGGATCCATTCTAAAAACTACTTCATCATTTTATTACTGTCATTTACTAAAGAGAAAAACACATATGTATATGAAGATCCCAGAAAAATATACATTATTTTCATAAAACAACAAGGAGTAGTATGATTGCCCAAAAATACAAAGATTCAACAGAGTCAAAATTAACTATCGGTAATCGTTATATATTTAGGCCTAGATTAAACAACGAGCAAAACTGAAACGTATTATCAGCTATTAAAGGCCTTGACATGCTAAGATGTTAAACAATTTAAACGAAAACCAAACAGCCTTATGATGGACAAAACAACTGACAAAAATCGACAAGCGACTGTATTATAGGCTAAATATGTGGAAAGGAACATATATATATTGAATGTGTCGGATTAAACGCTCAATCCATACCCTTTCAAAGAAATGCCTACTTTGAGTACCTTTGATTATACCCGTGAGGTATCGTGAAACCTTTAGCTTAAGGTCAATGGAACCAACGACAGAAGATTAATACTTTGCATTGCTTTCTTTGTCTTAACCTAAAAAAATGAAAGAGGACTTTTGATAATATGTATTTATAGCATTACCAAAGTTGATTGTTGCGCATCTGCTTTTTTCAAGTACCTTATTGTAACTTGTTAATTTTGTGTAACGTAAATGTATCAATATATCACATTTTAACCTATAGAAATACTGTTCATTCATAAGTTAAAACTCGATACACATTTGAATTAATTAAGAGTGCATTTCTTTCAAACCATACTTTTGTAAACGTTGTGTGGCGTTTGTTATTGTTTTCTAAACGCTACAAAAGTAGAACCAAATACATTGTTTTTAAATCAGTGTTTACTGACCCTGTTTGAACTTTCAATAATGCATGCACATGTTGTTGGTCAACATACTTATTACAAACGTAAAAACAAATACATGGTTATATCATGGTGAAGTTAGAAACAAATGTAGCGTTTGCACTAACAAACGATGAACGACAAACTGTATACGCATTCATGGCCAGTGCATAGTTTGTCAAAGTGTATGTAATCTTTGCAAGCGTATGTTAGAAACAAATTATCAAAACATGTGCGCGCTTAGCTGTTTGCATTGTATATGTTTGAAAGAAATGCACTCTTATAATATCAATAATATCCTTGTTCGTTCTTCCGTTATAGTAGGGTGTCTCGTGTCCAAAAAGGCCTCTAGTTGACGAGTTTAGTTATCGGACTACACATGACTTCTTGTGTTTGTAAATAATAGGAAAATCCTAATATAGTACAATCATGATTGTCGTCGTAAGTTCCCACGATTACGATTTTCTAAATTTCGTGTTTTTACAGGATTCCCCGATACCGTTTTGTACGGGAAATATTAAACATTTTACTCTCTTCGTTGGCGGTTGAAATTGGTTGATTTACTGTTAACAACATACCATCATTACCCGAATATTAAATTGATACGATATTTCAGGGGTTGCATAGACTATCTTGATCTAATTAATAGAGTATATGGTTGTTTCTTGCAAGGAAGCTATTAAACTAAGAGGTGATGTTAATAATATCCAATCGAAAATTTTACGGACGCCATCACCAGATTGTTGACCGTTAAGGAATATCTGTTTCACAGACGACGACGGATATGTTTCAATTGTCCTAACCACAATCCCTTTCTCGATTACTCGAATGTGAACTATTGAATTCAATGTGTTTATATTTACATATGCATTAGCAGTAATAAATAATTAAGTCGCTATCCATTAGAATTAAAAATAATTATATAAAACATTAAAACAAAGCAATACAATAGAAACATATCTGAATTTTAATGTATTTGAAAATAGACGTTATATTACTAAATTAAGATTAAGTGATCATAATTTATTAATAGAAAAAGGGAGACACCTAAAAAACCTAGGGAAAACCGGATGTGTCAGTCCTGCAATACAATTGAGGATGAAAAACATTTTCTTTGTATTGCAGGAAAAACACTTCCATTAGACCAGTTATTATTGAAAAATTAACAAAGACTAAAAGTATAGAAAAAAGTAAAATCACAAAAATACTAAACTCAGAGGGAAATCAATTCGGAAAGTCCATAATCACATGGCAAAATCAAATAACAAAACGCATCAAAAACGAATGGACAAGAACTGTCATATTCCTGACTTGGTACAGGCATTTTCAAATGTAGAAAATGGTGGATTGAACCTGGTTTTATAGCTAGCTAAACCTCTCACTTGTATGACAGTCGCATCAAATTCCATTATATTGTCACCGATGCGTGAACAAAACAAACAGACACAATAGGTAAAAATGTCAAAAATAGGGGTACAGCAGTCAACATTGTGTTATTATCTTAATCACTATAAAAACAACAAATGTAACAAAGAAGCACAAAAAGGCATACATCAAATTAACATCCTCATTTTGATTATATTATACGATTTTATTTGTCTATGTAAAATGCACCCATCAAGGAAGGAGGGTTTTCAGTACTGGTGTAAAATTGCGCGTTTGAAATTCGCACAGGTAGATTCAGTACTGGTGTAAAATTGCGCGTTTGAAATTCGCACAGGTAGAAAATGTTAACAGCCACAATGAAAATGAAAACAATGATAAATATTTTTTGCCCGTCAACACAAAAACCGGTCGAAAGCATAGGTTCTTTTATAAAAAAAGTCATTGGCACTAAGGATAGGGGAATTCATAATTGAATTTTGAACTATTTTCATTACTTTGTTTTATGAAATTATATATGCTTTTTTCTTGTCATTATGTTAATGTTGTTTTTGTCAAATCGTAAATGTTGGTTTATATGGCAATAACAAGTTTGATATTTGATATTGATATTGATATTAAGCATGTTAAGTGTATCGGGATCTTCATACCTTCCCGGAGCATCCGAGATCACCAACGGTTTTTGGTGTGTTTGGTAGAATGTTGTTTTGATCTTTATGTGTTTTTTTTATTATGTTTTTATTGCTGTCACTTTATTTTCCACTCGAGAGATTGATATTCTTTTACATCTGCTGTCTCTCTTTTATAGCATTAACAGTCCCAAAGAAATGAAAAATCGCAAAAATGTAGGACGTGAGAAAATTTATTTTGAAATAACTTATATGAAAAAAATGTGGTACGATTGCCAATAAGACCACTTTTCAGAAGAGACAGAAATTAAAAGATATAGGTTATTGCAAGGCCTTCAATAATGAACAAAGGCCACACCGCATTGTCAGCTATTGAAGGCTCAAATGAGAAAACTAAAGGCCTCATTAATGTATAAATCTTTTAACGAAAAAAAAAATGTTACACAGCAACTAACGACTACCACGGAATTGCAGACTCCGGACTTGGGACAGGCACAAACATACATAATGTGGCGGGGGTTTTCATGTAAGTGGGATCTCAACACTCCCCTAACCTTGGACAGTAGTGTAACAGTATAACATCAGAACGAACTATAAAATCAATTGAAAAGGCTTTACTCATCAAATAGATACACATTGAAAACATATAACCTTAACATAGCGTGGACGTAGATGTCTATTTGTTTTGTTCACACACACAGGTTAATATAATGGAATTTTGTATTCGACTATCATACAAGTGAGAGGTTTAGCTAGCTATATAGAACCAGGTTAAATATACCATTTTCTACATCAAACATGCCTGTCAGGAATCCATGTATCAACTTTGTGTGTGTTTCCATCCATCTTTGATGTTTTGCAATCAGATATTTTCTATTAAATATATCCCATTTTCATCCCATTAACATTATTCGTTTCAGAATTACAGAAGATGAAAGAAGGTATGATTATTTTAAATAGTATTTATCTTAAATTTTGTAAGTTATTGACCAATATTAAAATCTAATAAATCAATTAAGAAAATACTAACGAATGTAACAAACAAAGGCGAGAAAATGAAATGATGACCGGGCTAATATCAAGAAGGCCATAGATTTTTCTACCTAAATTTGCAAGTGTTCAAATATTGTATATTTTAAAAAATCCAAGTCAAACGCAAATTTTCTGGTGTTTTAAATACAAACTAAGGTCTAACCGGATGAACATATTTCGATTATAAAGCTTTAATAGCTCACCTGGCTCAAAGGGCCAAGTGAGCTTTTCCCATCACTTTGCGTCCGGCGTCGTCGTCCGTCGTCCGTCGCCGTCGTCGTTAACTTTTACAAAAATCTTCTCCTCTGAAACTACTGGGCCAAATTAAACCAAACTTGGCCACAATCATCATTGGGGTATCTAGTTTATAAAATGTGTGGCGTGACCCCGCCAACCAACCAAGATGGCCACCATGGCTAAAAATAGAACATAGGGGTAAAATGCAGTTTTTGGCTTATAACTCAAAAACCAAAGCATTTAGAGCAAATCTGACGGGGTAAAATTGTTTATCAGGTCAAGATCTATCTGCCCTGCAATTTTCAGATGAATCGGACAACCCGTTGTTGGGTTGCTGCCCCTGAATTGGTAATTTTATGGAAATTTTGCTGTTTTTGGTTATTATCTTGAATATTATTATAGATAGAGATAAACTGTAAACAGCAATAATGTTCAGCAAAGTAAGATTTACAAATAAGTCAACATGACCGAAATGGTCAGTTGACGCCTTTAGGAGTTATTGCCCTTTATAGTCAATTTTTAACCATTTTTCGTAAATCTTAGTAATCTATTACAAAAATCCTCTCCTCTGAAACTACTTGGCCAAATTAATCCAAACTTGGCCACAAGCATCTTTGGGGTATCTAGTTTTAAAAAAGTGTGGCGTGACCCGGCCAACCAATCAAGATGGCCACCATGGCTAAAAATAGAACATAGGGGTGAAATGTAGATTTTGGCTTATAACTCTGAAACCAAAGCATTTAGAGCAATTCGACATGGGGGTAAAATTGTTCATCAAGTGAAAATCTATCAGCCTTGAAACTTTCAAATGAATAGGACAACCGGTTATTGGGTTGCTGCCCCGAAATAAGTAATTTGAAGGAAATTTTGCAGATTTTGGTTATTATCTTGAATATTATTATAGAAAGAGATAAACTGTAAACAGCGATAATGTTCAGCAAAGTAAGATCTACAAATAAGTCAACATGACCAAAATTATCAGTTGACCCCTTAAGGAGTTATTGCCCTTTATAGTCAATTTTGACCAATTTTTCGTAAATTTTTGTAATCTTTTACAAAAATCTTCTCCTCTGAAACTCCTGGGCCAAATTTAACCAAACTTGGCCACAATCATTATTGGGGTATCTAGTTTAAAAATGTGTGGCGTGACCCGTCCAACCAACCAAGATGGCTGCCATGGCTTAATATAGAATATAGAGGGGAAATGTAGATTTTGGCTTATATCTCTAAAACCAAATCTGACTGTGTAAAATTGTTTATCAGGTCAAGATCTATCTGCCCTGAAATTTTCAGACAAATCAGACAACCTGTTGTAGGGTTGCTGCCCCCGAATGAGTAATTTTAAGGAAATTTTGCAGATTTTGGTTATTATCTTGAATATTATTATAGATAGAGATAAACTGTAAACAGCAATAAGGTTCAGCAAAATAAGATCTACAAATAAGTCAACATGACCAAAATTGTCAATTGACCCTTAAGGAGTTATTGTCCTTTATAGTCAATTCTTAACAATTTTCATAAATTTTTGTTAATTTTTGTAAATTTTTAGGAAATACTTTCCACTGTGATTACTGGGCCTAGTTCATTATAGACAGAGATAATTGTAGCAACAATAATGTTCAGTAAAGCTAGTAAGATCTACAAACACATCACCATCACAAACACACCATTTTGTCATGAATTTATCTGTGTCCATTGATAATATGCACATAGACCAAGGTGAGTGACACAGGCTCTTGAGAGCCTCTAGTTTCAATTCATAACAGCAAACATGAACAAGGCCGTAGATTTTTGTGGTCGTTCATTGAACGTTCGATCGTAATGTTAAAGTTTTTCTTTGGAAGGTAGTGGCAATGGTCGTTTTTCCATATTATTTTCAATTCTGTTTTAGCTGAATATGTTATTTAAAAAACAAGTGCTGGCATAATACATTTAATTTGAAAAAATGTTTTACTTTATTTTTGATATTTACTTTTATGCATATAGACATATTTGGGGGCAGTAATCGTATTTGTTTCTTTTTCAGCCTATAAAGACTTAAAGAAAGGTAATGTAATAGTTAGCTTTAAGATTTTCTTGTATTTAATTTCTTCATCCCCTAGAAACTAAGAAAGGATTTCTTTTTTAATTTTTCAAGAATTAATTTCTGCTTTGGGCATCGTGTAGAACCAATAAACTTTGTTTTAACGTGTGTATGCTCTATATTTAGGTACTTACCTGCTCCATTTCTATATTAACAAATAGAATAATAAATATTAGATCTGTAAATTTGCTTTTGCAAATTTTTTGTTCTTCCCTCGCCGGGATTTAAACTCATGCTACTGAGATATCGTGACACTAAATCGCCTTGCACTGCATCCGACGCGCTAGACCACACGACCACCTAGGCTTCACAATAATAAAGCTTTTTGAGGCTAGGTGTTACCTTTCTTCGTAAGTTTTAATCTAGCATCGTAATACAGTACATGATATTTAAGGCACGAAGATGGAATTGTTAGATCCGCTGAATTATCTAATATCAAGGATCCTACAAATTAAGGCAAGATACAGTCACAGAAATGATTATATTTACAAGTACATGTGAACCAGTGACAACTCTACAACAGATTCATCCATCGGATCACCAGCAGTGATGGTGATACAAGGCTGACAATACATTTTGTACATACAAGTCTTCTAAACATCAGTCAAACAATGTAAGATCTGTAAATTTGCTTTCGCAAATTTTTTGTTCTTCCCTCGTCGGAATTCGAACTCATGCTACTGAGATAATGTGACACCAAATCGCCTTGCACTGTATCCAACGCGCTAGACCATATAGGCTTCACAATAGTAAAACTTTCGGTGGCCGGGCGTTACCTTTCCTCGTCAGTTTTAATCTAGCGACGTAATACAGTACATGATATACTGGTATAAGACATGAAGATGGAATTGTTACAGATCAGCTGAATTATCTTTTGTCATAACATTAACGGTACCAATTTTCCTGCACCAGATGCGCATTTCGACAATACATGTCTCTTTAGTGATGCTCGTGGCCAAAATATTTGAAATCCAAAGCTTATATAAAAGATGAAGAGCTATAATCCAAAAGGTCCAAAAAGTATAGCCATATCCGTGAAAGGAATCAGAGCTTTACATGATGGAGATACATTCCTTAATTTATAATAATTTCTAACATTTTGCAAAGGATTCTACAAATTAATGCAAGATACAGTCACCGAAATAATTATATTTATAAGTACGTCTGACCACACGACCACCTATGCTTCACAATAATAAAGCTTTCGGTGGCCGGGTGTTACATTTCCTCGTAATATATATATATAATATATAAATCTGCTTTGTCTATATGACATTTTTTTCTTTAATGAGATATTTGTTTGTTATATAGTCATTTAGTAAATGATTGCTGTATCTCTATTTTTTACATTTTTACCTATTATTTCTGTTTGTTATGTTCACAGATTGTTCAATATAATGGAATGCATTTTATACAAGTGTTATACAATTGAGAGGTTTCAGTAGCTATAAAACTAGGTTAGATCCACCATTTTCGACATAAGGAAATTCCTGTACCAAGAAATATGACAGTGGTTTTCCATTCGATTGATGTGTTTGGGGTTTTGATATTGCAATTTGATATGGGGCTTTCTGATTTGCATTTTCCCGGAAGTTTGATATTTTTTATATTCATTATTGCAAATGATTTTTTTTTTCAAAAATAAGAACATGTTGTTGTTGTCTCACAGATCGGGAACTTCGAACACGTTTGGACTTCCTTCGTTAATGACTTATGCAGATAAAAAATTACAGATATAAATCATTTTGGTAGCTAGGGAATCAGTTTCATAATCATATTACACAAGAAAAGGACCAAAAAATATGAAAAGATGCATTTCACCATTAGTAGAAATACTTTCATGAATGTATAATAAATCGTCTTTTATCATTTTGAAATATCTGATAAGAGATCATAAGAGCGATTCACATGGGTATACAAATTGTAAAATACATATCAGTGCTTCCAAAATGTACTGATTTCTCCAACGTCTATTCAACTGTGGTCTGTGGTTTGTCTCGTAATATCTCTTGTGTATTGCTTTATGTTGTGGTTCATATTCGGCCAATATCAACAGCAAAATCTAATTGTGCTGTTTTCGAATTATTAAATTGAGTACGTAATGTCTTAAATAAATTATATCAAATAAGTTTTGTTTTTACTTGAGGTACATAATTCCTTAACTATGTACATTGTACTTCAAAAACTAAAAGTATAAGGTACGTACAATACAAAATAATGTCAAAATCTCAAATGTTAATGTCTTCGGTCTTTGTTATTAAAATATATATTTTTTTAGAACTGAAACGATTTCAAGGGAAAAGGCATACTAATAAGCGTCGGAAATTTGCACATGACTCTAGATCTAGAAGTAAGTTAATTTCAAGCAGTATGTCAAATCTCCTTTTTTACTTTAACTAACAAATGTCTTATATATAAGATAGGGTACGAGATAACTCTTACACATTTAAAAAAAAAAATCTTAACTATGTTCAAGGGTAAAGATGTACAATTTATATGAAAGAATTATTCAATGTGAAAAAAATAAGTAACATAAATATTATATTATATCAGACATAATAAGTAGATTAAAATTTATGGTAAAAAAATCAAACATTACATATTAGTATTTATTTTGAAATATGTTTGGGGAGCAATAGCTATTTTTCGTTTTTTCTTCTTCTCAAGAATGTAGTCGTGAGTCTAGTAGCGTTCCTAAAGAACTAGATCATGAGTTTAATGCGATAACGCGATGCAGCTCAGAACCAGTTCATCTGCAAGGTATGATATTAGTTTTTGAATATTTTAATTTCCTGTATCGACATTGTTGGATACCAAATAACAAATTTGAAAACGGCATTGCCAATTTTTATAATAAACAAACTCCTCATAGATGCCAGCACTACTATTGTGTACGCCGCTATACGTGTGTTTCGTCTACAAAAGATACAAAAATTAATAAATTTAAAAAGGCCAAATAAAGAACAAAGTTAAAGAGCATTGAAAACCCACCGCTTCGAAAGATTTGGTCACATGCAGATACAGTAATCTACTCCTTGTGTATACAATCCTTAGTGTTTCGAAAAATTCAGTTAGGTAATCAGTAAATTTATAATTATGAACATATTAATGATAATTCATGTCAATTCAGAAGCGCTGACTACGGGCTCGTGACACCTTTTGGTAGAAACTTTCACATCAGTGGCATCGACCCTCATCATGAATAATTAAATTCATCATAGATACCAGGACTAGATTTAGTATATACGCCAGACGCGCGTTTCGTCTACAAAAGACTCATCAGTGACGCTCAAATTCAAAAAAGTTTAAAATGCCAAATAAAGTACGAAGTTAAAGAGCAATGAGAACCAAAATTCCTAAAAGTTTTGCCAAATACAGCTAAGTTAAAATATGCCTGTGGTAGAAAAGCCTTAGTATTTCAAAAAATTAAAAGGATTAAAATTAAGAACGCCAGACGCAAGTTTCGTCTACAAAAGACTCATCAATGACACTCGAATAAATAATTACAGCCTGCTGCATGTTTTGTTTTTCTCGAGGTTTTTTTTACACCACTTATGATAATAGGATTAAGTTTTCTGTTCGTCTGCGTCCGTTAGGCAGTTTGTCCGTCTCTAATCTGGTTAAGATTTCGGTTAAGGTCACATCCACTTGAAACGCACAATCAGTTAAATGTAAATGTGAGTGCTATTCAACACATAAACAGCGTTGATTCTTGTTCAGTAAACATAAGAATGTAATAGTTGGATTCGAGAATACAATTACTTTAATTACTTTAAAATGATTGGTTAAAATAGGTAACCATTTGCCAATAAATTTGACACTCAGGACACATGTTACAGTTTATATTATACGACAAATGATAAAATTTATAAAGTTTCAAGTTTCACTTATCAATAACATAGAATCGTGCGAGCAAGCTCGAGCGATGTTGTCTCATTAACACACATTTTCACTGTTATAAGCCTCAGGTGAATATGAAATATGCAAGACTCGAAAAATTTGAATTTAAACTGGAAAACTATATGCATTATTTAAAACCAAATTATTTACAAAAAAACAAATAAGACAGACATGATCAGACACTAACCAACGACTATCTCTGATATATGAACAACAGGCTGCAGACTTGGTACAGGCATATGAAGAATGTGGCGGGGTTAAACATGTTGTGAGCACTCAGATCTATCCACCCGTACCCTGAGACAGTGCAGTCACGGCACAGCATAAAAACAAACTTCAAAAATCAAAAGCTATTGGCTGCACTCAAAAGAGCGGTACGAGACGAAAATCAAGTAACATTAAAACAAGCTGGCATAAAACGAAATAAAGAGTATTCGCAACTGAACGTTCTTTCAAAGCCTTTTACAATTAAAGAATCAACAATATTCTCCCCCCCCCCCCCCCAAAAAAAAACCCGTATAATAAATGAAGACATATAATAATAATTCAAAACGCGAAAGTCCTTATAAAGTAATAATATCGAACACTATCAATCAGTGCACATCCAACGAATTTAGTATAAAGACACGTAAACAGTCATAGAAACGAATGCCAAACTATAAGTAGACAGTACTGATGAAGGATAATGAGTTTGCATAACTTTTCATTTATAGCAGTATTATTTAGTAATGTTTTAATTTCTAAAAAAGAAATCAATGTTAATAACAGTAAAACAATGTGCAGGGATTTTTCTACAGAGTTTTAAATTTATAATCTTTGAGAATACGTTTATTCAAAGGATTAATAAATTTGCATGGATCGTATCTAAATTAAAGAAAAAATCTCATCACAGTTCTTATACATATAACATCACATTTGCCTTTTCATTGCAGCAGATGACTTTAAATGAATTGCAGCAAATAAATCTACAATCAGATTTTTCAAATGACCATTAAGTTTGATAAGAGAACTTTTCTTACAAGGTTGTGTGGTAGTAAAGTGTACAGAGTAAACAAATCATACCAGTCAACTGAATTGAATGGACCATCAAATGCATGCAATTAATGATTAAAGATCCAAAGAGTTGAATTAAGAGTGTATGACTACCTATTATACATAACACAAAAGATATGCAATGTGTAAACAATACAAATGCCATGCTAATAGATTCAATTGAAAGTGAATTTATTTTATTGTTGTTGCTTTTTTTTTTTAGAGTTGATGACAACATCGGAATCCGAAAGTCGTTTCATGCACGGTTTGTATTTAACCATGACAATTTATTATGCATAAAGCATGACAGCTTTGTTTGAGGCAAACAGTTTACGTGTTCTTACGTCAATGAAGGTTTCTTCCTGTGACACTACGTCTCGCAAGGCTTATTTATACCTCTAGTGATACACTGTAGTCATTTATTTAGTCTTACCCCATAACTTATAAACTTCTCAATAGTTGCAGTTTGGAATTGCTGTCACTCACGTAAATTGCATCAAAGGTTACCAGAACATGATCCTCCATATATATTTTCAGATAATACACGAGCAATAAACATATGTGACAGAGCAAAGTTAACGATTCGTCGCTTAAGATTAATATGCAAACTCAGAACCAATAAACACACAGGCATTTTACTCGACTCATCACACAGATGTGTTAATATGAAAACCACTCAAATACATTGATAATGTTCTAGGTGTTATTAACTTAATAAAAATGCTTCAAAATGATAAATTTTAATTCTTTTGTGCAAAAAACATCATTGTTTCAAATACAAATGCATACCTTGAATCAGTTTATAATAGAAAGAGGTCAATGCTATATATATTTTAGGAATAATCAGCATGAACTTGATATTGAATACATCATGCGTACTAACGCCGTTTTAACATATTTTGTAAAAGCATTAAGCTAACGAGTTTTTATGTTTCTCTAATTCTATGGAAATTTATCCCTTTTCGAACCCATCGTATAAACAAATTTAATCAACGAGTGGTTGCCGGTGATCTCAAAAGATCATTGGATGATTTAAAGGGTCGTAACCTTTTTAGCTAACTGGATGAATCAAAATATGCTAACAGGTGTTAATGAAATTGACAGCTTCGTGGAATGTGAAAGGCACTCGAAGGGGATTTTCGTTTAACAAAAAAAGAAATTTCATTTTTAGCTCACATGGCCCGAAGAGCCAAGTGAGCTTTTCTCATCACTTGGCGTCCGGCGTCCGTCGTCGGTCGTCGTCGTTAACTTTTACGAAAATCTTCTCCTCTGAAACTACTGAGCCAAATTTAACCAAACTTGGCCACAATCATCATTTGGGTATCTAGTTTAAAAATTGTGTCCAGTGACCCTCAAAACCAACCAAGATGGCCGACATGGCTAAAAATAGAACATAGGGGTAAAATGTATATTTTGGCTTATAACTCTGAAACCAAAGCATTTACAGCAAATCTGACAGGGGTAAAATTGTTTATCAAGTGAAGATCTATCTGCCCTGAAGTTTTCAGATGAATCGGACAATCGATTGTTGGGTTGCTGCCCCTGAATTGGTAATTTTAAGGAAAATTTTCCGTTTTCGGTTATTATCTTGAATATTATTATAGATAGAGATAAACTTTAAACAGCAATAATGTTCAGCAAAGTAAGATCTACAAATAAGTCACATGAACAAAATGGTCAGTTGACCCCTTAAGGAGTTATTGCCCTTTATAGTCATTTTTTACCAATTTTTCGTAACTTTTTGTAATCTTTTACAAAAATCTTCTCCTCTGAAACTACTGAGCTAAATTTAACCAAACGTAGCCACAATCATAATTAGGGTATCTAGTTTAAAGGAAATTTTTGTCGTTTTTGGTTATTATCTTGAATACTATTATAGATAGAGAAAAACTGTAAACAGCAATAATGTTCAGCAAATTAAGATCTACAAATAAGTCAACATGACCAAAATGGTCAGTTGACCCCTTAAGGAGTTATTGCCCTTTATAGTCAATTTTTAACAATTTTAATTAATTTGGTAAATTTTGGTAAGTTTTTACAAAATATTTTCCTCTGTAACTAAAGGGCCAATTTCATTACAGATAGGGAAAATTGTAAGTAGCAAGAATGATCAGTAAAGTATGATCTACAAACACATCACCAAAACAAAATTTTGTCATGAATCCATCTGTTTCCTTTGTTTAATATGCACATAGACCAAGGTGAGCGACACAGGCTCTTAAGAGCCTCTAGTTTTAATCATTAGAGAAACAGATTCTTACATAGTTACTCGTGGATTATCGGACTTTAAAATTTATAATTTAACTATCTCGATTGGATAAATCTGATAATCCACTGGTATCAATGTAAGAATATATATGTAACAATACATACTGCACACTATAAACAGTGGATATATGTAAATGTAAACAATAACTTCACCAACTTTTTTGGATTGATGAACAAATATTATTGTTCTACAGTGTTCAAGAAATAAACAATTAACATTGACTTTGATAAATGCTTTCATATTCTCTTCTTTAGTTTCTTTTTGACAAAATGTTGATTATTAACAACATTTGTATTTGCTTTATATATTACAGTATCTTCTGAAATTGCCACATCTGAATCAGACGTCAGTTATAAAGTTCCATGAAAAGGTATACCGACAATTTCAAATGGTTATCCATGTATCATATTTTCAACTTCAATAGGTAACTTGATGTATTCCGTTGTATATTTACAATGGGGAATCTAGTGTCCTGTTTTAGGATGGACGCTTTCTGTTGTAAATTTACATAAAAACTTTCTGGTAAGTAGAAGAGATAACAAGAAAATTCTATGAAAACAGAATTTTCATTAATGTTAAAAAAAAATTAATCTTTGCTGCATATTGATAAAAAAAAAATCCATTGCAAATACCTTGATAAATACTGAACATAAATCATCGTGTATTTGCATTTGAAGTTCTAATATTTACATTGCATGTATGTTTCATTGTGATACGTTATTTAGATTGGCTAACAGAAATCTCGCGTCAATGTGAAATTAACATTTATTTTAAAATGAAATTTAACATTCATAATGTTACGAGCTTCCACAATGAAGTGCACAGGTGAATTAAAGAAAAACTTGATAGAAATTTTGTTTTCATGATCCTAGCTAAAAATGTAATTATCAGCATTGAATGAATTTTTTTTTGTAATTTCATATTGCTGTTAAAATGTTGATCGTGCGCACATTTTTAGAATGAAGCCTTCCGCGTTTCATACAAAATGTACTTTGAGTCAACGCTTTTACACCCCAATGCATTTTCAAAAAGAAGCATTCAAATCTTAACTAACATTTTTTAATGAGTATCATCACCGGCATTGTTTTATAATTGATTTTTGTCTCGACTTTTTCATAAGAGTTAATTTATCATTGTTCTCAGTCACTAGATTTTCCATTGCAAAATTATAACAATATAAATCGAATATGATTGAAGAATTTAATTCAAGTGTTTGGAGAAGTGTAAAGTTTCCAATAAAAAAAACCATACACGCTGGACTAGCGGTTGTCGTCCTGTTTGTGCATAAGATACATAGAGATAAGTTTGAAGTTTATGTGGCCTACTGTATTTTTTCCAAACGACAACTTTACTATATTGCATACGCTTGTAAATATTAAATAAAAAAAGTGTGTAATAATTGTCAACGAGACAACTGTTCATCATGCAGAACTCAAAGACATAAATATTAACTAAATGTCAATATAAGGTGGCACAAATGAGCATCGCTTTTAACCACATAGTAGTCTAATGGGACCCACATTACACAATATAAACAATTTAACGAGAAAACTAACAGTGTGGTTTCATTATGTACAACAATATACAACAACAGCTGAATAATAAAAATTAAAATCACAAAATAGCGAACTTCGAGGAAAACTCAAAACGGATTGTCAAAAGAATAGATAGCAACTGTCACATACCTGAATTGGTACAGTTGATCAAAGCCTCACACATGGAACAGACAGACAACAGCGGGGTTAAGAGCCCACTAGCCCTACATATAATCCTAGGACTGTGGTTACACAGCACAACTCGTGAACAACTTATAAACAAAATAGTGGAAGGGGTTGATTTCATCCAAAAAGTACAATGCACAAAATCAACAACAAAAACACATAGTATCAATCTGACGGTATTTGTAGTACCTGAACATACAGAATTTTACTTCAAATTCAATATGCCTATATATTCAGATATCCCAACAAATATTAATATGTACTCATTAAATGAATTTAGTGTAAAGATATAGTACATTTAAGCAGTCAAGTAAGACAAGACATTACACAGAGTCAAGATATAAGTGTTTTTAAAACTTAAACCGTTAGTGAAGATATTAATACATGTTTTTAGTCCCGATAAAAACAATAATCAAAGATCTTAGTACCGATAAAAAGAACAATATTCCAAGCTCTAATTACCAATTAAATTAATTTTCAAGTTCTTATTACAGAGTTTAAGAGATTTCCTTTTAGAAAACGTTTATTCGAAGGATCTATAAGCTAATATAGATCTTATTTAAACTAAAGGACTCTTAAATAGGATGTGATAACCCTGTAGTAAAATTATTTTTACAAGTACATATTTTGTTTTTGTAGATCTACAGATCTCTGAGCAGGACACTCATGACGTATCGGAAGCCTTTTTAATTATAACTATAAACGCATAAATCATATGAATTTTCTTAACTTTACTATTTACATTTCAACATCTCGTACGGTGGTACAATCACTGGGCATCTGTCGTTGTTATTTCATAAAATAGTTCATAATTGTTTTTTTTTATTTCTGAAACCACAAGGCCATAACACATTATTCCTTTTAATGTCTTCTTAAAAGCAAGTTGTTCATTATGCCTGTCATAGCTCAATATTGAATATAATTATGATTATAGTACAATGCAAGCATATCTTACAGTGTCATTATATAACTTATATTAAAGCACAAATTACATCCATAAGAGGGTCAAAGGCATGACAATTATATGTAATAACATCAATATAATGATGACAATAAAATTTACATAAAAAATAAAAATAAATGAAAACAGTAAACACAAAAAATGACCTCAAGTGCCCCCTGTCCACAGTTCCATAGACTGTTTAATAACTGAGCCTAACTATTTCACTTGCTGACTAGTGGTTGAATTTAGTATAAATTCCATTTTATTATCAGAAAAATCTTAGTATTTAGTATTTAAATCATTAAAAAAGACACGTCTTTAATCATCATTTATATTAAAAAGAAATTGGACTCATCATCCAGAACTTTGCACTTATTACAAAGTCTTTGAGGGCGTGGAATATTTTGAAATTGTCTGTACCAAGTCAGGATTTTCCTCTGAGATCAGTATTTTTGTGATTTTTACTTTTTTTTTTATATCTTCCAGTTTCAAGAGCGAGGGAATGATAACTTTTTATAAATTTGCATATACGTTTTCTTGTATCAAGATTAGGGTATGTCTAATAAAATTCTTGTTTATATTCAGTTTTTATATTCTTAAACAAAAGAAGTTTGCTATTTTGGTCGAGAGATGATATTTTATTGTCATAAATTTCTTTATATATATATCTTTGCTGAAATTCGTTTTTATAGTATTTTTTCTGAAATTATTATAGTCTCCGTTTTTGTTTTTAGCTACATCTTTGAGTTTGCTAATATTATTATCGGACCTAATATGATTGACATATGAGTACCATGAGTATATACCTTGATCATGACATGGAAAGAGAGTAACACTCTTTTAGTAAAGCAGATGAGTTTTCACTCAAAAGTCGGTTTTTATATAAAAGTGACTGTGTGGCAATGAAAGAAAAAAGGGGAAATCTTCCTAATTCAGATCTAGAGGCAATATTAATAGCACATTTCTTAATTTCAAGTGTAAATTTACGAAACTTATTGTGAATTTTGAGGAGGACTCTTATCTATATAACTGCGTTTATCCAAAGAAGAATTATTTTTTCTGGCTCTAACCATTGCATTATAGTATGATTATTTGTACACATCCATATACCAAATTTAACAATTATATGCAAGAATTGGACGAACCAAAGAATCAAATAAATGAACAGATAAATTTGCAGGAATTTCGTACGGACCACTTGTATAGCTTTTGATAGAGTACATATCTTTTAGGGCCATTTTTGAAAGTGCTTTAGCAGATGACAATCAGTTTCCATTTTGGGAGAGCAAGTTGCCTAAGAACCTAAATTCTTTTACTGATTCTAAAACGGTGTGCTTGTATTAAATTTTACATTTTGTGACTTTTTATGATGATGACCAATAACCATAGTCTTAGTCTTTTTACAATTAACAGTGAGTTGCCAATTATCACAGTAAGAAGAAAATTTATCTAAACTTTCATGAAGACCTTTTTTTTTTATTCTGACATTATTAATAAATCATCTACAAATATTAAACTTCCAATAACAGAACTTTTGAAAGTTAGCGGTTGACACTCATTTCCGGAGAATAAAATTGGAACATCATTTATATATATATGTTAAAAAGGGTAAAACAATTTCTTATTTTCAGTGCTGACATTGTATTAGAATACATACATTTAATCATATAAATCATCACAAACTCCAGAAGACAACAGTTTAAAAAATAAAGCTTTACGCCAGAGTCAAAAGATTTGCGTAAGTCAATGAAACATGCATAAAAAAATTCTTAACAAGATGTATGTATTTATTTATTAAAGCTTTTAGTACAAACAAACTGTCATTTGTCCTTATTTTAGGTCGAAAACCAAATGGAAATTTACTTGCATATAAATAATTACTCTTTCATTTAAAACCGCACTAAATATTTTTGCTACACCATATAAGAGTGAAATACCCCTATAATTATTTGGGTCAAGTGGATCAACACCCTTAAATAAAGGGACTATATATGAGTTAAGCCAAGTTTTTGGAGAAAATTCTGATAATATATAGAAAATATGATCATTTAGTCGAGATCTACACAACAGCCTTAAAAATCTATATTGTCCGACTCTGCAATAACAATATTGGGAATTGTACAATGTGAGTGAATAAACTCATTATAGATACCAGGATTTAATTTTATATTAACGCCAGATGCACGTTTTGTCTACAAAAGAATCATCAGTGACGCTTGAATCCAAAAAAAGTATAAATGGCCAAAAAAAGTACGAAGTTGAAGTGCATTCATTGATGACCAAAAGTTCTAAAAGTTTTGCCAAATACAGCTAAGGTAATCTATTCCTGAGGTAGAAAACCTTAGTATTTCCAATTTTTTTTTTGTAAACAGTTAATTTATAAATATTACCATATCACTGATAATTCATGTCAGCACAGAAGTGCTGACTACTTGGCTGGTGATACCATGGGGGAAATAAAAACTCCACAAGCATTGGCATCGACCCAGTGGTAATAAAATAGGCTTTGATTTTTATAAGATGCCACAAGTACAGTTGAATCAGATCAGCATTACTAGATGGTACATGATGCAGAGTGTGTAGTTAAGTTTTTCTAATTGTTTGTAACAATTACGGCCATTCAATTTGTGAGACATACAATGTAGAAAATGGTTAACAGGTTTTTGTTTTTCTCCCAAAAATTGCCAAGAGCGGTGAATAACCCAAACAAATTGAATCCTCGATCGAATAATCCTATTATTCTACGGTGAACAACCCTTTTCGTACCTCAATAATCACGAGTTAATCCCATTTAATGTAACATGTCACTTAACGTCAGATAAATAGAAACAAATATGGCAACAACCAGGTAAGAAGCCCGTCAAGTGTCTAAGAAACAAGGCTTTGAAATGCGTGTAGTGCTGATGATATCTCTAGTAAACGGCCCCTTTCAGGGCTATATATTTTACCGAAGGAGTCTTCCTTTCTTGTCCATTCGATAAAAAGTAAAATCACAAAATACCGAACTCAGAGGAAAATCCAATCGGAAAGTCCATAATCACATGGCAAAATCAAATGACAAAACGCATCAAAAACGAATGGACAAGAACTGTCATATTCCTGACTTGGTACAGGTATTTTCAAATGTAGAAAATGGTGGATTAAAGACAAAAAAAAAAGTTTTATAACGTAAGTAGAAGCAACTGTTTTGACAATTTGTTACAATGTTTTACTTTTAATTGTTTGTTTGGTATGATAAAACAAGTATGGCCAATTGTAGGGGAAATCTCAATAATTGTCAACCCGAGTAAGAGTTATTCCCTTCGGACTGAAGACCTCGAGGAATAATTCATACTCGGGTTGACAATTTTTGATATTCACTTCCTCAGCGGGCCACAATTGTATTATATTATTTTCCTAATGGTTATTTAGTGTGGATGTAGTACTTGAATGTTTGCATATTTCCCGCAGCATCTAAATCAGGATCTTTAAAATAAGCAGACATTAAATTGATAAACAGTCGTGATTTTATTTACGATAATAAAATTAGCTATTCCATTAACCGCATACATAATATATCACAAATATTTTTTAGTCAAGATGTGTTTTGGTGCGTGCAGATTTGTCTTTACAATTCTGGCTTGTTAGAAGGTTGCAGCAATCGCATTTCAAAGTTGGAGTAGATGTCACCTGCAATCATCAAGTGTTGGTTATGTCAGGAGAAATACTCATCTTAAATTTCCGCAGATTATATTCAGAGATTTCTAAGAGGTTACAAAAAACAACATGCTGTGACAAGTCGAAATTTAAATTGTTTCTTAAAGTGTGCGTGTAAAATTAATAGAATCATATTCAAAACAGTGTGGCTGTGGCCATTGATTGACGACCTAAATTATCCCATTGACTGGGGCAGATTATGTGAACGTTTGTCTGTAACTAGCTTTATAGCATTCTTAATTGCGTCTTTATTTATTACGAGAGTCATGAGGAAACAGAAAGGGCGAGTGTTACGCCCTCAGAACGTAACGAACAATTACAACAACTCTTTCATTGGTCTGCTGGTGGCTTACTGCAAGTTGTCCCTATCATATTTACCCTCATTTCCCCTCGTGGTAATTCAAATCTTCCCGTTAAGCAGTAAACGAAAGAATGTAAACATTGAAAAGCGAAATAGCGGAGTCATCAGGGAAAAAAACCAAACAAAACTGACTGAATTTGCCCACAACTAAAACTTAAAAAATGAAAGCCTGATTTCTGTTCAAAACAACAAATGAAAAACAAGTATGATATACAAAAATAAACGACAACCACTGATGACAGGCTCATGACTTGGGACATTAAGTCCAAACCGATTAACCGGGACAGTGATGTAACAGTACAACATTAATCAAACTATAAAAATCAGTTAAAAAGCATAATATATCTTAACAAAAGCACACACCGGACGTGACATGATACTTTTATTTCCCTTCGTAAATTTTACAGACGCCATCCCGAGTTGGTTGACCGTTATGAAATAACCGTTTCACAGATGATATCGGATATGTTCATTATGTCGTAACTACAACACCCTTCCCTTTTCATGAATGTGACCTACCAAGTTAAACTATTTACCGGATTTGTAATAACATAAGCAACACGACGGGTGCCACATGTGGAGCAGGATCTGCTCACCCTTCCGGAGCACCTGAGATCACCCCCTGTTTTGGTGGGGTTCATGTTGTTTAGTCTTAAGTGTTCTACGTTGTATCTTGTGTGCTGTTTCTGTCTGTTTGTATTTTTATTTCTGGCATGGCGTTGTCGGTTTATTTTCGATCTATGAGGTTGACTGTCCCTCTGGTATTTTTCGTCCCTCTTTTACATCAACACAACAAAAAGACGCTTTGTACAGATCTGAGAGTAGTTGAAGTTATTGACAGTTTGTTCAAATCGAATAACAACTTATGGAAAAACATGCATCTTAGACTTAAATATAAATCACTACACATCCAGCATCCAATGGATTTAGTGTAGGAATTATCAAGTTTGAGAAAATGCAATGTTAAGATGCAGGTGTCAACAGAAAGCCATGAATATGCATAGTCTTTCGTTTGCCTAAAAGAAAAAAAATGTACACTCAAACAGAGCTAAATGATTTTGTTGAATTAAGTATGATAAAAAAATTAAAAATTGCTCTGGTAATGATAGAAAAGTAGTACGATAGATTATTTTAATAGATATATATGTAAGATTCAGATCAAAGTCCGTTCCTCAAATCGACGTCCAAATCTTACGTCACAATTAAAAAAGATTTCAAATTGACGGCCAATGTTTGGCTTCTATAATTGACTTCCAATTTTTAACTTCTCTAATCAAGGTCTGTTTAATAGACTTGCAGCAATGGCGTCTTTACTTTATGTAATGCCGTCGTTAGAGTCTTTCAGACAAGAACCGGATGAAGGAGGTAGTTTCAAAAGAAAGAAAAAAGGAAAAAGTAACGATCCAAACGTCGAGACGTTTTGGGCCGACATGCTATATTACATTGAAATAGCTTAAAAGGAACAAAACGGCAAATAGCGACCAAAATAACATCAAAGCAGAACTGATAATTCGATTATCTGAGAGAGTGAAGAAGACCGTTCTAGGTCAATATTTTTATGACCAAAATAGAAATTCAATGTTTAGAAAAACTGTTGATTGAAATGTTCACCACAGAAGATGCCCAAGTAAAATTGTGTTAATGGATATAACCAAAGAAAATCACGACAGAGTCCAAATTATAGTACTCTAAAAAAAATCACTGTACTTCTTTATTTTGTCTATTGTGGAAAACTGAATAGTTGGGTTGTTTTCTAGATGACTTGCACTAACATGCATCATTGCATGTCATTTATTAATATGAATAGATATAACAACACTGTAGATCGATTGGACCAACTTCCTATTGAAATAGATATTAATATGCATGTTACCTATTTATGAGTGGAAAAATCTATATTGAAAGTATAAAAATCCATTCGATATGAGAACCCTATCAAACAGGTACATGTATAAAGTGAAGGCGCAGTAATTAATTATTTATTGATATTGGACATCGATTAGAGAAAACAACAATTAAATGAACGTCGTTTTAGCAATACATGAGTGGTCGTCGATTAGAGGATCAAAATATTGGACGTCAATTTGAGAATGTGACGTCAGATTTGGACGTCGATCTGAGTCTAACGGAAATTGGTTTTATTTTACATCAATTTCAATGTTTACCTATTGACACTTTAGACTCTATTATTAGTTTTAGTTAATAGATTTTAAAAAATAAATTGAGAGTTTTTTTTCGTTCCAAAATTATTAGAGATTTTTTCTGTAGATAATATACTCATAGAAAAAAGTGAAGTGAAAAGTTGTAATATTTAAGACAAACATGTTTTGTGTTGTAAATATTATGAACAGATAAGGAGAAACATTTCTTTTATCTAGTCAAACGTAATTTTAAACATTCCATTTAATTTTTTGTCTATGAACAATACTTTCTGTTTCTCCTATGTAACTCAAGTTGTAATCTGATGAAATTTGATATCTTTGTGTGAAATAAGGTAGTTGCAATGGATTTTTTTTTGAATTATTGTGATATGGATGTTTCTTTATAATAATGGTCATGGGGATTTTGTTATGAAACCAGATATATGGAGATTTGCATTGAGAAGGGAGATAACTCAGCAGAAATATCAATAAAATTTGAAACAAAGTTATAACTTTACCTCTTCTATTCAACAGAATGTATTGATTCTTGACATTTTAGCCGTCCTAAGAGTATAACAAACAACTCCAAAGATGTTTTCATATCTTTTATCACGCTACAACACATATTTCATAATTCATTAGTTGACCATTTATTAGATTTTTCAGCTTGTCAAGGTAAAGAATCTCAAACTGATAAAACTAAATAAGCATATATTCTTCATTTTGTGGTTTAAAGTTTCTTTACACAAGGCAGATGCTGAACAAATATAATTTACAGATATAAACAATACCAAAAATTCTAATTATTTTTTTTCAAAATGGTCACAAAGCCATCTTTAATGAAAAATGTGCAAAAACAAATAAAAATACCCATAACAGTTTGGTTTTGTCCATTTCATGAGCAGAAGATTATATAATATAGTCAAATACGAACTTATAACCCCATCAAAGTTTCATATTTTACATTAATTTTAAGAAATTTAACCAAAAACTGACAAAAAAAGACTCATTTTTTGCGGAGTTATCCCCTTTCCAATGTAATTTCCATAAGAAGTAAAAAATGCAAAATTTGGGTTTTCCTCAAGTTAGATTTTATGGGACTTTTTCTGTGTTTATTTGGGGCCTAATGCTGTAGATTAGAACTAAAACATTTTCTGTTGCAATTAGTTTGAGGTTCAAACTCAGTTTGACTTGACTAATAGTTATAAAGCCAAACAAGTACAAAGTTGAAGAGCAATTTTTTCACTGGAAGTTGAATAAACAACAATCAATTGAATCAGCAACTTAAATCAAATGTGTTTATTTGCATTAGTTTGTTTCATATTATGCATGTTCCTGTATAATTGCATAAGAAGACAGCTTACTTCGGTAATTAATTTTCAATATTCCCAAAACTCCGTATTACAGGTCAAAACTAATACACGTTAAATCTATACATGATGAAAACAAAAATTCCCAAAAAATATAAAAAGTGGTCAGTAAAGATTATTGAAAGTTTAATACACAACTTTGTGAACATGTATTTTAATTACTTGTTCCACAGTGGAAAATGTTTTGTTCACATCAAACAAATGCCTGGTTTAGCTGCTTCAACTATTGGTAGAAATACATATGCGTTCTCCGGACTGCATGATTTGATGACACCGTGTATACAACTTGCCCAACCATCTACCACTCTAAAAATCGAAGAAAATGACAATTTACAGTAATTAT